>JAODKL010000062.1:4377202-4411596 GCA_026780765.1 Petrocephalus schoutedeni
CCCCCCCCCCCCCCCCCCCCCCGAGAAATCACACGGTGAAGACCTCACAGCTACAGGAACCCCCCCACCACCCCGATTTACTGCAGCACTGTATCTTACAGGTCCGGCTAAAAAGTCTTATACCCTTTGTTCTATCTTTCAGGCCCGGAATGTCAGCACAGGCGAGCTGGCTGCCATTAAGGTCATCAAGCTGGAACCCGGTGAGTACCCCCCAGCACCCCCTCCCTGCATGGCACTGGGTAATAAGCTTTGCGGGTCTGGGGAGGAGCACAGAGGCCCGTGGTGGGGGGGGGTTGCTGTGCTCTGCTCTTTCAGGTGGCATTGTTAAGCCACTAATTACCGCATTTGCACATCATTTGAGGACAAACTGAGTCTCGAATTGCTAACTGAGGCTCATTAGTGACTTACCGACCGACATACTTGGTACGTCCGGCTCCTCGCTCTGCCTGTAAAAGGTGGGCAGGCAAAGACACCTTCACAAAGAAAGTGCTCCCTACACTTATTGGTTTTTATTTTTCCCCAGAAGCATAAAAAGATGAACAGTTCTAGCTGAGGCTGAGGGGTGAAACCGAAATGACGCAGCAGGGTTTGGCGCCGCTTCTCACTGGGAGCTGCTCCTCTCGTGGAGAGAGGAGGAAACGTGGGGAGGGAGGGAGAGAGGGAGGGAGAGAGAGAGAAAAGCAGGTGGGAACGCCCGCCTCAGGAATGCCTGCTGAGTGGCCAGTTTCGCTGACTGGGTGGCCACAGGCGGCATCCTCGCGAGGCCGTGGGGTGATCAGCCACGCCGCAGCAGCCAAATGCATGCTGGGAAGTTTCCTCTGACTGCCCCCCCCCCCACTCCCCTCAACCGAACTGACTCAAAACTCAGTAGTTTAACAGATGTGGTTTCCTGGACGCGTGCTCCGGGATTAGCAGCGGACCAGGCGACACGGTGGAGGGGGCTGGGCGGGTGGGAGGTGGAGACAAAGGAGCTGACCTACTGCAGTGCTCCACACCTAGTGGCAGGCTTTCACTACATCGATAAAAGACTTTTCCGGGACATCGTGGAGACGCTTCTGGTTTCGTGTGCGACTGATATTGAGAAGAAATCACTATGTACGAACTGCCTTTTTGCAGGATGCAGCAGAATCGAATGAATTAACCAATAGTGCTTCTCAGTTTTGGTCATGTGACTCGTATAATGACCAGCTATCCAAAGACTGGGCTTCACTACCCTCCGGGAAGTGGCTTTGTTCAGGTTGACTGCAAGGCTGTGGTCACGTGCCCGTGAGGCACCCGTGTGCTGTACGCAGACGTGTTCAAGCCTGTCGCACTCCTCTCTGCTTGCTCAGAGATGCCGTCTTCGCTTTTGTGCTCTGCAGTCTTCACCGTTTGTTTTTGTTCAGCCAAAACTAGGGTTCATGTTGAGGATTAAAAGTCTGCCACTGCTTCTTGTCAGCTTTTGTTTAGAGTTGTCGACTTGAAGTAGTGGCTGTTGGAGAGCCTTTGGGGAAAGTAGTTAGCAGTGTCTTCCTTTCTGTCTCCATTTCTTTCATTGGACCCTTGGCGATGCTTAAATGTCAGTTGCGAAAAACACAGATTGCACACAGTCTCAGGCATAGAAGACAGTTTTGTCTCCTGAGTGTGTGTATATGGGTTTGGAAATAATCTAATGATTCGCTGGTTTGCTAATTGCCTCGATGCGTTTCTTAATTTGCCTTAAACTATCTCCAGGCTTTAAACATTTTGTTATTGGGAAGCCAGTCAGATGTCTCGCGATGGCACACGCTCCTCCCTCGTGTTAGGGGGGCACTGGGGTCCTCAATTTGGCCGCACGCTCACAATCCTTGCGCCGACTGGATCTGGCTATGGCTGGAGGAATGATATGGAAGAGAGAGTGGGCGGTCAGGAGTGCAGCCCGAGTGGTGGTGATATTGGGGGGGGGGGGGGTGAGATTGATGTTAGGGCTCTTCATCTATCTCCAAAATGCGGTGTGGCATGCAGTCAGAATGTTGATAAAGCTTGTTAAGAGGGTGTGAGCTGCAGGAGGTCGCTTGAAGTTCACCCTGTCCCCGTGACAAGGCTTAGAGGGAAATCCTCTCTAGCTGGTGGGGAGGAGGACAGGAGATGAGATCCTTCGGCGCGTGGAGCCGCTAGCTGTACCCAGCATTCCCGTTTCTGGCCTCTGGAATACAGAGCTCACAACGGAATAGGCCTTGCCTGTTTGTCCTCTTGCGTCCCAGCGACTGTTTCACTGGCATCATGGGAAATTTACATTTGCCCAGTCTGAAACAAGGCCTGCATTAAACATTGTCGCCCCCCCCAGTGAAATGGTGTGAGGCTGTCCTCTTCTGCACAATAACTGTGTGTGTGTCTGTGTGGCTTTGTAATTATTACAGTGTGGGGACCCAATGTCCCCACAATGTGATTAAAAACCTGCTACTTTTTACCTTATGGGGGCATTTTTTCAGTCCTCACATGGATAACCTTAATTATATAACAATCTGTGTCTGCAATGAAAAAACTAAAAATGCCAAAAGTCTCATATTTTGTTTGGTTACTTATGGTTAAGGTTAGGGCTGGGTAGGGGTTAAGGGTGTCATGATTGGGATCAGGGTTACGCCCATAGGAATGAATGGAGTGTCCCCATAATGACAGGAATACATGGACTGTGTGTGTGTGAGAGAGACACAGAGTGGGGGGGTGGTCAGGTTAGTGTAAAAGCGTGAGTGTGTGATCGGCGGCTGAGCCTCTGTGGTGTGTGTGATGATGCAAATACAGGCATCTGTGCAGGAGCTGCAGTCTGCAGGCACTGGGGTCTGGCACTGGGGTCTGGCACTGGGGTCAGCCAAGACCCGTTGCAGGCTCCTAATGCGGCCAAGACTCACTTTCATTTCCTTGCCTTTAAAGGTAAAGGCCAGCCTGAGCACTAAGGAGATTCAGGGAGCTGGCTCTGTTGCCTTTTTCTGTGACTCGTCTTCATGTTGATTCTTTGTTAGGTTCTTCCTTGATTTGCTCTACAGAATGTGGTTGAGGGCCTTGGTCGGGGGCTATGAAACCACTATGCCTACCTTGTGATTTGAACCTCTGACCTTCCGATCATAGACACAGCGTCTTTACCTGCAGAGCCAGAAGAGGTTTTGGCTCCAAGCCTGTGATCGTAAGTTCGCCGATTTAGATCCCATGGCTGATGTGAGTGATTTTGCTGTTGGACCATTTGCTCCAGGGACTCTGGCTGACTGATCCTCTCTTGTACCTTGCTTTGGACACAACACCCCTAAATAAATGTGAGTAGCATAGCTACATTTTAAGCACTGCCTCCCATCATAAGGATGTCTAAGCATGCAGGAGTTTTCTGGAGCTCCAGGCCAGCCTTCCGGATCCTCCGGCTGCTCCTTCCTCTTCCGTGCGGAGTGACAGCTGTGCCGGGTGCCTGAGGAACCGGGGTTTAGACCCCGAGTTGGCTTATTGGAACCACTATAGTACCTTTGAGGGGTTGGTTATAAATAGTATCAGTGAACATCCAGACCTATAAAATATGAAGCTGCTGCTGGATAGAGGTGTAGAATGAGCAAATATATAAATGATGGAATCGCAGACTAGTTTCCCTTGTTGGTCAGTCAGTCCCCCCCCCCAGCATATCTGTATTTTAGTCTCCTATGTAAACAGGCATCCTGTGGCTTAAAATAGAGAAGCCCCGGGTGAATCAGCACCTTTCGCTAACCCTCATATCAGTACCGATGCAGATATGGCTGGGTAATTAACATGCTCTTCCTTGTTTTTTTTACTTAATATATCTTTCTTATATGTCAGGATACATTTCAGAGTTAATACAGGAGATCACACACTTTTATCCAGTGGCTTCCAAATTACCAAGAACCTCTTGCTAACTTGGATAGCTGGTTGTTTTACCGGCTCTGCCTTCTGGTTGCTTATCAAATTGACTATTAAATCTTGCCTGTTGTTAATTACTAGGAGTCCTGGGGGGGTTCAGGTAGAAAGCCCTAGGAGAGAGGTGCCCCCCCATGTCTGTCGCCTGACATCCTCCCGGTCTGGTGTGCCACAGCGCCTTCCACTGGCAGCTTACTGTGCTCACCCACCCACCCCTCCAGCGGATCACCAAGGAAACGGCGCCCGGTAGTCTGCGGCACCCCCTCCCCCCCATCCCCGCATCGCTTTCGCCGTACCACCCTCATGAAGCATGCCAGGCTATTGCGTCTGTTGCAGGAATTCTGCCGCGGTGCTGTGTGCCATCTAAAGGAATTCCCGATTATGGCTGGAAATTGGCTGGGAATTAGCAGCAAAGGAACAGATCCTAGTGCTGAGCTGTGCCCGGATGTGATGGATTCGCCCTTATGGATGGATAGGTGACCGTAGCGTGTAGCATGTGAATGTGGCTCTTGCTCGTTTTGTTCATACTGTGTGAATGCTGAGAATGTGAATGGGCTGGAAGGAGGGGGCAGCCCGCCAGAAGAGTTAAAACTTGCCCCCCCCTCCACCAGCCAGCAGGACAGGTGATTTCTATGTGGGAGCGATGGGGGTGGGAGGGTTTGAGCCATAAAAAGGAAGATGAGGGCAGGGCTTGGAGCTAGAGGCAGTCAGTGACATTGTGAGTCACAGGAGTCACAAGGCACTTACACCCCCAGCCTGTTGGATGGGTGGAGGCTGGTCTGAGCAGTTTCCTCCCACAGTTAATGGTGACAATGGTGCCAAACTCAGGTCCATTGGTGCTTCCAGCGACGTTCTGCCCGGGCTGGTTGTGACTGGCCAGGCTATACAGGGTCCCGCCTCCCTCTGTGGTAGCCGGCTTAACTGATTGGCTTTCATGGTCCTTTCCCACTTTACCATCAGGTGTATAGGCTGTTTCTGTACATCATGACCTCACTGGCCCTGTAGCATACTATCACATCTGACACAATGATAAGTCAGATGATGAGTCGCATGACATTCCTGAGCCACGTCTGCAAGTTTTTGCTCCAGGTGACCTGCACCAACTGAGCTTTTGAAGGTTAAGAGCAGTCTGGGCTACATGGCCGCTCCTGTTGCCGGTAATCCTCTGAGGAGGTGGTGGTGTTCTGTACTCCTCTTCATTTATCAATCTTCCCTCATTACCTGGGAGGTCCTTGTGATGTTCTGATGATCTGTGATTGGTTGGTGGGCACTTTTTGGCCATGGGCGGGGCTATCCCCGCGCCACCCACGGCTCCTGGTGCTCTGAGGAGAAATGAAATTCCAGAGATCAAAGAGGACCTACTGCATGCGGATGCTTGATATGCCGTGTGGTCGCAGATAGCTGTCGGGAAATTACCTAAGGCCCCTTGCAGTGCCCGGCGCAGTTCTCTCCTTGCCGGGACATGGGCTGTGTGTCCTCCAGCCCCCCCGGGGATATCATGCAGAACTTAGGAAGTCTTGGCGTACCTGTGAGCCTGATTCTCCTCACGCACCGGTTAAATGATCCTTCGGGTACTGAGCACCTACTGCTGTAGTGTGCCTGTTGCCTAGCAACACGTCAGATGAAGGTGCAGCACGAGCCCAGTGGGTGGCCCGGGACGAGGTTCCGGCTGGCGTCTGGCCGTTGAAAAGCCGGCCGTAATTCCAACGTGATGTGGCTAGCTGGTGACGTCTCAGCGGACAAGCGTGTTAGATGAGCTTCTGGGTTGGTCAGTCAGGTTCTTGGCCGTCGACCGTGATATAAATGTTTGCTCCTGGAGTCAGGGTAGAACAGCTTTGAACTTCACAAATGTTCAGATTTGTCATGAATGTTAAAATGTATCAACCACCCCCACCCTCCCCCCCATCACACCCCTCCCCCCAGTTGCTTGGCATTCACAATTGAGAAACCTTTCCTGTCGTCGTCTTCCATAAATTGTTGATGGGCAACGATTGTGTTTTGTTAAGATGTGCATTTTTGCTTGCTTGCCTCATCTTTTTAGCGTCGATGTTACCCAACAGTGGCCCCTTTGTTTTGAAAAACAACCCGGGTCTCTCTCGCTCTCTCTCCCGTGTGAATCGATCGCATTTTCATCCGAGGCGGCAGTCCCCGTGCAGATCTCCTTGCTGCTCCTCTTATTTTCTGGAATTCTGAGAGTGGGGGTGGAGGAGATGTAGAAGTCAGTGTTGCCAACCGTCTCTGTTGGATCCATGTACTCCAGGAAGACCCAAGTGTCGGGCAAACCCCAAACTCTAACAAGCCCGATCTTTATGTAATAGTGTCAGAAAATAAAGCTAACAGCTGGGGTTCTTCAGGTCAGGTAGTTAGGTGGGTGAATGGGTAAACAAGTATGCTTAACATTAGGGGGCTAGTCCACACTTATAAACTACCACATTTGGCATGCGCATCATATACTTTATGCAAGTATTCAAGGGTGTCCCATCCCTCAAATAAGCCAAGTCCAGCGTGCTCCACGTACACCTTATACACGTTGGCAAATACCTTAGACCACAATGCCCCACATCAGTGACGACTAATGTTTACATTGAATATGAGGAATTCTATTGGTTTATCAGAGTCTAGCCTGCTTCCAAAGAAGTTTCAGTGTAAGTACCTGAAGTTGTATAATGAATGTTTATAGGATAAGCTAAAGTGAAGGGCAGCCAGAAATGCAAACATAAATGACACCATAGTTGCAGCTAGGGCTGAACGATTTTAAGAAAATATTGAATTCCAATTTATCTGACAGATATTGCGATTGCGGTTTGATTTGCGATTTTTTTTTTATTCAGTATTCACTATATGTGTATAAAAAAGCTGTAATTGGGTGCAACCGTACATGGAAATCTGAACTGCACTATACATTAATCCATAGATAAGAATGGAAATATTAATTGAATCAAAAATGTATTTATTCTAACAAAAATGATATAGAACAATTCTCAAGCATCCCAAACATGTGATTGTAATTGTACATGCACACTTTAAGTGCCGCGTTTACAAACAGCCCTCAACAGCCCTGGCACGCGAGAACCACGGCACTTCTGATTGGTGAGACTGACTGTCACACACGGAGGACGGAATGAATTTGCAAAACTATTCTCACGACAGTTTTAAACCCTGGCCCAGACGTGCTGTATAATGCATATCCTAAATCGCAGCCTTTGCGATTAGCTAACTGTATTGTTTAAATTTGCGATTCCCATTTGAAATCGATAAATCGTTCAGCCCTAGTTGTAGTGCGTCTCTCGTTTACCTATTCAGATGTCGTGTGTCTTTTTGGTGTCATGAACCCCCCGCGCACTTGGGCTTTTGGCATACACCTGCACAGTCTATGTCAGGGGTGCCCAATACATCGATCGCAATCGGCCAGTAGATCGCAGAGGTGGTGCGGGTAGATTGCACGACATTTTCTTTGATGTTAGCCTATCATCTATATCATTGTTATACTAGGTTACCGAAATAAAACGTGAATGTATTGCGAGCTAACACGGGCAAAGTGACCCAGCAAGCCTTCCAATGTACAGTGTATATATACTAAAAAAGGGATATTTAAACAATGAGTGGGGGAGTTGGACCAAGAAAACATAAGTTTTAAAAGCATAGTATTGTGCTGTGAGGGGTCATACAGTGATGCAAGATTATATACATATATATATATATATATATATATATATATATATATACATGTACTGTATATATAAAGTATACTCAGTGTGTGTGTGTCTGTATGCATGTGTGTGTGTGTGTATGTATATATAACATTTAGCATTTTTAATGTAGGTAGATCATTTTTGACCTGGTCAGTTTAAAAGCAGCTCGCAAGCCAAAAAAGTGTGGGCACCCCGGGTCTGTGTCATTTGTCGATATACGTCACTACAGTGTGTAGTGTCTTGGCGCTCTTGGCCTTACGTGTGCTGAATAGAACACAGTCTCCAAGCTGTCCCTTAGTTCACTAATTATAGCAGACAAATGGCCACTGTCCTCAGGAGCATGAGAAGTGCAAAAGCGAGAATGCTTCCACAGCTTTTAATGAAACCTGAAGATATGATCTTTAATCATTTTGAGAAGGGGGGTTTTCTCATGTCTGGACCATCGCCCTGCCACAACGGGCTCTCTCGTTTTTTCGTTTTTTCTGCTGCCAGCATCCCACTCTGTGTCCCGATTCATTCCACCAGAGCCCGGCGACACGGAGCCACACCTCTGTCAGGGACGCCCGCCGCCGCAGGGCTCGTGGGCTCGCTGCCAAGGTGACACCCAGGGGGGCTCCGGCGGGCGGCTGGAAGGGCAGCCGTCCTCCGCGGAGCGCCCGACCTTGTCGCGATAAGATCCTTTATCGAATCCGGTGACGCTTCCCCCCTGGCGGCCGCTGCTTAAAGACTCAGCACCTTTCAGTCTGAGGACGTCCGCTGGATCTGTTCCTTTGTAAGCTAAGAGGAGTCGTTTCCACTGTTAGGTCTGAAATACATTAGCAAGAAAGGGCTGACTGTTAATCTGTTCTGCAGCAAAGCCTCGCACTGCCGTTGTGAACTTCTAATCTCATTTTATCCCCATGTCTAAAGTCAAGTTTTAACATCTCTGGAAACTTTTCGTGGACAGCAAAGCCCTGGACTGCAGTCACTGTGGTGTTGTGGTGGTGGTGGGGGGGGGCAATTGTCAAAAGATTACACTTCTTGAGCCCTTCTCGACCTCTCTTGAGCCTCTCACGACCCTCTTCTCGGTCCCCTTCCCTTCAGGGGAGGACTTTGCAGTGGTGCAGCAGGAGATCATCATGATGAAGGACTGCAAGCACTCCAACATCGTGGCCTACTTCGGCAGCTATCTCAGGTACGGCCCGCGACCCAAACGCCCCCGTCCCCTCCCCCGGCACTTCTTGTTTCTTGTTTGACTTGACATTCGAGGTGTCACTGATGTGGTCTCAGCACGTCTCTATAAGAGTCTGGATAATGAGGGAGTTATTTTCACAGCTCTGCAGTGGGATATCATTTTGCCCACACTATTGTATTTGAGAACGATTTGGGGGGGGGGGGGGTGTTTCGGATGATCCTCCCTAACATAACATGACGTGACCCTACTGATTGCCCTCCCTTTTCTCACCCCATTCGCTGAAATCTTCGGCCCCTTTCGAGAGATATCGATCATGTATCATTTTCCCACCTGTCTTCTAGGAGAGATAAATTATGGATAAGCATGGAGTATTGTGGAGGAGGCTCCCTGCAGGATATCTACCACGGTAAGACCCACGATATCATATCAGTTCACGTAGGCTGAAGTTAAGCTGACCTTCCACGGACCTCACAGCTTATGGAAGAAGCACTTCTGACAAATCATCCTCGGAGAAGTTTTCTGACCTTTCTGGGTAGAGGGGCAGAGTGGCGTTCTGCAGCTAGGCATAATTTTCGTGTAGCTTTCCAGCACACCGCAGGCGACGGCGTCAGGCTCCAACTCCGTGCCCATGAAAGTTCTGGAATTTTCTCATGTCCCCACTAATGACTTGTAGCAGCTAGGGAGCGTTGCCACGGTGACCTGCTGCGAGGAGTGGGAGGGCAAGCCGTAATTACCATGTTCTTCGCTATCATAGTGTGGGAGGGCTTCTTAAATCCGAGACAGGTACTTCCCTCCTCATCTTGTTTTTAAACTCCCCCCTCCACCCATGTATGACGCCCAAGTCTGGCATGGTGGTGCCTTGCTTTTTTGAGCAGTCCTCAGCTTGGTTGGCAATGCTGTTGATGGCTACAGTGTCGCAAATAACAGTATTACTGCAGAAAACCAATGAAGATTTGGTTCGATTTTAATCGGGAGTCACAAAAGCTAAGGATGCATCTTGAGCCCTTGAATCGTGTTTTGAATCATGTTTAGCTGTTCTGTTACACAGGCGCATCAGGCAAAGGGCATTTCTCTTATTGTTGGAGTGCGTCTAGGTGCCGCCCACTCCCACATCCTCCAATAGGGCTCTCCCTCACACCGAATGCCAGATTGGAGGGGTGTAGCCTGAGACTATTTTGACGTATCCTCTCTTCTACCTCCAGTGACGGGGCCCCTGTCAGAATCCCAAATCGCCTATGTCACACGGGAAACCCTTCAGGTACTTGATCGCCCCCCCGCAGATGAATTAATGGGACTGTACTTTCCATCCTGGTTTAAACCCTGGATCAACTCCTGCATGTCAGGGAACATCAGTCCTGTGCTTCCTAAGTTGCTGAGCAAGCAGACACATGTATTTTCATACCAGCTCCTCCCCATCCTCCTTCCCTGACTACACTACACTGATTTTGAGGAATTCGTGTTGGTGGCTACATATCTGATGAGTTTTTTTTGTTCCCCCTTTTCAGGGTTTGAACTACCTGCACAGCAAAGGCAAAATGCACAGAGACATCAAGGTACGGCAAATCATTGGGTCTAAACCCCGATTTTGTGTTCTGAGGTGTTTAGCCTCGCTTATTAGCCGCTACGCTGCATCCCGCGTGTGTGGGCAGTACCTTCAGTGTGTGCTGTTATTGGTTCATGCTTCAAATCAGTTGACTGAAAGGACTCTGTCTTATCCTGCGTTACACGCCCACAGTTGTACAGTTGCAATATATTGTTCTCCCAAGGACTAAGAAAAGCCGGTTTGACCCTGGAAGTCTTTATCTCTTACAGACACATGCAATACTTAGCAGTGGAACCTTCATGTCCATGTTGACGTAATTCTCATTCCATGTGATCTGATGGCATAGCTCTCCGTGTTGTCATCTTTAGAGAGCCGTACTTGCATACCTCAGTAAGAGAGTTGTTCATCTCCTCATGTCAGTCTCTGCTGATTGGTCTGATCTTGGCCGTTTGTCTGTCTCCAAGGGGGCAAACATACTGCTGACTGACAACGGTTATGTGAAACTCGGTAAGTTTGTCTATAACCTTGTCCGAGGGTATTGAGCCTAAACTGTAATTAATGCATGCGGAAAGGTGGCATCATAATTAGCGCAAGCTTCATGAAAATGTAACTAAAATAATAAAGATGAATCATGGTGTTAAGCTAATGAAATCGATGAGCAGGGAAGCTTGGCGGGCAGCCAGCTTCGATCCTGTCACTGGGAGATCGATCTGTTTGTGCTGTGGTTCCACCTGGGCCGTGTGACCCTGAACTGGCTTTGCTTGGGTCACATGTGGGAGTTCTCGCCCAGGGGCTCAGCTTTCCTCCAGCTCCCCCTAGTGTTGGACAGGAAATAGCCTGTCCTGTGTACTTTGTGTACTGCTGATCAGAGATATGAACTTGTAACCTGAAGGTTGGTGGTTTGAATCCCAGAAGGTTACTGCTATTTACCTTAAAGGGGGTACTAATGTTGCTTTGTTTCTGTAATAATGTCAGTACTGTCAACAATACTTTAAACAGAAATATGCCAGTGGACAATGAATTTCAGGTGACAGGCCCTAGATTGTTTCCCTTTTACGTAATGGATAAGATCTGTGTGGTAAGTATTGTCAAAATTAAAAGGTGTTAAATCTCTCCTCTTCTCTAGCCGACTTTGGCGTCTCTGCTCAGATCACACTGACTTTGGCCAAGAGGAAGTCCTTCATCGGCACTCCTTACTGGTAACCTCCTCTCGCCTCCCCGCCCTCATCCTCACTTCTGGGCCCCTCCCCGTTGCTGAGGGCCGTGTGCCGATTTGTCCTGAGCATCTGACGGACCCTGACGTATGTCATTTCCATCGCCCAGTGTCTCGGAAGGAGAGAGCATTTGAATGCCTTCTAAAGATCAAGGCCTACACAGACTGAACAGGCTTTAATTAAACCAGTGCCTTAGGCTTTGACTTTCAGACACCCCTCATAGGCCATAGGCTGTGTTTTAGATCAATTACGACATCCCAGATGCATTAATCATGTCTTATGTTCCAGACGTCTCTGTATAACTGGACTTCTGGATGTTGTAGTATATGGGGGTTAGCATCCTTTAACCTGATTTCCACGGTAAAGCATTGACCCCTCCCTTGGACAGGATGGCCCCCGAAGTTGCTGCAGTGGAGAGGAAGGGGGGCTACAACCAGCTGTGCGACATCTGGGCGGTGGGCATCACAGCCATCGAGCTGGCAGAGCTGCAGCCGCCCATGTTTGACCTGCACCCCATGAGGTCAGTGCTGACCCCCGTCACCCCGTGATAAGTGTTTAACATGCAAGTTCCTTACCCTGATTCTCTGTGATACGCAGGGCCTTGTTCATGATGACAAAAAGCAACTTCCAGCCCCCAAAGCTGAAAGACAAAATGAAGTGGTAAGTGGTGTCTAGCTTGGAGTGATGGGCGATTTATGGTTTTAAAAATGTAAACCTTTTTTTTAATATTTCAATTTATCGAAGGACAAGCAACTTCCACCATTTTGTCAAACTGTCCCTGACAAAAAATCCAAAGAAGAGACCCACAGCTGACAAGCTCCTGCAGGTGAGTGATGCTTCCTCTTTCTAAACCAAAACTTTTTTGGTTTTATGTTTTTCTTTTTTGACAGACGAGTCTCTTTTGGGGGTGGTGCTTAACTTAGACTGTTCTCCGATTGAGCAGTATTCCTGGTTGTGGTGTGATTGACAGTTCAGAATAGGCTGACAGTTCTAATTCAAGGCGTGATTGATAGTGTCAGATTGACAGTTTTGGATGGAGGTGTAATTGACAGCTCTTGGCCCCGGGTTTATTGGCAGTTCCTGATTGACTGACAGTTCATTAACGAATGGAGCGGTGATGACCGTGAGCCAGCAGAGCTGCCCCTTGTCCGGGGGCGGGACTCACACCCTTGCCCTGTCTTCTCCTCTGTTCCCAGCACCCCTTCGTCTCACAGCCTCTCAGTCGCACCATGGCCATCGAGCTGCTGGACAAGGCCAACGACCCCGAGCACACGACCGTCCCCGACCTGGACGACGACGATGCCGAGCCCGAGGTGAGACGGCTTCCTCGCAGCATTCCTTATCTTCCTATTCAGGTCGCTAAAGCTGCTGCATTTCCATATGGATCCCATACCCTGGGCAGCGTTCCTGGACTTCCCTGTGCCGCGTCCTTCCCTGTGCCGCGTCCTTCCCTGTGCCGCGTCCTTCCCTATTCCCTCACTCTCTGCCCCGATTCCAGCTCGCCTCCGTTTAAGTACTGGTATCTGTTTCTCCCACTCTCTCCCAGGCTGTGTTGGGCACCTCACTTTGCATCCTCCCAAAAGGTACCCTCCCCCCCATGGGCATGTGTCTATGAGCTCTGCCTGTTCCGGAATGTTTCCAGCCCTTTCCCTAACCGTAGTTTGATTGGTACCCAGGTGACACCCAGCAGTGTCCAGTCATGACCTTATCTTCTCTGGTATCTCACATTTTATTTATTTTATTTTATTGTTAAATTAACTTAGTTTGCAGTAGTGTTTTGGAAGTTTGTTCCTGGCACGGGTTTGTTGGGGAAAAAAAAAGATTTAATTTATTTAGGAGAAATTTTAACCTCCATTAATTTGCCATATCCGTTGTTTGCTAACGCACGGTGTTTGCACAACCATTTTAAGCAGAAAAGGGGAGTTCTATTTATAAAATGAATAAAAGTAATTCATTTCCATATTTGACTCTGAATTGTCTGGCATTCAAAGAAATAGCTTAATTACTGTTTGCATTTCCATTTAGATAAAAAAAAAATACTGCCCCCCTTTAGGACTTTTTGTGGTTCAAAGCTGATGAATGCATCAGTAAGATTTTAAGCCATGTATGTGCTGCTTTGGGTTTGGCCTTATGCCCCACCCCTCACCCCTGTGTGGGCATGGCCACCAGGGGCTATGTGGTTGTGTCGGTAAAGCCACATTCAGTAGTGTCTGATTTGGGTTAGTCTGCCTATGCACTGGATCAGTGCCTGGGTGATCGTGTGAGTTTCCTCAAGATTAGTCGGGCTGATGGTTTCGTCACTGTAAGTTGATGGCCAGTTGATGGGGCAGGCAGGTGGTGTGGTGGTTAGGGATGCAACCGCATAATCGAAAGATTGCCGGTTTGACTCCCTGACCCGCAGGTTCCACTGAGGTACCCTGAGCAAGGTACCGTCCCCAAGCACCGCTCCCCGGGCGCTCACGTAGCTGCCTCCTGCTGTGTCACAATGTCACATGGGTTAAAAGCAGAGGACACATTTCGTTGTTGCATGCTGTGGTGCATCAACAATGACGATTAATCACCTTCACTTCACTTTTCAAGACGCGTGCCTAAGACTTCACCCACACACCAAAACCAGCACTGATTGTTTTGCTTATTGAACCAGTCTGGCCTTCTCTGTTAAGTCAGGAAGCTCTGAAAGGCTGCTGTAGGATCAGATGTTATTTGCCTGCCCCGAAGCTGGCTGGATGGCCTTGGGGTTGGGGGTTTATGCCATCTAACAGCCTGCATGAGTTTTTGAGATGCCCTGAAATGCACATGACTTTGATTTGCACTCCAGAAAATGCAGATGCTGCTAGTTAATCAGCCCCCATTAGAGATCAGGCTGAGGGTTAAAGCACAGATTGATGTCAAACGTGGAATGATATCTCTACTAATTTCTACTAAGTGACTGATTTCTACTAAGTGCCCAAACTCTTGATTATACCTCATAGTGTGACAGTTTGGAAGACTTGACAAGCCTCGAATTGGGAATAAACACAGGAGAGGTATTTACATAGAGAAAGCGGTATTTACACAGATACGTCCTGTTTATAAGCGCTCTTGATGTGATGACCAGCGCAATCCTTCATTACCCTACTCTTTGTGTGCTTCTTGCAGTCCCCAGTGTCTGTGCCTCACCGGATACCCTCAGCCAATAGGAGCGCCCGCGACGAAAAGACGCTGTCCGAGATCAACTGTGAGTTCCCGTCTGTGCATGTGAAGGGGAGGGCAGCTTGTGGCTCAGCGTGTTAGGACGCACTGCCTATGATCGGGAGGTTGGCTGGCTCAAATCCCTTGAGCAAGGCTTTTAACACCAATTGCTCCTGGGTCTGACCCTTCTTTCTCAAAAAGAAACGTATGAAACGTAAGAAATGTAAACATGAAATGTAAATATAATTCCCATTACATACTGGGCTGCGTATTTCGGGTGCCCTGTCATCTCCGTGCCCTTTCAGTAAGATATGTCACTAGGCCTCAGCATCAGGAGGACTTTAATTTCTGTGGACCAGCTGTCTTCACATGTGTACCAGCTGTCACTGTAAAATACTCTCCTGATGATTTATCAGTTTGGAGAAGTGGGGATTTGGAAAAGGCATCCTGCAGTGGGCCATTTTTCAGATGCCATCAAGAAGGCCCAGGATCCAGTATGAGAGCCGCATGGTGATAGAAGCGGTCGCATTGGGTTTATGTGGCATTAATCTTGTTACCGTGTGTGCATGTCACCGGTGTGATTTACCCCACGAAATTGTTTTGCAGTTGACAAATTGAAGTTGGGCCCCCTCCTGAGGAAGGAGACGGAGCCTGACCATAAGCCGGTGAGTGTCAGTACTGCTCCCCGTGTTTACCTCTGATCCCTGCCTGTCGTAGCCCCCAGTGTCGCCTCGTGTCCGGTAGCCTGTGTCGCCCCCTGCTGCCCGCGGCTTGCACGTCCCCGGCACAGCTGTCACGCTGCAGCCCACGTGTAATGATGCTCGTTAACTAACAATAACCTCGTTAGAGTTTTCAGCGTCTCCTTTACGTCTGGTACAAGTGTGGTTTCTCGCTGAGGAAGATTCCGCGTGTGACTGTATGGCTTTGAGGTGGACGGTCAGCTTATCTGCATGTTTCTGCGTTGCCCTCATCTGCAATGCGGTCATGGCGGTGGGACGTGAAGCGGGGCGGCTTTTTGACCAGTCAGCCCTCCACCTCGGCCTTGATGCATGGCCTCCTCCACACATGCAAGCCCCCCCATACTCCCTGTGCCCCCCCCCCCCCATCCCTCTGCTGTGGGTGTCACAACTTTGAGTTTTTGAATCTCTCGGTCTGTCTGCCAAACAGGCCGACACTGAGGAATTTTTGGACTGTGCTGAGGAGCTATACTACACTGCAAGACCAAAACTGGTATTCACGCCTATCTGATTTTGTCCTCTTTTTGCTCCTTTTTTGGGTCTTTCTTACAACATATTTATGTGTCATCTTCGCTTTTTGGTTTTCCTTTGTCTGCTGTCTCGTGTATGCTGCTGTCTGCTGCCCTGCGTCCACTGGCCAGTGTCTCACGAGCCCTCTCCGTCTGATTGGACAAGACAAGGGAGCGTAGGCCTCCACTTGTTTTCAGTCCCACTGAATGTGCCAGGGGAATGGAGTCACCCCGTGCCTCTTTCCCAGAGTGCGATCCGGACCGTTTGGGGGTCCCATTCACACAGAAAGGCCTCACAGCAGCAGTACACAGCACGCCGACTCCACTCTCAGACAGGCACTGCGCTTCCCAGCCCTGGGCCTCTGCCGGGGTGGTGGGTCTGTGGGTGGCTCCCGAGGACTGGTTTACCAAAGGGGTCAAGGTGATGCAGTTCGGGGTGGGGCTGCCAGTGGTACCGTCCATCTTCCAGAAAGCTTCTTGTCTATATTTAAGAAGAACAGACCCCTTTCATTTGGAAAACCTCTTTTCTTGCCTTAATTATTTTCCTCTTTGTGCCTTTAAGGCTTTATTCATTACTTCTGTTATTAGTCAGACTCACAAATGGGGGCTGATGTCTCGTGAATTTATCTCCCCCCGCGTCTCTTACCCAGTGGGATGTTCCAAAGACTCTGGAATTGCTTTGTATTTAGGGCAATGCTTATTAAAGCTGTAGGGCAGTCTTGTCTGTTCAATGAAACAGGCATATTGTAAAATCTTTTGGACCTCACATACGAGTGTTGTGAGGAAAAGTGGATTATTAGCCTCTTATGAAGGATGAAGGCCAGGCAGGAATGGTCCTTATGGGAAACGTCCCACACTCAAGGGCTATTATAGCATTTTTTGATGGTGGGGGGCATAAGAGGGGCCATTATTCATACAGTGGAGCCAACCTTCTCATTATCCAATTATATGTTTTGAATTGATGAGGGAGGGGACACCCTGGGGGCCAATCAGCTTTCAGCTTGGACCAATGTCCTTGTGGGCCTGCCCCTCTTTATACTCCTGCCAGTTCAGTAGTTTTTGACTAAACATTGAGTACAGGGATAGCAGAAAAACCATGAAACGTGGCCTCCTGTAAAAGAAGAAGCCCTCCTCCAGCATGAGGAAAGTGTGGAGCCCAGTTCCCAGGCAGAGGAATGCGTCACTTCATTTCACAGTGTCACCTCTGGGGTGCAGAGATGATGGGGGTAGTCAGCATGGTATGCTTCCGCCAGCCCTGATGCTGCCCACCCCCCCCCATCAGCAGAAATATAAGCAGTGAATAAGTGGAATGAGGAGGGGGGGGGTGTCCACGCTGACACTTTGACATTCGGTCTTCCGACTGGCAGAGCCGGAAAATTCAGTCGACTTCTGATCCTGCGGATCCTGGAGGGAAATAAGCCGGCTGCATATCTGCCTAGGGCTGCAGCATCCTTTGAATGCTGCCATTGTTTTGTTTTTTTCCATGTTCCGTATGGAGAGTGGCCAGCATCTGACGCAGTTGTCGAGGGGGATGGGCAGTTATTTCGGCTGTGTTCTCCATGTGACTCTGAAGTGATTTTATTTTTTTTTAGAGGTACTGCAGGTCGATTTCCATGAAGAGCAGTGGACACAGAGGTCCATTTCAGAGCTTAACCTGGGGGCAGGGGCCACTTCTTTAGCAGAAGTTTTCTCTTGGCATGCAGGGGGCGTGGTTCATGTTAACCAGCCTGTTTTATTTGCATCTGAAGCAGTTTCCCAACACTGTGGTGCTCATCAATTTTAATAGGTGCTGTAAAGCAAGTTCTCTGACCTCTGCCAAAGCTGTCATGTTTTATTATTATTATTATTATTTTTTTTAACCATCGGCTTGGATTGCAAGTCCTGCCAGTCACAGGCACAGCACTTTGGGATGCTCAGGGGACACCCAGATGCCGGAGTATTCCGGAAGGTTGTCGTAAGCACTTCCCTGCAACCCCAGCATTACCTCTCATAACAAGCCAGATCGCTTAATCGTCGCAGGGAGGCAAAACACTCAGACTGAGCTTCAGTTAATTAGCGCTGACGGTTACACTGTGGGAGCGGAGGGGTAATGTCCTGGCGGTGGCAGCTGTAATTAAAATATTGTGTTAAAATTCATGGATGTTGTTTTCCTGACTTCCTGTGTGTGCCGTTAAAAGTCTGCTTCCCCCAGGTACGCTCACATAAAAGCAGAGAACTGAGGTTGAGTTGTCAAAACTGACAGCTAAATTGCATAAGAGGTTAAAATTCTCTTCTTTCAAATTCAGCTGCCTGATCTCTAAGGTTGTTGACCTGAGACCAGGTTGTTGGTTCAAGTCCCACAGAGAAGAAATTGCAGTTGAGAAAGGCACTTGGGTGGAATCAATCCAATAAACAATTCTCTGAATGGGAGAACACTGTTTCTGGGGGGATAAATAGAGATTAATTTCGATTAAGATTAACATTTTATCAAATAAAGCATGTTTTTAACTTATCACTCCTTTGACTAATCCAGTTGTTTTGGTTTAACAGTGAGAGGTGTGTGTGTTTGTGTTTGTGTAAAACTTCATTTCACTGAAAAACAAAACATTTGTGCTGTGCTGTTTTTAAGTGTTAATAGGGCTGTCAGGATGAATGAACGTGGTGTCTAATGATGTGCCTGTTTATTAAAAGCAATTTTCAGGAATATAAATCCTCAGGCCATTCCATATCGATCCCCCCCACAGATCCTGTGTTTAGCTAAATTCAGTCTCGGCCCATTTTAGGACTGATAGTGTCAGGTTTCACTTGAGGAAGACGTGATGTGGGCTGATAAGGACACAGGAATTGAGGTGGTGAGACCTACATCATCTGTTTAAAGATGCTCTGGTTTGTAACAGACCTTTTTCTGCCATCAGGTTCTAATGGCAGAGTATTAATCAGCGTAATTATAGGCACAATCAGGAATAATTGCATAACTAAGATCTAAATTGCAGGGGGAGAGGGCACTGGTGTGTTTTGACAGCTACTGGATAATCTGAGCGATCTTGCCTACCTCTTTTTAGAGTCAGTGTAGCTAGTTAGTTAATTGCCTTCTATTAATAATTGTAATATGTTACTTGTTTTACTGCCAACTTCTTTTCTCCCATCAGCAATCATTGTGATTCTCTTATATTTTAATTCTCACCCCCTTTAATGGTTGTAGACCTTCTCAGTGCTGTAATATCACTTCTGAATGTAAATTAATTTTAGTTTACGGCTTATGTGTTTAACTCCCTTTGAGCTACTCAGTTCATTTTGCAGCCATGCTGTGAATGCCGATTAACATTTGATTTGATTTCACAATTGAAGGTATCTAAATTCTCATCCTATGAGGTGTTGACCTGTGTTGTGGCATATAAGGCAGGAGGCACATGGCTGAGTGTGACACCTTCACATTTGCTCTTCCTAGGTGGACCACAGAGTTGGGTCCCCGGGCGGCTACTCCCTGGAGGGCAACAAGTAAGTATATTTCACCTGGTGCCCAGTCTCCAAATTGCCTTCTTCAGCCCTCCTGATTGATGTAGTTGTCACAGAGATTGCCGGCTCATGGCTGGTCTCTGGGGATGGGCAGCTTGGTTTTCATTGGCCATTTTTGCAAATGTGGTCAAAGTGGTTTGTTTTGAGCATGCTCAGTGCATCCCGGTGTCCCTCATGGCCGAGGTGGGGGGTCCGACGCTAGCAGGTACACCCACACAGGTAAAACATGCAAGCTAACACACTCGCCAGCTCATCCTTCACCCAAAAGCCGTAGCCCCAGTTTGGAGCTTGCCCCCTGTGGGCTCTGCCGCAGGAAAATCCCACTTCTGCTGATGGGTGCTGCTGATGCTGGATTTCCCATGAAGCTCTGGCACAGAACCACCCCCCCTCCCAACATCCATCACACCCCATCATAACTCACAGCTTCAATCCATGATGGGGTTTATCGTGCCACTTGTGTCTGCAGGAGACTGATAAGAACAGCACCATAATCAAACAGCTGTACAAATGTTATTAAATGCCATACTATTTTAATAAGCCTGCTCTGATTACCCACTGTCCTTCTCATGGTATTGTTGTTTATTGAAGCTGAAGGGCTTAGCATTTGTAAACATCGACTGCTGAGAATGAAATATGAATATTACGTTTCTGTTCCGTTTAAGGAGAATGAATTTGTGGTTAAGCCTACAGCTCCTTGGCGTACCTTTTGGCACGTATTACGTGGCGGTGCCTTTAGCTGACCTTACGCTGCCCCCTGCCTTTGCGCTCTGTGAGCTGCAGAAAGCCCCCCCACCCCCCGCCTCCAGCATGTTTTGGTGACCCCTAGTGGCCTTTTTCCTCTGTGTGCTTCCCTCGACGGCTGACTCGCGTGGACTGCTGCCGCCATTCTAGCTGGCGTGTTACGGCACCCCGCCGACGCCCGGAGAGCAGAGCCTCCGCTTTAAATGAAGGGTTTTTTGTTACTGCGCTGGCAGAAACCGCTGAGCGTTGCCACCTTCGTCTCCTCAGGGGAAATGAGGCTCCTGTAGAGGAGGATGATGGTGGCGATGATGAAACTCGACAGTAAGTCTTTTCCCCGTTCAATTGTCCGTGCTGTCTGGGAAGAGGAATGTGGAGGGAGAGAGGCCCAGAGGAAGACATTCCCAAATTCATCTATGTCTTTCTGCATGCCCCCCACCCTCCTTCCAGCACACTGCTTCAGGCCTACTCTGTTTTGATCTTTTGATGCCGCACATTCCGTGTTCCTATCCCAGCTGGTGCTGACTGGCTGTGTCGCCAGTCCATGACCTCTGACCTCTCCTCCCAAGTGCATGTTTGCATTTCTCCTCCAATGAGAGGTGCTCAGTCTGCCCCCAGCCCCTCCCTAGCAAAAACTAGCCTGAGAGGGCCAAATGAACCGCTCCCCCCCCCATCCCCAGCTTTAGCAGACTGAGCACACACCTTGTGCTGGTGGCATGCTTGTGGATGTGGGTTCATGTCTGTCATTGTCACGATTGTGGTCACCAGTATTAGCAGGTGATGTGGCCGGTGTTGGTGGTGATGGTGTCAGTTGTGCGCAGTCGTGTGCTTGCAGTCACTGTCATCTGGTTAACTTGATGTCTTTCTCCCTGCTTGAACTCCTCCAGCTCTACTATGAGGCCCAAAGTGCCCCCTCCACTGCCCCCAAAGGTAAGACTGAGCATGGGCGTTCAACAGACTCTGGTCCAATTAATTTCAGGAGTCAGAAGATGGCTGCAGTTAACTTTACACTAAAGCAGGGGTGTCCAGTCTTATCCGCAAAGGGCCGGTGTGTATGCAGGTTTTCACTGCAACTCTCTAATTAGATTACTAATTAGAGGACTGATTAGCTGAAGAGTCCTCATACCTGGGTTTGAACAGCTGACCTAAAAAGGCTATCCCGAAATCCTGCATACACACCGGCCCTTTGCGGATAAGATTGGACACCCCTGCACCAAAGCCTGCTGTGCCTTCTTACCTACAGACACATAACGAGTTTCATATGACATGGTGAGTGTTAAACGTGGTATCTCTGCTCTGGTTTATTTGTTGCATATTAATACGTGCCCCTTCAGCCCAAGTCCATCCTCACGGCCCAGGACAGCCTTTCTGGAGAGGACGACGGCGGCGGCGGCGGCGGCCATGACACCATCAAGCGCTGCCCAGGCTCAGAGAGCTCCACCCGGCCCGTTTCCAGCGTGCCCCCACGGCCGCCGCCCCCGCGGCTCCCCTCGCAGAGGCGGGGCAGCCTGGGTAAGCTTCGGGGGAGATATCTTTAGGGAATTGCTGCTTGGTGTAAATGAGTGGGATGAGTCAGTCTGCCCATTCCATATGGCTCCACCCCCACCCCATCCAGCACAGTTCAGCTATAGTGCTCTGCTGTAACATTGTTTTTTGTGAGCTACAGCATATGAGGAAGCTCCTTCTAGGAAGGAAAAAAGTTAATTACTATAAATCTCTCTTTTGAAGGCAGATGTGTAATCTCTGGTTTCTGTTCCTGTAGTTTTGTTTCATTTCCAATTTATTTCTTACTTTAAAGACAATGCCAGTAATACAAAAAAAGCGGCCGCATCTCGCCGTAGAGGTTGGTATATTGTCAGCTGTGCATGTTAACCACACATCTAGGTGGGGAGTGTAAGGGAGGTCCACAGTGAGCACAGGCAGGCCCAAGACCAGCTCTCTCCTCCACAGGCAATGGGGTTAGTGCGTCTTCAGCTAATGGAGAGCAGGGCAGCAGCAGGGAGGAGAAGCAGTCCACGCTGCCCCCTACTGGCCCGTCACGGAAGGACAAGAAGGACGCTCTGGTAACATGGACGGTCGGCTCAGTCTGGGAGTTTGTCTCTCAGTATTTGTAACAGCTCAGGTATTGTGGATTGTGGTACAGTGTGCCCAGGGCTTTCGTATCATTATGATTTTGTGCTTTATTTCACAGAGGCCCATGAGCAATGGTCTACCGCCAACTCCAAAGGTCCATGTGAGTATGATGGAACCGTCAGAAATTTGAGCCATAGAAGGTTGGTGGCCAGTCTATGTAACAGTCGCTAATATTGGCTGTAGATGCCAATAAGAAGAGAAAAGCTGTGTCTTTGAAATAATTTTCCTCACTTCCTGTTTCCTCCCCAGATGGGTGCTTGTTTCTCAAAGGTCTTCAACGGCTGCCCATTGAAAATCCACTGTGCCACCTCCTGGATAAACCCTGACACACGAGGTAAAGTTGGAGAATCCAGCTCTGTATGTAGGGGGCACCTGTGAGCATGAATGATTTATATATTTACTATGGACCCAGAAGGAGTGAGTTCTGGAAGCGAGGCGGGCCGGCTGCTGTACATTCAGCCTGGATCTTTCTTGGCTGAACCGTTGATCAACACAAGCTGGCTTTGATAAATGTGCCATAAATTCTAAAAAATGGCCCCTTGTGGCTGAATGCATGTTCTTTAAAAAATATTCAGCTTAACAACGAGCACTTCAAAGGGTGTGATTATAAGGGTATAAATATATGCAGGACATATGGAGGGGGAGCAGATAGGCAAGCAGCCAAACTGGAAATGCACCAGTAAGGCTACAGGGCTAATTTCCTGGCGCGGTTCGGTTTAAATCTCTGCCAGACTGAGGGGTCAGTTCCCAGTGGACCTTTCATACTGGTATTGGCTACCGCCCTCATCTTTGATGTTAATTTCTGGCAGAGCTGCTTAATTAGACATGTCTCCTCATTATTTTGTTATTGTGAATATCTGAATAAATACCCATTTCATACATTTTCCTGGACTTCTTGCTTTTAGCCACACTATTCTGCCGTGGACTGATGTATCAATGTCCCGCTTTGCTGTTTTGCAGACCAGTATTTGTTATTTGGTGCAGAGGAAGGCATCTATACCTTGAACCTGAACGAGCTCCATGAGACCTCCATGGAGCAGGTGAGTACTGTCGGCATGTGGGGTAGGTTGTGGGTTCCATTCCTGGTGGGTTGTGGGTTCCATGCCTGGCTTTGATGTCGCGTGTGCATTGATTCAGAGCTCCGGGTGTTCTGGCTTGCTCCCACAACCCAAAATCATGTCTTTCGGGTAACCCCAAGACCCTAAGATTGTGGCTGTACCATGTGTGTGCACAGGCCCTGACAGCAGATTGATGGTCATTAAACTCTCTGTGGTACAGCAATAAGATGCTAACCCATTTGTCTGGCCATGTGTGTGTCCTTCAGCTCTTCTCCCGGAGATGTACGTGGCTCTATGTCATGAACAACAACCTGGTGTCCATATCTGGTACGTCTGCGATTTTTCGCTTCTTGTAGCCGATTAGTAGTGGACTCCAGAGCAGGATGAAGCTGAACTTTGTTACAGTTCCTGCTAGAGAGACACACCAGGCACTGGGGGGAGTGTCCCATAACAATGCAAGGAATTCAGCCCCCCCTTCTAATGTAAAGGCACATGGGGAGGAGGGAAAGGGATGGCAAGGTCAGAGGTCACTCGCTCTGTGGCAGACATTGTTACCGAGATCAGGGCAAGGAGTAAAGTCCAGGTTGAGTTGTTCTGAAAAGGTCCACCTAACAAACAGCGTGAGGATTTCCCAGCTCGGTCCAGATGGTGATACATCTACCCTCCTGCTTTCACAGGTAAAGCCTCCCAGATCTACTGCCACAACCTAGTGGGCCTCTTCGAACACGCCCGTCACATGCATAAGCTGCCCGTTGCCATTCCCACGCACAAGCTGCCTGACAAAATGATCCCCAGGTAACCAATATGCCTCTTTTTTAAAAAATTAACTCCTTTCAAAACATTTCTCCACAGACAGCTAATGCTTAATGGCCTTAATTTGGATTCCCACAGACGTTTTCACTCTCTGAATGTTTCCAGGAAATTTGCTGTGTCCAGCAAGATTCCCGACACGAAGGGATGTCAGAAGTGCTGCATAGGTGAGTGGAAGCAGTGCTCGGTGATCGTCATTTAATGCCTTTGTCTGTCACTGTGGCGAAGCGGCTCTGCTTGGTCCTCCTCCATGCCTGGAAATGGCAGCAGGAAGATGGGGGTGTTCCATAGTGTAGGAGTCAGGGACAGGGGCACGTAAGCCCATTGTTTCAATTGAGGTGTCACAAGGACCCCGGCTGTTGAACCCCTCCCCTTACACCCTTGACCAAGGTGCTTGGACATCTGTAGTAGAATACCCTAGTGTGTAAGTGTAAGCATAAAGGTTCTGTAGCATTGCCCAGAAGCTTTGGTCAAATTTTAGATCATGTCTTTTGTCTCTGCAGTGAGGAACCCATACACGGGCCACAAGTACCTCTGTGGAGCCTTCCAGTATGGTGCTGTCCTGCTGGAGTGGGTGGACTCCATGCAGAGGTTCATGCTAATCAAGGTAAGCCTCCTTTGCGTTGGTCCCAGTGTAGAACAAGCCAGGCTTTTGAGGCTGGGGTCCTAACATCCACGTTCCATCTCATGGGCAGATCATCGACTTCCCACTGCCCTGCCCCCTGGAGGTGTTTGAGATGCTGGTGGTGCCCGAGCAGCAGTACCCGCTGGTCTGCATGGCAGTCAGCAAGGGCACCGAGCAGGGCCAGGTGGTGAACTTCCATACCCTGAACCCTAACTCCACGTCCTCCTGGTTCACCATGGTTGGTAGGTGCCTGAGATCACTTTGGGAGGAAAGGAGTTCCTGAGGGATCGCGAGCTAAGTGTGTTCAAGCCATGGCTGGGAGAGAGAGCATTTAACACTAATGTGTCCTCTGGGTAGCACTCATCAGACTCCTTAGCTCTGAGCACACAAGGGTGAATACTGCAGTTAATGTCTTTCAAATGGCTTTTGTTTTAGTCTCGGGGTCAGGAAACTTATGATGACATTCATTATTTACTGTCTGGACTGGCTTATTTGGCAGAATGTCTCACTGCCTGCCCACCTGTCTGTCTGTCTGTCTGTCTGTCTGACTCTCACTGCCTGCCCACCTGTCTCTGTCTGTCTGACTCTCACTGCCTGCCCTTTGTCTATCTTTCACTGCCCATCCACCTGTCTTTCTCCCTGACTCTCACTGCCTGCCCACCTGTCTCTGTCTGTCTGACTCTCACTGGCTGCCCTGTCTGTTTCTGACTGCCCGTCCAGCCTTTCTGACTGAGTCATACTGCCTGTCCACCTGTCTGACTCTCACTGCCTGCCCACCTGTCTGTCTGACCCATCTGACTTTACAGTAGCTCACGCCCAATATGACATTATCTATGTGTTTTTTGTCCATTAGGTCTGCCTGTTGGAATCTGTTGCTCTGCTCTCTGTGTTTTGATTTGATATTTGGCTCAGCCTGATCCCGTACATGTCTGTCTGTATCTCTGTGCCCTCAGATGCCCCGCAGTCCTGCGTGATCCACATCACCCAGCTGGAGAGGGACACCATTTTAGTCTGCCAAGACCGTAAGTCTCTGGACTCGCTTTGCCCATCCCGGCCCACTGGCCGGCTCGGCTGCCAGCCCCGTCCTGATGCTGTGACCCCTCTTACCCCAGGCTGCATAAAGATCGTGAACCTGCAGGGGAAGCTTAAGTCCAACAAGAAGCTGTCGGCGGAGCTGACGTTCAACTTCCAGATCGAAGCGATAGGTGAGTTTTCCCCCCAAACTCGATGCATGTGAGATGACCTCACGTGTGTTGGGGGGTGGGCTTTCCTTCTTTCAGTAAAGATACGAGCTACTGTCATGTAAACTTAAGTGCCCATCCCTGGGTGTAATTCACAGCAGATTAATGCCGTGATGGTGAATGTTTCTGTTCTGGTTCTGTGAGTACTGACGAGCCATCACATCCCCTCTTTGGGCGTGTGATCTTGGCTGTAGCTTCTTATAAGTGGCTGTTTCACATTATTGGGTGTATGTGTTTGGTCAGACATGCATGTTCATGTGAAAACCCTTGTGCCCCCACAGTCTGCCTCCAGGACAGCGTGTTGGCATTCTGGAAGCATGGAATGCAGGGGCGGAGCTTCAGGTCTAATGAGGTGAGGGGTGGACAGAGTGGGTCCCCGGCAGTGGGGGGGGGGGTGTTGTTATGCCATGCATTTTGTTTGAAAAACACTGGGGGAAGGAGGACCAGAACTGATGCGGCTCACGGACTGGATTTTCTGTTTACGTGCCAGATCACGCAAGAGATTTCTGATAATACGAGAATCTTCAGGCTCCTGGGAGCTGACAGGTGAGTGTATGAGTAATTATGCGCTTGAGCAGGCGGCCGGCTCTTCTCTCGCATCTTCTCATCTGTGCCTATGTGCCGTGTTTGAACAAAGCAGGAGAGTGCTGCTTTTGTAAGGGGAAAACGACAATGATGCTTTATTTTGCAATAAAGCACAGGTACACGCGATTTTTTTTTTTTAGTTGCCACATATCCCGTCTTCTTGTTATGAGTCACAAAGACTGGTAGAGAGTGACGTTTGGCTCTAGCATGCAGGCTTGGCTATTCACTTTCCATTTCTTGTTGTCCTTACCTGAGAACATAGTGTTTCAGCTACACAAAGGAGTGCCAAGACGTGTTCTGGGCTGCCCCGTTACCTTGCCAGCTTTGATAATCCTTTACACCTCAATTTTGGCTATTAAATTCTGTTATTATTCCTAGCTCGCTGCTTCACCCTAGTGGCTGTATATTGGAACTGTAAAAAGCTTCAAATTCAGGCGTGGTACATGTTATTCTGTGGTTTTTAATCCCTAAACTCTGAATAGTCCTGGCTTGTGAGAGGTATTTACCTTGGCATCGACACCATCTTGTATCCAGCTCCTTATATGAGCAGGGCAGGGAGATTTAGGTTAGGAATTTCTTGCTTTGGGAAGAAATGGTGGACAACAGAATTCGTATTGGACCAGTGATGTGATGTGCGAAGCCTAGGCATGCATAAAATTGACATATTTGCACTTTTATATCACTCCTTAATCGTTGTAGTAGATTTATTCAGTCTTTTAATTCCTTATTCATTTATGAGTTATTACTACTAAATTATGGCCACTCTTTCGTCAGAAAAAGAGTGGTTTTCACACTCTTGATTTAGGATTTCTTGCTCACAAGCAAAAGGATATTGTAAACATGCGCGTTGTTTCCTTCCTGCAGGGTGGTAGTTCTTGAAAGCAGGCCCACAGACAACCCCACCGCCCACAGCAACCTCTACATCCTGGCAGGTCACGAGAACAGTTATTAAACATGCAGTGCATTGTGGGATTGGAGTACAGAAGGGCTGCCACTCTGTGTGGGAGGGTGGATGGACGGACGTACAGATGCTGGGATGGGTGAATGAGGACACTTTGGCCTACCTTCCTTCATTTTCAGTTTTACTTAAGTGGCATGAGACCGATAAAATGGACTTATTTGATATATATGTATGAATGCAAGTGTTGCCACCAATACTGGTATATTATACTACCACACAAGTGCTTAACTGATATTTAATTGTTGTAAATATATACCTAGTATTTTAATTTTCTTTTTTTGGAGGAAGCAACCTTATCTGATTTTGAAGTTTTGCTAAAGTCAGGCAATGTAGATACTGGTGCATAATATGTTGTACAGGTGACCAGACTGTACAGGTGTAAAGGTTTTGTTTCATGACGCAGGTTATCTGGGGTACTGCTTTTTAAAGGGGCTTTTCTCTGTAGGTCACACAAAGAGGCACTTTACAAGAGTTTTATAGCAGTTCTTTTGAGTAGTGAATGAGATGTCCACTACCAATAGTGAACTACTCAATCCTTTTGTGTTATTTGGTCATTTTAAGTGTTAACTGAATATTTTCTATAATTTCAATTTTAAGCCATTGCCCATTTGTCTGATTAACTCTAGGATAAACTGATGTTAAAATTTGCACAAAAATATCAAAGGATTTTGAGAAATGTGATTTGTGTATATACTCATGTGTACACATGTGTGTTTGTGCATATACAAACACACCAATCTGTATACATGCAGCATTTACGTGCTGATAAGTTGTGACAGCACAGTTGCATTTAAATATCACTTAGACTTCAAAATGAACAGCAGCTGCCATAAAAAGTCTGTCCTCTTGAATTTTGTTAACTCCAGTTGAGTATTTTGGCTAGCGTCATTGTGGAATAATTTTAATTTCTCAATTTTAATGTTTTTTTTTTTATTTCTGGTTCTCAGAAGAATTTTAGTTTGTATAATTGCTTTTAGAATACTCCTGAAATGGAACATTCTGTTTTTGCTCTACTGCCTTAAGATTTTTTTTTAAAGTTATGCCAAAACATTTTTCTTTAAGTTATGGCCAAAATGAGTTAGGTATGCCTACCTCATCCATCTTAATTCTAACACATTGTGACTGTGGGATGGTGGTGGCAGAGACAAACTTATTTTCTACTTCATAGTAGTCAACAAAACACTATAAAATCACCTAACTTGGATTTATTTCCAGGACTAAATGGGTGTTATGATTTTACATAACTAGACTTTTTTTCCTTTCCATCCTGTTGTAGCATTAATATTTTAATATTCCAGAGAAATGTGTACATACTGTAAAATAAAATGGTTTGTTTTAAATACTGTATAATGGCCTATATTTTTGTTTGAAATGTGTAATGGATTTATTAAACATGTTAACACATTAAACAAAAGAGTTTTGTTTTCGGGGAGGGCTTGACCTGATTTTTGACCTGTGTGTTAAAGCATTGTTTGATTTGAAGAATGGCCCATCAATAAAAGGGTTTTACTTAACTTGCAATATAACAGAAATTAAATATGAAATTAGTAATTGGATATAAATGGTCTATTTAAGTTAGTTGTATTTAAACTGTGGTTAGGAGAGCTTCTCTAGGTCCACAGAGGGAGCAGCCATCATCATTGTCAATTTGTCCCAGTATCAGACCTGAGGCTCTGTTCACAATGACTGTATGGGTGATCATTTCCCACTTCTAAGCAAGGGCCTTGCTAGTCTGCTCAGAGGCTATGTTTGGAAGCAGAATGATACGGCTTTACACACCCTACCCCAGCAGCCTGGAAGTTAATAGCGTGAGTAGCACAAGATGCTCTTTTGGTCTGCCTTTGATCTGATGTCAAAGCTAGAATTTCTAAGGCTTTACTGCCTGTCTGCTGTGGCCAGCAGAGGGCAGTATAGAATATATGGCTCTTTGGGTTAGGTATTATACCAACATGAACTTTGAGGATTTTACTGGTTTAACTGGCAAGTCCTCCCACGCCGCTGGTAGGGGGGCACTCGGCACGGAATTCAATTCCTATTTGATTGCAACAGCATCTGCTAATCACGTCTGCGTGTATGACCTAAATTTTATCTTGTCTTGTTAGTAGCACGAGGTTTCTGTCAAACACGAATTGTTCTATGCAAAGTATTAAACACAGCAATTACCGAGTGCCCATTGTGTCGTCCATAAGGCCCGGGATCACATTTTGCATGTTAGCTGCTTATTACTTGACACTTAACCGACTTTCAATCTAAAGCAATTTACAATTTGGCCAATTTACGTGGCTTGATATTTACTGGAGCGATTCAAATTAGGTACTCAAGCGTAGACGTAGAACAGCAGTATGATCACTCCTGGATTTTATCCGGTGTTACCTTGTAGAATAATGTCACTTACAAAGTAGAACGTGGTTAAGTCTTATTCCGTGATTATTCTAATGTTATACGTTTGAGACGATCCATATTTAGAATATTATTACTTTAATAATTTGGATGAATATGGGAGCGAATCCAATGAGTCTGCGGTGCAAAGGCTGTTTTGGGATTTGGACAACAGATCGAGTACTGTCATCCTCAACTAAACGAAAGGCAGTCTGCTGTTTAACTGACAAGTCCCCCACGTCGCTGGTAGGGGGGCACACGACGCGGAATTCCATTTCTGTTTGATTGCACCAGCATCTGCTAATCACGTCTGCGACCCTTAGTGTCCCACTCCTCGAGGGGCGGAGCTTTAAAATGGGGTCAATTAACTACGGAGCGAACTACTGTTCTGGGATCTGTTTATACTGTCAATCAGCAGCGCTTTCCAAGAGGCTCTGGCTGCAACTGTGTAGAACAGACACTGTTGCAGGATCGACGATTGCCCCGGGCAGCAGTAAGATGGAACACAAACATCGCGCCTGCGTAGTAGTAAGATAGAGCACCAGCGTCGCGCCTGCGCAGCAATAAGGTTGAGCACAAGCGACGCGCATGCGCAGTCCCCCCCCCTCCCCACGGCATCCGAACCGATGCACTCTTCCAAATTTACCTCCTTGGCTGAAACCTCTGGATCCGAAGTGGTGCTGTATTCCCCTCCTCCCATATAAAACAGTAGATTCGCAGACAGAATCTTATTATGAGAGTTCCAACGTTAAATTCATGGAGAATAAAAAGCGTGAGATCTCCTCTCGGTCTTCTGCTCCGGAGAAGATTCGGTGAAGATGGGTCGCTACGTTCAGCGGGGGTTTCCCCCCCTAAGCGAGGGGGGAATTGCTTGAAATAGCCGATCTGAGAGGAAGAACCGGACTCCCAGTGGTTCGCCGGTGACATACTCGACTGCATCCTGGGTGAATTCTGCAGATCGGCGGCGCCAGTGCCCAGCCAGCCCGCAGGACAACGCTAAGCCCTGATTCAGCATGGGATCGATTTCCTCTGTCGGTGTTTATTAGCTGGGTACCGGGTAACATTTACTACTAAGTAACCGAGCGGCCCTTAGTCGGCGCGCAGCGCACACTTTGATCTGGCGTCCGAGGCGGAACCCACAGCTGGCCGACTAGCCGGGTAGCGCGGCTTACGGACTCATGTGGACCTAAATGGGGAGGAAGCGGCAGCCCCCGGGGTCGAAACGGGACGTCGGTCCACGGATCTTGGATGCGTGAAGCTCCGTCGTCTCGGCACCCAGTTTGAGCCGCGGGACTACGGCCGTCGTTTTGCTTTTTGGGGTCCCCCCCCTCCACACCAGACACCAGACTTTGCATTCGGCGCCGGTGAGCCGCCAGCGGTTTTATGTGAACGCGGCTGCCGCGGAGGGAGGGAGGGAGGGGGAGCGCGAGCAGACAGGCGCGCGCGGCTCGCCTCGCACCCGGCCGCGCGGCGGAGCCATGCAGGCGCCACAGCTGCAGTACGACTTCTTCAGCGAGGAGAACTCCCCGAAATGGAGGGGGCTGCTGCTGCCGGCCCTCAACAAGGTAACGGGCAGGAGGCACGGGGGCGGCACATAAACACTCACGCAGACCCCCCGGTCAGGGTGACAGCGAGGGGGCGACCCGTGTCGCTTTGGGGACGAAGGGCTGTTGTGACGTGCCGTCTGCTGCACGCTGTCTTCTGAATCACTTGCTGCCAGCTGTTCTGTCCATGAACTTGTCAGCGTGTTTAGCGTCGCCTCCGCGGTCTGGAAGACGCCCCCCGGGTGCTGACCCGCGCAGGCTGGTCGTCGCTGCTTGGGGGGCGTGTTGTACTTTCACACAGCCGCCTTCTGGATCCCAGTTCCCCTCCCCACCCCCGGCTGACGTGGGGGGAACCGCAGTGCGTTTTGCCAGGAATTAAAAGGGCGTGTATTAGCGCCAGGTCTGTCCGCCAAATTTGTATTTGGGAGGGGAGCGATGGGGTTGTTGTGAAACAGTTTAAAAGGCAGTCAGTTTCGGCTAAATTGTGGCTGTAGTCGCACCGCAAACGGCAAGAGCCGCCCGCCCGGTACTACCCGGGCATGGCCTTCGCCGGCAGCCGGTGGCCCGGTGCTTTGAAGTCCTTAGCAGCTTTGTTCTGTGTCATGTGCTTTTGAAAATCAGCTGAGGAGTTTCACTGTGTCGAAAGCGAGAACAGCGCGACGAAACCACAAGCGCTCGTGCCGCACGAAAGGCACTAGGGGGCGGGGCCTCAGGGGCGGGAGATGACGCAGACAGGACCGCATGTACGTGGCGGGACTCGGACCCCGGTCTCCCTCTCTGAGAGAGCGTGACTCTGGCTCAAGCTGACTAATCGATACCGTCCCATGTGTGTGAAGTAGATTTAAAAAAAATTAACCTGCTTTTTCACGTTGTGTTTATTTACCTGTTTGCATAAAACGTGCGCGCATATTAAGATCTAGTGTAAATGGAACTGGTAAGTATGTTGAAAACGGTGTATAGTTTTTCATATGGGTTGATATTTTGTCTTGGACAGTTGCACTGACCCTGAATCTGACTTTACAAAGGCATTGGCCCATGTTTGATGCATGGCCTAAGGAGTTGTCCAGTTGTTCATGGTACTTCCTGGTGCGGCCGTCAGGTTCTGTTCCTTTCTCCGCTGCGGTTTCGGTCTGCTCTCTGTACTCCGCTCTCTCCTGGGCTGGCTCATCCTTTCCCAGTAAATGACATGAGCATGAGAGCGATGCTGACCGAGTTACTCTGTTGCAGGCCTGGCTGCGAAAAGGCTCCTCATTTTGCATATGAATCACTGATCATCTTGTTCAAGTCTGCATCTTCTGCCATGATTTTTGCCAGATCTCAGGGGTTGGAATTCAGGCCTTTTTGAGAGGCAGCTCTGGTTTAATGGGCTGGTAATGGAAGCGAGGCCATTCACTTGCAAGATAAATGAACCCTCACAGCACGTGTACGGTTAGGTATTACTTGCGTGCGTGCATGCATGCATGCATGTCTGTCTGTCTGTCCACTCACCCCCTCCAAAAAATTAAACTCCACCTTTGTTGTATACCACTTCCCTAGTGGGTAGTTTTGAGAGCCTCCTCAGGAATTAGAGGTTTCACATTAACTCAGTCATTTTAGAAAAAAAATCTATCTGCATTTCTTGTAAATGTTGTGCAGTCTTTCCGCTGAGGCTGCACACTCAAAATAGTCTGGAGCTACGGTAATTCCTTTCTGCAGAGGCAATCCCAAGGTGATTTTTTTCTTTTTTTTAAAGGATGGGTTTGCGTCCTGGACCTGCTTTCCCACTCCGGGACTCACCTTGGGCATGGGGTTGACAGGACCTCCCGGTGAGCGGTTTTGATTGCAACCTTGGTCAACTGCACTGCCGGCATTGCAGGATGGGCTGCGACGGCAGTGGGGTGGCTGTGGGCCAGCCGGCAGCACGGCTGCACCCATGACTTGGCAGTCAGTCTAGGCAAGGGGAGGCTCGTTAAGTGGATACATAGTGTGCTCCGGCGCAGCCAAGAGATGTCTCGTTCTGGGGTCCCGTGTCGTCACTGCTGGCCCTTAGCGAAATGCATCAGTATTCTGTAGGACCTAGAGCACTGGAAAAAAGCTATGTTTTTTTCCCCCTTGACTCCCACGTCATGCACTGAAATACTGCTGAGCAAGGAATTTAACCTGCAGGGCACAGTTTAATACCCCCATAAGAGATCGGCACTCAGAGGAGTTTGGGGGGGGGGGGTTAATGTGGCAGATTTTAAGGAGGTGTGCAAAACTGGAAGCTTCATGAAAAGTCTGCTGTGCAGCAATGGCCAGTGGCTGAGTGCTTTACTGGCAGGTTTCAGCAGGCAACCTGTCAGAACTGGGCACGCTGGTGGAGCTGTGGACCACAAGTTCAATTCTACTCTCCAAGAGGCAGGCAAAGTGGTTCTGTTTATAGCCAGGGCCGATGATCCAATAAGTGAAACAGATGACGAAACCTTGGGGTGGGGATTGTGATCCTCACCTCTCCTCAATGTGCAGCATTGTTTCAGCAATTGAGCATAACTAACTTTGATCTGCCTCTTGCTTGGACGGGCAGCTGTGGGGTCGGCACGGTTTCTCCTCTGCAGGGCTGGGAGGGCTCGGGTAGAGATGCATGTTATGGTGTGGGCTGCCTCCCTCCTGCACCGCTCCTGGGATTGCTAGCATGTCCACCCGGCTCTGTGTCCTGAAGATGTTGCCGTTTCTTCAGCTTTCATCAGTTAAAAGGGCAACAGGGGCCGATATTGACCATCTCGGCATGCTCTCTTGGGGGGGTATCAAGCAGGTGGTGCGAATGGCCTTGCTTCCATTACCAGCTTCCATAAGATTCCATTATCACCCCCCTCCCCATGGTTATGCTGCTGCCTTTCGAGAGAATGTACCTTGCTCTGAGCCCCCCCCCCCCCCCCAAGTTAGGGCCATGATGTGCA
>JAODKL010000062.1:4420394-4435167 GCA_026780765.1 Petrocephalus schoutedeni
TAAGTTAATTTATGGTTTGTTGTCTGAAACAAAGAAATAAAAGTATCTGTAACATACTGGAATGCATAGCATCATATATGTTTCATTGCATCATACTGCATCGAATCGTGTTGAATCGAATCGAAATCGGAACGTAACAGGGGTGTATCGTATCGCATCGCATCGCTAGCTGCTCATGTATCTTTAATGTATCGTATCGTTGGCTATGCATCGGCCTCAGTTATGGAGATGCACATCCCTAGTGGATAGTGTGTTATGGTGTCTCCAGAACTTGTGTAACAAAAGTCATAAAAACGGAAGCTGATCTGCTTAGTTGGCAAAAGATCGCACGCTGCTATCATCACTCATGCATATGGGCACCGCATAGCGGTAAAGGAATCCCTCAGGTTTGGGGAACTTAGTTCTTGGGGACCCCCAGACAGTCTACATTGTTGCTGCCCTCCAGATTCCAGCCAGTCAAGGACACTGAATACCTGGTGCAGGTGAGTCGGGAACTGGAAGGAAACAAGAATGTGGACTGTCTGGGTTTGTTGGCTTGTATATTTATGGGTCTTGGGCAAGGGGGAGATTAGAGCAACAAGGGAGCAAGGCAAGTTTGGGAGGGGGGGGATTGTTTGCTCAAAATGTAAATATTTTCAAGCTAGTAAATAATGTGGAAAATCCCCATCCAGATTCCTGTGGTGCACCATGGACTGAGAATAACTAACTGGCAGTTCTGCCAGGCCATTGGAACAGAGCTGAGTTGGGCTGGGGGGGGGCATAGGACTCATGGGTCCCTAGTGTCCCACAACACTAACATTCCTACAAGGCTTATATGCCCAGGCAGAGGCTGTGCTGCCATTGGCTAATGTGAATCTGTACTGTCTCTTTTCAGCCAATGGATTCTGAGAGCAACAAGATCAATAGAAATTGTTTTTGGCTGGGTATACTATTGCACCTTCACAATCAAGTACGCATTTCATAACTTTACCTACTTAGTTGCTTTCCTGTTATCTGAAGCATAGTTTGATCCATGCATCTTCCAACTGCTGATTCTGGACAGGGTTTCTGGGGAGCCTGGATCCATCACTGGGCATATACACACAGACACCATCGGACTAACTGCAATTTTCGGAGATGAGGTGTTGGAACTGTCCCTCCTAGGACAGGAGAAGGGAAGTGAACCATTTTGAGAAGTTATATTGTGGACCTTGACAGTTAAACCTGGGAATCACTGTTCTGCGATGAGTGTTTGCTTTCAGACAGCAGCCACCCGTAGCATCCCGCAGAGCTGTGTTTGGCCAGCGTGCCTCTCTTGAGCATGCTGAGGACTCTTGCAGCTTTCACCACTAACAAGTCATACTGATGAGTAATAGTCTGTCCATCTTCCGTAACTGCTTATCCTGTGCGCCACACACTCTGTGGAATATAGAGATCCCGAATCACTTGGTTGCTTTTCTTTAGACTGCAGGTGCAGACAGCAGGGGCTCGGATTCAAACCTGAGCAATAATATAATATGCTAATAATTGCCCGAGGAGAGGAGTGCTGTGATGAAGGATCAGCAGCTGGTTAGCTGCTCAGATTTCTCAGTCCAGGATTAATCTGGCATCACTGGGCCTGTTGCTGACTCAAGCACGTTATTTTTCCCAGGTACTCAAACACGTGCTGGCAGTCTGTTGGGTGATGGCCTGCGTGTGTGCATGTGTGTGCTGGCTCGGTGCTCAGTTATTGGGTCATATGACTTGCATCGGTGGGTGCGGGAGGGTGTTAATCTCACCGAGGAATTGCCAACTCTTTGCAGCGTCCCTTGCTTTGAAGTTCAGTTCGGCATGCAAGAAATACTTCATAAAAGTTACAAAAAAATCTTGGATGGGGGAAGCAGGAGCCCAATTTCTTGCTTTGTCATTTTCCTCCATGAGAACCTGGCATGATTATAGGCCACGTGGTCCATGTGTGAGAGGAATTTAAGGTTTCTGGTTTCATTTTAACTGCAGGTTGATAAGTCACTATACTTCAAAGCATCGCCATCGTAGCCTCTCCTGCTTCAGAATTAAAGCCTCTTCAGGTGTGTCTTGGCAAATTCCTCCATGCTTAAAAAAATAAATAAATCCACCTTGGCATGCGACAGTGGATTTCATTTGTGAAGGAAGACAGGACAGGTGTGCTGGGGTCAGTGGGTCAGGCCAAATGATATCTGAGCTCCAGCCTTGGCAGTGATTACAAAAAAGACTGAAAGGGATTTGCCCCCCCTCCCCAATTGCAGTGCCACTTCCAGCCATCTAATGTTATTTATGAATGTAGCGTTGGAATTCGGTGATGGTGAAAGTGTGCGTGTGTGTGTGGGGTGGGGCTCATGCATATATTATAGTAAGGGACCAAATGTCCTCACAATGTGATAAGAACCTATTTTGACCTTGTGTGGAAACTCAGTTTTCTAAAAATGTGTGAATACAGTCAAAGAACCAGAAATGTCAAAAGTCTTGTATTTTTTTGTCTGTCTGGTGCAGGTTACGGTTATCATTGTGGGGATTAGGGTTGTGCCCATGGAGAGTACCCCTACAGATATAGATACCTAATCTGTGCGTGTGTCTCTGATGCAGGTGCTGAGCCAGGTGCACCCCAAGCTGTCGTCGAAGGAGGATGCGCTTCAGTACATTGAGGAGCTGATCCTCCTCCTGCTCAGCATGCTCTGCCAGGCGCAGCCGCGCACCGTGCAGGATGTGGAGGTGAGTCGCACCAGCGCCGCCCTGCGGGCCGTTCTCGCTAACACTCATGCCTGCCCCCGTGTTTCTCAAATTTCAACAAAAAGTCACGAAAGGTATATCCTGTCATAAGTTTACTCTCACCAGCCAAAGTGCTTTGAATGAAATGCCTTTTTCGTACTTAATAAAGAAACAAATATCCACAGGCTGCCATTCAGCAGCTGAGTACCTTGTGGACTGATTGGGCTAAGCTAAATTCACCATTAAATTTTTTTTTTTTGTCATAGTCTGAAATGAACCAACTTGTCCGTAAGCATAATCTTGAGGCGTTTATCTGAGCCCTCTGCAGTGGTACTCTGGTCTGCTTCATTGAACAGTGTTTAGACTGAGTCAGGAGTCTTGGGTCTGCTGTCACCACTTCAGGCCTGTGGATTTTCTGGTTGTTTGCATTTAATTGGTATTGGAGGTTCCACTCCTGAGGCTTGTCATTCGCTTTAATCTTACGGCTTTTCTTGCATCGCCCAGTTAAAACAGCAGGATATCTTTACAGATCCACAGAAATGCAAGACTTTTCCATTTATAGGTTTATGGTGGGTGGTGCCACCTGCCAGGTTGGGGGGGGTGGTAATCTACCACACACAGCTACCCTTAGCCACTGTTTCCTGCACCATTTGAGTTGAAACCTGTCAGGTTAATGTGTTCAAAGGCCAAACACAGTGGTTGTCTGCACTGGCAGCCCAGTGTTTTCACTGTTATTTATTACCCAGCCATGTCCCTCCATAAAAACTCTGCCCTGCTTTTTTATCCATTTTCTTCTCCCCCTTGCTTTGTCCTGCCTTGTTGGTTCAGTTTTTGTTTTAGTCTAAAAGGGGAATTGTAATTAAATACCGTATAAAAATAAAGGCCCGCTGCGTCACCACCATGTTCTTCAGTGAATTTTGTCTCAATGCATTCGGTGTCCTCAGATCATTCTTGCCGCTTTGGTTTTTTTTTTTCTCCCCATGTCAGCCGGCCCGCATGGGACATAGGTTCAGTGTGGTTAATGACTTAACACTGTCATATGGTAACTGCACAACTTTTGTGAGATCCTGTGACTTGACCCGGCTGTCTGAGAAGATCCCTCCACTTATGTATGATCTGCCTCCCCCCCATCTGCTGCTTCTCGTCCCGTGATTTATCATATTGTCATCGTGTAGACTGATTTGTTTTGCCTTGATGTTCGCCTGCCAGATACACACAGGTGTGGGCGATCCACATGCTCCACACTTCCTACTCTCACCTAGACAAAGCCGGCACCACAGTCACAATTCTGTTCTTTGATTTGTCCAGTGCCTTTAAAACTATTCAGCCTCCAGCTGGGGAACAGGACCAGGACAGCTTAATGCCCCCACAGTCCCCTGGATTATGGACTGCCTGGCTGACGGATGCCGGCTTGTGAGCCTCTGGGACTGCGTTGTAGATAGTGGTGAATGACACCTGGGGCACCTCAGGGAACCATCCTGTCTCCCTTCCTGTTCACCCTCTATATGTTGGACTTCCAGTACAACACCTTGTCTTGCCAGGTCAAGGATGGCTCCTCCATTATAGGCTACATCAGTCACGGAGATGTGTCGGCGTACAGTGCACTAGTGGAGGACTTTGTGTTGTGGTGCAGGGAGAAAAAGCTGCAGCTCAACATCAAGACGAGCTAGTCAGAGGAGCTGGTGGTGGACTTCTGGCATAACAGGGAGCCCTTCGGTCTAGCCACCATCCTGGGGCAGGAAGTGAAGGTGGTGCACGGCTACAAGTCCCTGGGGGTGCACATGGACAGCAGACTTTACTGTGCAGACAACACAGTGGAGCCGTACAAGATGTGAGCAGCAAGCTGCTGAGTCTGTTCCAAGTCTGTGGTGGCCGGCGTGCTTTTCTGTACTGTGGCCTGCTGGGGAAGCAGCAAACACCTGACCAAACTCACCAGGAAGGCCAGCTCCATCACAGGACTGACCTTGCAACCGCTGGAGGCTATAGCAGAGAAGAGGGTATTGGCAAAATTGGACACAGTTATGGACAGTTCTGCCAATCAGCTCCAGGGGGCGCTGTCTTGGAGCACCTTTGGCTACTGGCTTATTCCAGTGTGATAAGAAGCACTACTGGGGATCCTTCCAACCTGCTGCCATCAGACAGTACAATACCTCCTCATGGTGTGCCACCCCCACCCCTGCCATAGCACATCAGGAATCACTCCATCTCTGCAATAGTCCAGCGCTATCTGGTTTTTAATCGAACATATACCATCTGTAATTAATTAATTAATTTATTAATACATTTTTAAGATATTGACTTATTTCCTTAGAATCTGGAAAAAATGATAATGGAATAAATCCTGTGTGCTGTTCACTCCTTAATTTGTTTGCACTGCGTTTACACAGTCTCTGCACATAAATGCTGCTATATGCACAAGAATTTCCTCCCTGGGATGAATAAACATCATTTAATCTAACATGAACATTTTTGTGCATTTGTACTTGTGTATCTATATGTCTAGCTATGCATGCCAAACATGGCTTTTGTGTTAGTCAGTATTTCTGTGACCTTATTTTAAGAGCCAGTGAACCTTAATCGTCCGTATGCATATGTTTGCTTGTACCCACGTCCGCTTTTTGCATCCCAGGAGCGGGTACAGAAGAGTTTCCCTCACCCCATTGACAAATGGGCCATAGGGGATGCCCAGGCTGCGATAGAGAAGAGGAAGAGGAGGAACCCTTTAGCACTTCCTGTGGATAAGATTCATCCCCTGCTCAAGGTGCTCCACTCTTGTATTTGATCAAGATTTATGGGGGCATGCAGGGCCGCTTTCAGCCACCAGATGGAGACCAAGTGTTACCCACGGTCCATAATCAGTGTTGCCAACTATTTCCTACAAGAAGTCGCTAAATGGTACCCAGAAAGTCGCCAGATATCGCTAGGTGATGTCACACACTAATTTCCATATTGATGACGTCATTATGTAGCATTCACGTTCAGTCAAGTGCCACCACTTTGTGTTCGCTTTTCTCCTACTCTGTACCTAGTACTCATATAGGCTACTGTAATGCAGCTCAAAGTATTTCGTATATTATTATTGCTGACAACGTTGTACAGAAAGTAGCTAAAATTGGTCAGAAATGTCGCTAGTTTTGTCACTAGGTGCTTCTTGAAAGTGTTGGGGTGTTTGATGAATATATAGATTGTGGTTTTTGGTTTAAAGTTTGAGATTTGACCTGTTAACCTTGATTTCATCTTGACTTTATCTTTTTCCTGTGATGCTCTGGCCCACTTCCCAGGAGGTATTGGGGTACAAGATCGACCACCAGGTGTCAGTTTACATAGTGGCCGTGTTGGAGTACATCTCTGCAGACATCCTGAAGTTGGCTGGGAACTATGTGCAGAACATCCGGCACTACGAGATCTCGCAGCAGGACATCAAGGTGGCCATGTGTGCAGACAAAGTGAGAGACGGGTTGGGTTGGGCTGGGTGGGGTCAGATCAACCAAAATGCTCTTCTAGCCATGCCATGGCAGATTCCTCTCATGGTTTGTCACGATTTTTTATAACCCTTACATTGTTAATTGTCTGCTTCCCAGGTGCTGATGGACATGTTCCACCAGGACGAGGAGTATATTGGTGGCTTCCCACCCATGGACGAGGAGCCATCCGTGTCGGGGGAACAGACCTACTACGACCTGGTCCGCTCTTTTATGGCGGACGTGCGGCAATATTTACGCGACCTCAACCTCATTCTCAAGGTGTTCCGGGAGCCCTTCGCCTCCAACGCCAAGCTCTTCTCTCACAGCGTAGGTCCTGGTACCATTCTCTGGGGGCGCTGAGCTGGTAGGGGGGGCCATGACACATAGTCTGTGTCATATATTGGGCCCATTGATTGTTATTGACGGAAGGACCATGGGATCGAAACCCATAGTGCGTTGAGTTATACTCCCCTCTGTGGTACTGTTGAGGCACCCCTGACAACACGATGGCTCCTTGTTTAGCGACTGCCTCATTAGCAACCTTTCACAAATAAGAGGGTAATTCATTTTCCACCCAATGTGTGTATTTACGACCCACTTCAGTATGCCTGACGACAACACACACCAGAGTAAGAGGTCTATGATGTAGAATGCACAAAATGTTGTTAAAAATGTCAAAAACTTTATGAAGAAATTGAGTATGGAAGGCTGAAGTCAAGTCATAAGCACAGTTAGGCCCGTGATTTTCACTTGGCCACCTGTTGGTCACTAAACGAGGAGTGGTTGTGGATACTTATTCAGTTGTTTCTGGGTTAAAGCAGGCCTTGACTGAGGGCTAATATGCTATCGCTGCTTTTCGCTCCAGTTCGGCTCTTAATGATCTTAGTAATAATAATAATAAGTTTTATTTATATAGCGCCTTTCTCATACTCAATGACGCTTTACAATGCAAACGGTAATACAAAATGCAAAAATCTTATAAATCAGGTAATTGTTAGAACACCATGGGACCTGCCAGGCACCAGTTTTTTCTTCACCTTTGAAAGTCATGGAGCATAGAACAAATCCCGGAAAGGGTCGCCCGCCCAGTACCTCTGAGCCACAGTGGGTAGGGTTGTGGCACTTGAACAGTCTGCTGTTCCCCTGCAGGATGTGGAGAACATCTTCAGCCGCATCGTGGACATCCAGGAGCTAACGCTGAAGCTGCTGGGCCTTATTGAGGACACTGTGGAGATGACCGATGAAGATAGTCCCCACCCCTTGGTGGGCAGCTGCTTTGAGGACCTGGCCGAGGTCAGTTAAGAGTCAAAATAATGGCTTGTTCCTTTGTGAATTGAGAACCCCCCTGCCCCACCACCAAGAATACATCCCCCTGCTAACAGCTGGATTGTTTTACAGGAGCTTGCATTTGACCCGTATGAGTCATATGCCCAGGATATTTTACGACCTGGGTTCCAAGACCATTTCCTGAGTCAGCTGTCTAAGCCAGGAGCAGCACTCTACCTCCAGGTGGGATGCCACACAGCCTGCTCATCTAACTCTAGAAACCAGGTTCTCCAATGGTTGTCCTAGAATCCTCCATCCTCTCAGTCCCACTGGTGCTCTGCTTATGTGCACATTTCCATCGTTCTCCCATAATTTTCCAGCCTTTCCACTATCCACTTGGATAAAGAGAGCCTTCACTAAGTTCTCCTGTATAAATTCAGCCTTCCCTCAATCCTTCCCGTAACATTTCAGACTTCTCACAATCCTCGCCATACGATTTCCCACAAACCTACTTTAACGTTTCAACCTTCCCACAATCCTCCAGCATAAATGGAGCTTTCCCACAATCTTCTCCCCTGTAACATTTCAGCCTTCCCACAATCCTCCAGCATAAATGGAGCCTTCCAATAATCCACAGCCTAACTCTATTTCTCCTAAAATATTGGTTCCCTCCTTCTGGTCTGTTGACATTCCCTTATTCTGCTGTGGTTCAAATAATGAGTTGGGGGATCTGGGAGCCTTTGTAGCAGGGATCCACACAGCTGAGTTGAGATGGTCTTGCATGATAAAATGATGCCCTCTTGAAATCAGAGTTGGAACAAACACAAATATTCATGAGGGCAGTCGGGGCTAGTGGCGATGTCCACGGAAATCAGTCTCCTGTAGCCAATGTTTGTTTCACATCGACTAAGAATTTCCCATACAGTTTTCATGGCTGTTTGTACAGCTGAATATTTATTAACATTGTTTTTGTGACGATGTGGACCAGTAAGCTGGCCCTCTAGGCTGTAGGGTTTGAGATTTGCTCAGATTTTTGTTTTGTTGGGAGTGTACGGTCTCTGCTGTCTGATAATGATGTGTGGTGTTTTTATTCGTGTTGCTATACTTACAAGCCATTTCTCTGTCCCTCAGTCTATAGCTGAAGGCTTCAAAGAAGCTGTCCAGTACGTCCTTCCCCGGCTGCTCTTGAACCCAGTCTACCACTGTCTGCACTACTTTGAGATTCTCAAGGTACAGCCACCACGGACTGTGGGATGAGGGCCTGCCATTTTCCGTGCCACTCTGCCCCTGCCTGAGAGGGAATCCCCGCAGATCTCGCGTATCGCAGCCAACTAGCTTCCCATCAATCATTCCGAATCTCGTGCATGGTAGGAGTCCTGTCACGTCGTCTGCTCACCAGGGTCAGACAAGCACCTCGCAGAAAGGTGCCTTGGTAGTGGTTTGCTGAGCACCCCAGCCCGATGGCTGTGTTACGTGACTTAGTTTAATCAGATGCCGGTGCCGCTCTGCAGGTGAGCACATGCCGTTTTCAGCCTTGCCCTGAGCGTGTACAGGAAGACTGTACCACCTCCGTCACTCTGAGCATAGAAGCTTTAATTAAACAGCAGATTGGCCCGCATCCCCTGGGTCTCACCTATCGTACCTGCAGTTTTTCCATTCCCTCTGCGAGGGGTTGTGGGCCCCCACTGCCCAGGTATTGCTGTCTCCTAAGGACACCCAGACAACAGGATCAAATTTCAGGCTTAAATAATCCTTCATTAATCCTTTCCAAAGAGCAAGAAAAAAACATGCTTTTATAATGAGCAATGTAGTAGATTTTACCTTGGATTGTTGTGCTGGATTTTGTGTTGCAGTAGTATTCTACAGGATGGAGAGAAGCCCTCCCGGGTATCTCCTTTTATCCATAATCTTGTCAGGCCTAACTGCAGGAATCATCGTTAATGCTGAGATTTACCAGCACCCCCCTTTAAACCAGCCTGTGTGATCCACCCCAGCCCCTTTGCCTCACACGAAATCCATCCTCTGAGCATCGACACTAATTAGACAGTCAGGGCCAATTTCATTCAATTACCGCAGTGCCCCATGTGTAAACAGCACACGTGCCCCCCCCCCCACCAAGCTTCTCCTCCTGTTCACGTGCTCCCCTGGCCACCTCCCGCTGGGATTCGTCGCCTGTTAAGCGGGTCTTATTGCCACGGCGACTGTGGTTCATCTCTCCCAGTAATGGTGTGTGAGACACTGGAGCGTTTGTCAGAGGGAGTCTCGGTGTCCGATTATGATGCAGCTTTAACAGGAGCAGGCAGGCTGAGGGACCCACAGACGCACAGGCACAAACATGTTTGTATTCCTGTCTTAGTTAGGACCACACACTCATTTCTATGGGGAAACCGTGAATCCCAATCACAACATGTTAAGCATAACAACCAGAAGTAGCCAAACAAAATAAGATGTGTAGCATTTTCACTTTTTGATTGCATTTACAGATTTTTATAAAATGTAGTCTTATGTAGGGGGATTGAGAAAATTAGGATTTGCTATACATGTGAGGTCCTGTTGGGGTGTCATGCTGGCTGGAGCTGCCACTTGCTGCGAGTGAGCAGTCAGGTCCTGAGGGTTCGGGACTCCCTGAGCCGTGCTTTAGCTGCCCTCGTCACTCTGGGTTGCTCGATCCCTGGATGGCCGTCTGCTTCCCTGATGCACCATACTGTGGTGAGGGAAGTCCCGACGACAGCTCAGGTGTCAGGATGTCGCGGCTGTTTGGTCTGGGATTAGGCGGCAGAACTGTTATTTGTCTGTGGCTGACTTCCCCCCCATCCACCGTCCCCCGTCCCCCAATTCAGCAGGTACATGCCAGCGGGGGGGGGAGGCGGTTAGCAAAGATGTAAATATTTTACCAAATGGCCAGACTTAAAACAAATATGTCCATCACACTTTGGTCCTATGTTATGTGACCTGCTGAGGGGGGAAAAAAATACTGTGGTAGGCTCCTTCCTGACTGTCCTGAGGGGGGAATGTTCAAATGGAGCGGAATGTGGCGAAACAGAAAGTGGCCGATGTTTACTGTGGGTGCAGGTTCCCTGTGTTAGATCTGTGCTTTGTGAATGTCTGACCATGGAACATGTATTGTTGTTGTTGTATTGTGGCTGTTTATTCCAGAAGTTTAACACAGCCTTTTAACCCCCCCCCCCCCCGACTACAGCAACTAGAGGAGAAGAGCGAGGATGACGAGGATAAGGAATGCCTGAAGCAGGCCATCACCGCCCTGCTCAACCTGCAGAGCAGCATGGAGAGGATCTGCTCCAAGAGCCTGGCCAAGCGCAGGCTCAGGTACCACAGCCGCCTCGCGCTTCCTGTCTGCACACACACCAGCTCTGCTCCTTAATCAGCGTCTTTGGCTTGCACTCCGGAGGGGTCAAGGACCAGGGTGTGGGGCTGCACAGTGTCCTCAGTATTTTTTGGCGGGGGAGGGGGGGGTTGTGTCGGGAGACTAGTCACTCCACCCCACTATTGTTTCTCACTCTCTCTCGCATGCACACGCACAGTTACCCACCCGCGCAGAGCCTAAGCAAGAGGGAGCCTGCCGGCTCCCCTTCCTCGCCTTTTTCCAGCCTCCTCCTCGGTTTTGCCTCCTTCAGATTTCCTTCTGCAAAAAGGATGCCGTCGGATGCGAGGATGTAGATTAACCCCGGGCTTTTCTCTCGGACGCGTGCGCTTTGTTCCCTCCGCAGGTCATTTTATGGGGAAAGGATGGCTTACCGTACGGTATGTTGGCGTTCTCTTATAAAGGCGTTGGGGAGGGGGGCTCGTTTTGCAGACTAGGGATAGCGGGGAGTCCCATGAGGTCGGACTCCTCGCTGCTAGTGTTGATCGGGGGTCTTTCTCCGCTCTCTGGAACAATGGGGTAGTCTGCCAAGCTGCCATAGGAGCAGCGTTATTTTCCACAGCTGAGCAAGGCTTCCCTCTCTGTTTGTTTGCCATTCGGGCCGCTGTATATGTTCCCGTCTGACCCGGGGGTTTCGGTTCCATATAAAGGCCCCTCTGCCGGCCCTTCATGTTATTTTCTACCAGCCAGCTGCCATTTTCTGGCTTTAGCCTTGAAGCACGGCCCGTTGTGCCGGGAGACGTCGGGCAGATCTCAGGTGCTGACCTGAAGAGGAAAAGCTCTTCTTTGGCTGCTGGGTTACGCTTTTAGATACAACTGAACTGTAAGCTGGAGTGTGTAAGTAGTGTGAGTTGGGGTTGTTGGTGAGATGGCAAGTGGGAGTATGAATCTTTGTGTATTTTTTCTTATTTCTTATCTATTACTTCTCCTCGTTCCTATTGTTATGGGGTGTGTGTAACCTCAGCATATAGGTTGAACGTTACATTCCTTATTGACTGACCGGGGTAGTGTGTGGCTCAGGGGGTTCGGATGCTGTGCCCTGCAATCAGATGGTCGCCCGTGTGAGCCCAGTGGTCGCCAGAGATGGCTGCGTTGGGTCCTGCAGCCAGGCCATAATACTGAATGCCTGGGGGGCGCTGTCTGACCCTGCCTTCCTAATCACGCTTTCCTTTGGGCAAAGCCCCTGCTAAATAAGTAAAATTTGAAATGCTTTGGGGCTGAGAGGTCTGCAGAAGTGTAACGGCGTGTTCCGTCCACCATGCAGCGAGTCGGCCTGCCGCTTCTACAGCCAGCAGATGAAGGGCAAGCACCTGGCCATCAAGAAGATGAACGAGATCCAGAGGAACATTGACGGCTGGGAGGGCAAAGACATTGGGCAGTGCTGCAGCGAGTTCATCATGGAGGGCACACTGACGCGCCTGGGCGCCAAGCACGAGCGCCACATCTTCCTGTTCGACGGCCTCATGGTGTGCTGCCGCGCCAACCACGGGCCGCCGCGGCTGCCGGGCGGCGGTGCCGCCGAGTACCGCCTCAAGGAGAAGTTCCTGATGCGCAAGGTGCGTGTGAGCGACCGCGACGACGCCGGCGACTGCCGGCACGCCTTTGAGGTGACGCCGCGGGACGGCGCCGCCGTCGTCTTCGCCGCCAAGACGGCGGAGGAGAAGAGCAGCTGGATGGCGGCGCTGGTGTCGCTGCAGTACCGCTCCACGCTGGAGCGCATGCTGGACCTGGCCGTGCTGCGGGAGGAGAAGGAGGAGCGCGTGCGCCTGCCGCGGCCCGAGCTCTACCGCTTCGCCGAGCCCGACTCCGAGGAGAACGTCGTCTTCGAGGAGAACGTGCAGTCCAAGTCGGGCATCCCCGTCATCAAGGCTGGCACTGTGCTGAAGCTCATCGAGCGGCTCACCTACCACATGTATGCAGGTGAGGGTGGGGCCCCCTAAGAGTGTGGGTGGGGACACTGGTATTTGGGCAGGACTGTTTAATTGGAGGTGGAGTCTAGTGGCACCCTTGCTTTATCCCAGGGGTGTCCAGTCTTATCTGCAAAGGGCTGTTGTGTGTGCAGGTTTTCACTGCAACTCCCTAATTAGATTAGATTACTAATTAGAGGACTGTTTGGCTGAAGAGTCCTCATACCTGGGTTTGAACAGCTGACGTAAGAAGGCTATCCCTAAAACCTGCATACACACCAGCCCTTTGCGGTGTGCCTGGACACCCCTGTTGTATCCATTGCATCTAAAAGGTGGTATGACAGACAGCTGTCCCTAGGGGGCACTGTCTCAGCAGCCTCCCTGTACCTGGCCTTGGCACTTTGAATCTGTTTCCTGGCTGTATTCACTCAGCAATATAAAGCAAAAATGTATAAATAATGTAATGATGGATTGCCGCACACTCTTGTCATGCGCCTTGAGGGGGCCACTCTTTTGCTGATTGAATAGAACAATAAAAATACGTGAATGACTGAATCCTCATGAGCCCTGCTCTTTGGCAAGTGACTTTTTAACTGTTGTGGGTCCTTGTCTGTTCAACAACTCAAAACAATAGATTCTGCCCTCTGGCCCCCCTCAACCCCCCGCCCCACTGGGGCTTGTCGCCATCCTCGCCACGAGCGCTCTCTGTGGGCATTTGCGGAGCATGGAGGCGTCTGATCTCCTTCGCTTTTAGTGTCCTCTTGGTGCAGGTGAGGTGGATGGAGCCCTGGCATGGCACACTCATGACATTTCCAGCTCCTGAGTTTACTTGCTACTCAGCCCACGAACCGTCCCCATGGCACAACCCAGTCGTGAGCAGTGTGGCTGCTATCCTGCACTTCAAACATCTCCAGCTCAAAGGACAATGAGAACCCCCCCCCCCAATTGGGCCATTTGGTAAAGTTGCTACATGTGTAAATTCATGCGCTTGGCTATTCACATTTTATAGAGCTATTAAATACTTGTCGCATTCTGTGCCCAGATGCGGTCGCCCAAGACAGCAGAACAATACATCCATCCAGGATGGGGTGCCAACCCATCGCAGAGCACACACAATTCACAAATATGGACAACTCCAGTTCTCCTTAGCATGTTCTTGGACTGTGGGGCGGGGGGGACCAGAGTACCCAAAGGAAACCCCACGGCAACATGGGGAGAAGTCAATGTTTACTGTGTGTCAACGTTTACTGTGCATGCGTGGGGACCCGAACCTCAGTGCTATCCCCTGTGCTACTGCACCACTCCCAACAGAACAAAATAGGCTTAAAACAACAGCATAGTGGTTTTTGTTAGCAACATATTTTCCCAATTAATCCAGCACCGTGGAGCGGTGGCCCGTTTCCAAGGCGACGTGATTTACCACTGTACTCCATCATAAAACCCAGTACAGAGGTTTCCTGTGCCGCTAAACCAATTCCTCTAGCTGGCCGGCGCTTGAACACAAGGGTGAAAGCTGCTCTGCAGCGACGATTGATATATTTTGGGTTTTTTGACACGGTGGATGATGTGATGCGGGTGGAGATTCGCTGATACTGCACATGTGCAGCCTGCAAGTAGCTCTTCATATCCCGAGGGTTACCGTCCGCTTTGGACGCGTACCATGTGGACCTAGCGCTGTTTGTTCAGGTACTGTTTTTATTCCTCTGCAGGTCCTCTGACACTCATTTCCCTTTTAGCTGCTAGCATACAAAAGGGCCACCGTGGAATAATGGGGTAGAATTTCTGTGCTGGGTGGTGTTGGTTGAGTCTGTGCTCACACCCCTAAATACATTTCCTGGCAGAAAAAAACAACGAAAACAAAAAGCCATTTGGAATAACTGTGAACTCCTCGCTGAACCCTGATTGGCTCCCAGTCTGTTAAGCCAGGGGAAGGTACCTCTTGAACAAAATGAATTGAAGGGCTATTTTGGGTGGAAGGGGAAAAAGGTGCATCCTGCTAACGGCACCTAGGCCATGGACCCCCACCCCCCCCCCCCCCCCCCCCCCCCACC
>JAODKL010000062.1:4435267-4491967 GCA_026780765.1 Petrocephalus schoutedeni
CCCCCCCCCCCCCCGTCCCCAAAAGTGTTCCCCTCCCCCCACACACCATGACCCAACCTAGTGACCAGCATTCCACTTAGGGGAGGTTCCAGTTTTCACTGTGGGCCCCTGTGATGGTGCTCATTCTGGCCTGCCTGGGAATTGTGCTAGAGTGGAGAAAAAAAACAGACTGGTCTTCAGTGCTTATGTTGTGTGTGTGTGTGTGTGTGTGTGTGTGTGTGTGCGCATGCGTGTGCATGCATTTTACCTGGCGTGTGTGTTCACATGTGCCTGCAAATGGCAGAGACCTGAAATGGCCAGAGATGGTATGTTTGTCCCAGGCAATTCCAGGTCAGTTGTTTGTGAATACATGCCATCTATTGCTGTAAGCTGAGTACGTGGTCCTTACCATCACACTCACACAGACAGATTGTAAAACGTTTAATCAATGCAGATGATGAAAATGAGGCATGCTGTGAAGCTGGGCACCAAAGTCTGCACTGAGCACAGGAGTATCCACAATGAAACAGGCATTCTGTCAGATTCAGGAGGTATCCTAGACGCTATAAAGTTACCCCTTACTGGCTCAACCCTATTACTTTGTGCTCATATTATTGTGGGAAAATTGTCAAGGTCAAGTGGTTTGCAACTTTGAAATCAGCTTCTGGAATTTCCTGGTTTAATAATACAATTATACAAAGGTTCTTAACCACGGCTCTGTTTCTGTGATTTGCTTCCAGATCCGAATTTTGTGCGGACCTTTCTGACAACGTACCGGTCGTTCTGCAAGCCTCAGGAGCTGCTGGCCCTGCTTATGGAACGGTGAGTGGGGTAGAAGAGGAAGTGGAGTCTGGCAAACAGGAAGTTGACTAAGGTGCTATGGCACCTTAACGTGGCACCCTCTGCCAGTGAGGCCCTGAATACAGTATGCTGTGTGTTGTCCTTTCTGCCGGTGGGGGGGTGGTGCTTTACCATAAAGTACATAGAGCATCTACTGAGTCAATACTTTATAATGACATCTGTTTGTCTGATCTGTCAAGTAGCAGGTTTGCTAAGTTCTCAATGCAGATCGGATTAAATTCAATCAGGTTCGATATCCCGGAGCCTCAGCCCACAGAGGCGGACCAGATGGCGATGGAGAACGGGGACCAGCCACTCAGCGCCGATCTGAAGCGTTTCCGGAAGGAGTACGTGCAGCCAGTCCAGCTCAGGTACCACTCACACGAGACTTATGTAAAAATGGATCTCGGTCTGCATCTGTTCATAGACTCATTGCTGCCCTAAGCCTGGGGCTCTGATTATACACTGTCATGATTAATCGCAGCAGCCCTGGTGGCATTTGAGCAGGAAACATTGATCATGCCCTGTACACAGTCCTGTGGTATGGGGTCGTTCTCACTCCCTGTGTCTCCACTGCCCACCCAGGGTTCTGAATGTCTGCCGACACTGGGTCGAGCACCATTTCTATGACTTTGAACGTGATCCGGAGCTGCTGAGACGTCTGGAGGAGTTCATTGGCATGGTCCGAGGTTGGTTCATGGGAATCGGCATTATTCTGTATCTGTCTGATTTATTCCTCAAAATGCATGCACCCTAACCCCTCATGAGGCTCAATCAAATCACTAATCTTCAGACCCCACATCTGGAACTACCAGCCTTCTGGATATAATGCAGAGTGGTGAATCACTGATTTGCTGACTTGTGCCTCCTAGGCAAAGCCATGCGGAAGTGGGTTGAGTCAATCACCAAGATCATCCAGCGGAAGAAGCAGGCGCAGGCCAACGGGCCCAGCCACAACATCACCTTCGAGAGCCCCCCTCCACCCATCGAGTGGCACATCTGCAAACCAGGCCATATGGAGCACTTTGACCTCTTGACCCTTCACCCAATAGAAATCGCCCGCCAACTCACTCTGCTGGAGTCAGACTTCTACAGGTTTGTCCCCCAATAGCATCCCACTTAACATCAGTCAAGTGTTCAAACGACACGGATAAACGTGCGCCGCTGTCTCTGCTTTGCAGGGCAGTCCAGCCCTCTGAGCTGGTAGGCAGCGTTTGGACAAAGGAAGACAAGGAGCTCAACTCGCCAAACCTCCTGAGGATGATCAGACATACCACCAACCTCACGCTCTGGTTTGAGAAGTGAGTCTAGGGCCCTGTGCTCTCACTTGATAAGAAATGCTAAAATAATTGGGGAACCCCCAAGGGAGGACGTTATAGGTCTACCAGGGTGAACCTCACTGTCTGCCATTGACTTGTTTCACTCATGATTTGCTTGGCACCACTGGACGGTTTTTTGTGCCCTTTGTTCTTTGACCTTGTTTCTTGATTATCGATCGAATTTTCCGAGGCATGGATATAGAGATGCAAGTAAATAGGTATTCATTAATGCATTAAATGTGATTGAGGTCCAAAAATAATTCCATCTGCTTAAGTTTTGCTCCACTACTTATATCTCTTTTCCCTGTACTTCTGTGTGTTGGTATTCTCTGTGGCATCCATATTGTTCGTGTCAAAAATAAGTAATCAGCGACTAGTTGTCAAGATTAAAGCGCCGTTGCAGAGCAGTAAAGTTGAGGTAGACTAGCCTGTGTAACCCCTAGTAGGCAATTTATGTATGATCTGACTCACTGTTATGTTACTTTGAACAAAAACATCAGCAAAAATAAGCACATGTGTTTAGTATCTTGAGGAAACCTGGTGCTTGAGTGCCAAGACTTGGGTGTCTAACTTTAGGTGCATCGTGGAGACTGAGAACCTGGAGGAGAGGGCAGTGGTGGTGTCGCGCATCATTGAGATCCTGCAGGTTTTCCAGGAGCTCAACAATTTTAACGGCGTGCTGGAGGTGGTTAGTGCCATGAACTCCTCTCCCGTCTATAGGCTGGACCATACTTTTGAGGTAAGGAGTGTTCACCATAATAAAATAAAAAAGCATTTTAAAAGATACAGATATACTACAAAGGTTGCACAGGTGACCACTGTTCATGCATCATGTACTTTTGACATAGCAAGTGATTTAAGGTGATTTGGTTCAGGATTGTTGAAGATATGAAATCTTTTATATGTTAGAAACCATGGTAATTAAATGGAGTGAAATACTTGTTTGGTTTGTTTAAGAATTTTGTACTGTAATTCCCAGCAAATCCAGAGCCGTCAGCGGAAGGTTCTGGAAGAGGCACATGAGCTGAGCGAGGACCACTACAAGAAATATCTGGCAAAACTCAGGTCTATCAACCCCCCCTGCGTGCCTTTCTTTGGTATGTCCCAAACTCCCATGTACCTGTCAGCAATATATGGTGTGTGGACCTTTTGAACAAGATCACCTGTGTGCATCATTCTGCCTCTTGTCCAGGAATCTACCTAACGAACATCCTGAAGACGGAGGAGGGAAACCCGGACTTCTTGAAACGGCATGGCAAGGACCTGATCAACTTCAGCAAGCGGAGAAAGGTGGCTGAGATCACTGGGGAGATCCAGCAGTACCAGAACCAGCCATACTGCCTTCGGGTCGAGGGCGACATCAGGGTGAGCGCCACCATTTTGTCCGAGAAATGGAGCCAGCCTCCTGTTTCAGGTCTGCATAAATTTTGATATTGTTCCCCTCTGTCCTTTGGGAAACAGAAATTCTTTGAGAACTTAAATCCCATGGATGACATGATGGAGAAGGAGTTCACAGATTACTTGTTTAACAAATCCCTGGAGATTGAGCCCCGGAGTGTCAGGACCCTGCCCCGATTCGTAAGTGCCAACCACCACATCTCCCGTGTCCTCTTTGTTCCTTTCTGCTGTGAAACGAGCATGTCGATGGCTCAGCATGGGGGTCGCTGGCTCCAGGTGGAACAATAGCACATAGCACTGTGTCCCGTCACACTTCCTGTGTGGAAAGTTCAGCGTTTAATGTGGAGAGTGAGATTTGATAGAGCATCCTGTGTGAACAGGGTGTGTGTGTGTGTGTGTGTGTGTGAGTGAGTGAAGTTGTCCAATGGACAGACGGCAGCAAGATCTCTCATTACTCTCTCAAACTGCGAATGTCCAAGTTGTGAAGCGTAGCAGGGCTGAGGTTTTATGGAACATTGCGTCTAGTCCCTAGGGACCCCCAGACAGCCTGCATTTTTTCCAGCTCCCAACACACCTGTACCTCGGTTGGGAGCTCCGTCTGGGCGTCCCTGTGGACTTGGGTCAGACGATCAGGTGAAAGCTGTACTTGAGGTTGGAACCCAGATGCCTAACATGCCCCCCCACCTGCAACAGGGGAAGAAATATAGCTACTCCCTGAAGTCCCCTGGGGTGCGGCCGTCGAGCGCGCGGCCCGGCACCATGCGCCACCCGACGCCGCTGCACAGCGAGCCGCGCAAGATCAGCTACAGCCGCATCCCCGACAGCGAGGCGGAGAGCACCGCCTCTGCGCCCAACTCGCCGCGCACGCCCCTGACGCCGCCGCCACCCGCCTCGGGGGGCTCCAGTGCCACCGACATCTGCAGCGTCTTCGACTCCCCCCAGGGCCCGTCCAGCCCATTCCACTCCAGTAGGTCCCTGCACACATCACCGCACAGACGCAGAACTCAGCCGCCATCTTTGCTGGCCGCCCGCAGACTTCAGTGCAGCTCACATTTCGAGACTGATGCGATTTGGCATCACATGTGCAGTGTGTCCACAATGAAACTCTTAGTTTGTTCACTCCTCCGGGTTCTGCAAAACAAGTCAGTAAGTGTATAAAATACACATATCCACCGTAGATCAAAAATATGAAAGATAAAAAAAGTAGCTAACAATGTAAAAAAAAAAAAAAAAGTGTACATATATACATACACGCGCACACACACACACAAACAGCTCTGGAAAAAATTAAGCGGCCAACAGCAGAAAAAATTTCTTTCACTCATTTCTCAGTTTGTCTGTGAATATTTTTGCAAACTCCAGCCTGGCTCTTCCCTGCCTCTCATTGATGAAAGGCTTCTTCCTTGCTTTATGGAACTTCAGTCCTGCTTCTAAGAGCCTGTTATGAACCATCCTAGCAATTTCCCATTCCTTTTGAAAGTCACTTGATGTCATCTTCCGATTCATGAGACACTGCTGGATAAGTTGACAGTCATCTCTGGCATTAGAAAGTCGCTTCCGCCCATTACCTGGCTGGTTTCTGGTTGTTCCCAGTGTGTCCTGCTTCACCTTGTTCTTGTGTACTACCATCTTAGGAATTTCAAACCTGGTAGCAGCCTGCTATTCAGTGTAGCCTTCTGCCAGCAGAACCAGGATTAAACCAGAATTTAAAAAAATAAATAAAAAAAAATTGTGGTCTTTTAATTATATCCAGAGCTGTCCACACACAAACACACATACATTATGCATAAAAATATAATAGTTATATACACACGTATAGAGCACTTACACACGCTCCCACATTCAGGGAAAATTTAACCATAACAAATGAACACTTATTCATGCTCTTATCCAACCCAGCTAACACCACTAACAGCACGTAACTGATTTTACCACTGCTCTCTTCAGTCAGGCTTCTCCTTTACAAGAAGCTGCCTGTTTTTCAGCCTGCTGTTTTTACACAGCGGAGCTGTGACTGGGCGTTCCCGTAAAGTTTAACAATGCCGTCTATTGTCAGCAGTGGTGGTAGCCATTTAAAAATGTGTGTATGTGTATATCACTGACACTTGTGTTGCTTAGTCTGAATAGTTTAATGTTTACAAACAGAAAAAGTCTGTGGCTGTTAACTTAAACTGTTCACAGACTGGTGTTTCATTACCACTTGGGTCTGTTTTCCTTGGGGTCTATATTATCTGAGCTGGACCTGTGGTCCTGGGAAGGGCCCAGCCCTTTCTAACACCAATCACTGCAACAAGCTGATGCTTCACCCCCAGGATAGCTTTTAATTGGCCCCTGGCTGGCTCCCTAACTTCACTTGTAGGGGCTCATTATAATTAGGCAGCTGAAAAGCCCGGCAGTCCCTGTGGCCTTGGTAGTGCAGGTTCAGGCCCCCTGCCGTCAGAAGCGCAATGGCAGGGGCAGCCGTCTGCTTCAGCTCCTGCTCTCCTCTCAGGCTCTCTCCTCTCTCCTCTCTGCAGACAGCGAGCCCATCTTTGTCCCGATCTCGCTGCCCCACGGCCCACGTTAGTATGAGCGCTTTCTCTCAATTTCTGCAGCTGTGTGCCGCCCCCTCATCCTGCTCTGCTGCTGCTAGCGTGTCGGCCACCGTGCACCGTGCATGTTGTGTGTCCCCCCCGCCCCCGCCAGTGCTGCTTCCTTATCTGCATAACATTCACTATCACACCCCCCAGCTCCACCTCCACATCTACGTGTTCATCTGTTCCTCTGTTGTCTGGGAAGTTCAGAGTATGTCAAAGCCTCTGTGCTATCTGTTGCACCCCCACTACAGCTAAAGCGGATCCTAATTAGCAGCGTAACGCAATCACGGGGGGTCTCAGCCTTTCTTCCCAAGTGACGGACCAACCCAGTCGTCTCGTCCTGACGGCAGGATGTAAAACTGACTCATTGGCCACTGCTTTACACTGTTTTACAATGCTGACGAGTGTGTTGCCAGGTTACACCAAAGTCAGTCCCATCATATACTTTGTGGGTTTGCTGCAACACCCCGGAATTTGTATGTGTGCTTGTGCGCACGTGTGCGTGGCCTGTCTGGATTCGCTTGATTGTCTTGTGTCCATGCACAAGTCGTCTGCCGCTCACCATTTGATATGATGTGATGCGCTGCTGAAAATCTCAAAAACCATATTGGATCTGATCCAGTCGACTATTCTCAGGATTTTTGTAGGGTGATCCGGTGTCCTTAATGTTGAACATATGCCTCTATTTCTGTGTGGGTGCCTGTCTTCTGGAATTTTGTAGGATATGGTGCATTGTTTGGCTCAGCAGGCTAAGATGCTGTGTCTCTTATTAGAAGGTCATTAGTTCAAATCCCACAGTCACTAGAGTGATGTCACTGTTATGCTCCTGAGCAGGGCCCTTAACCCCCAGTTGTTCCAGGGATTGTCTGACCATGCTTTCTCAAATATGTATATTGCTTTGAATAAGTAAAATGTAAATATGTATCTGTTTCGCTGGGTTACATTTCGTCTTAGGAAGTCGTCATTTATATCCTAGAATGCCCTCCGCCCAAGCCTGACCTCTCACCAGCTGTCCAGTGAGCTTGGCAGAGGTCTGAAGAAGTTATCTTTGCTTTCTGCTTTCCCAGGGTCCTCCTCAGTCTCCTCCATGGCAAGCTTCAGCCGGAGCACCGAGGACACGCCCGTGCCCCCACCTGTGCCTCCCCGCAGGCGCCAAGAATCTGCACCCGCCGAATCGTCACCCTCGAAGGTCAGTTGCGGGACGCGTTACTCTTCAGCTCGTCTTGTTGACTCGTTTGGGATCACGGCTTGGCAGGGGCCAGTCGGGCAGCGGCCATGATATCATTTGTTGTTGAGTGTGAATAAAGGCTGGATTTTGCTTTGTGTGATTGGTGTTGCTGTAAATTTAGCTTCCCATGATGCAAATTAACATGTTTTAACTTTTTAAACTTTAAAATTCTGACTAAGGCTTCGTAAGGAGATCCTCAGCCTCACTGCCTGTGCCTCTCTTCCTACTCGTAGATGATGTCAAAGCACTTGGACAGCCCCCCCGCCGTCCCGCCCCGCCAGCCCACCACCAAGGTGTACTCCCCACGCTACTCCACCTCTGAGCCCCCAGACAGCCCTCCCACACTACCCCCGCGAGAACCTGTCCGAACCCCGGACGTCTTTACCAGCCCCACCCTCAGCCTGCAGCCGACCCCCCAGGGCCTGCGTAACGAACCTGGGCAGACCTTCTTCTCCAATTTCAGCCCCCTCCCTCCTCAGACGCCGTCGCCGCTGGGACATCGGAGACATCTCCCCTCCCCGCCCCTGATACCCCAGGAGGGTGAGCCCCTATCTGGAGCCATGGGCCCCCCGGTGCCTCCCCGGCAGAGCACCTCCCAGACCATTCCAAAGCTGCCACCTAAAACATATAAAAGGGAGCCCGCGCCCATTCACCGGGATGGGCCTCCCCTGCTGGAGAATGCCAATTCCTCCTAAATGACAAAGAGGAACGGGGGCTAGCAGGTATCATGGAACCTTAACACTACAGACCGCCGAACATCAAGAACCAAGCGGAGGAGATTCAGTCAGGGTTTTACCTGAAACCTTTTTCGAGATGCTTAACATTCAAAACCTTAAATTCAAGAACTGTCCTTATGAGTTTTTTTCTTAACAGGGAAAATTACGGGGACACCCTGTCCTGGGTGTTCTGGGCTTTTGTACTGTGTGTTTTTGTCGTCGTCCATTGGGGGGTTTTTCTTTGCTCAGTTTAGATCAGTTTTTTTCCAACCCGGGCCTCGGGGACCCACAGTTGCTCCATGTTTTTGTTCCCTTCGAGCTCCCTGCCAGACAGTCCACATTTCTGCTCCCTCCCAGGTCTTGGTAGGGAGCTGGGAGGGAGCAGAAATTTGGACTGTCTGTTGATCCCCAAGGGCCGGATTGGGGAACACTTTAGATGAACTCATTTCAACAGACTGCCTGGTGAGGCCTTTCAGAGCACCATAAGGCACCTGCCGAATCAGACTGCACTTTGCAAAAAGCGGCTTCGAACAGACTCCATGACCCACGTGACACACACACGACTAGCGCAAACCGCTTTCCCATTAAATGATGAATAAAGCCAATATTAAAAAGATGAAATACGATTTGGACACTTAATGCACTGGGATATTGCTTTAAAAAGACTTTGGAGAACAGCAAGCCAAGGCTAGAAGCACCACAGGAATGTGAAGCAGACCGATCGCTTGCTCCCAGGCCTTTGCTGAACCAAGTGCAAAAAAGGTTTGGCAATCATGGTGTTTACCACATGCAGACTTTGGTTTTAGCTGATGATTTGTGCCAGTAGACCCAAAGTACCCACCTTAAGGTACCCTCCGCACCAAAGAGGTACTTTTGGAGCCGTCAGAAACAGAAAGTGATATATATTTTTTGTTTTGTTTTGTTTTGTTTATTTTTGACTTTTGACAAAAGTATGTAAAACATTTGCCTTCTTAAAGGGAAAAATTGTGTTTTTACCACTGTGTATGTTTCAGCTCTGCAATTAGGAAAACTGCTGTGTAAGCCTGATCTTAACACAATTTGAGGAACAGACTTTCAGTGTCCTCACAAGCTCTTACTGCTGTTGACGGCTGGTCTCTTGCTAATGAGGTTAATAACCAGGGGTCACCTTTCATACATTTTTCATCAGAGAAGGGGAAGAATGTTTGATTTTAACCGATGTAAGTACATCCCCCCCCCAAAGCATTAGAATATAACAACATTAATGTATCCTGTAGATGCTGATCCCAGTTATTAATCTGCTCTGACAAAATGGTTTAGTTGTTTGACTTCTGCCTTTTATGTCTCAGATGAGGTTGTTTTTTCTTTTATGCATTTTCCCAGAATTCATAGGGTGGGCAGATGGCATCCAAAAATGCTCTAGCAAGGAGGCAAGGAATGTCGAGCCAGTCTTGTCTGATATCAAGTATTTCCATCCACCCTTGCTGAGGGGTTTCACAGATGGTTCTCAACATCTCCTCCCATGTCTGTGAAAGTCAGGTCAGGCTTAAATAGATCACGACATCTAAAAAGCACTGAGCGTTACTCAGCAAAACACTCCAGTCTTCATGCCTTAGTGTCTACAGGCCAGCTAACATTCAAGGCTAAACATCATAACATAATTTGTTCCAAACTTAGAACTGGACTGATCAGCATCCTACTCATATTTGAAGACTTTTCCACAAGAACCTTGTGGGCCAGAACCATACAAGGAGCATTTCTGAATGATTATAAGAGTAACCTGAATTTCTCAAGGATCTGAACAATATTTTAAAAGGCAACATTAGGGGATTGAGCTGACCTTCTGTTAAAATGCATTGCTGTCATGAAGTACTTCAAAATAATTAAGCTAATAAACAAATTCAGGGTGACAATGTTATTTTCATACCTTTTCACTTCTTAAAAAAACGACTAATTGTTTTTGGCTTGTCTTTTAAAATACAGTCAACACACAGATACGTACAGCACATACCTTGCATACGCTTTCAATTCACATGTCATTCCCATCACCCGCTACATCTGCTGTGGTTGTACTGCTGATCACTGTACATAATGTCGTGAAGACCCAATTTAGCAAAACAATTCTATCCACACATAAGAGCTGCGAAAAGCATAGTGTTCCCATTTGGACCCTTTGAACTTCAAATCAAAGTGATTTTCCTTTTGGAATTGGAAAAGGGAACATCGTGTGCTTATTCTTTCAGGTCTGTGGCTGGGCTGACTCATTAGCTACCAAATGTGCCTTTTTTATGTCACGTTCATATTTGGGGCTTGATCGAAGGGTATTTCGGGGGGGGGGGGGGAGGCATCTTGAATTTTGTCTGGATTGCTTGGCCTCGTTGGCACTTAATAGGAAATTGCCTTAGCTTCCAGATGCTCTGATAGGAATGTTTGTGAAGCCTTGAGATAATGGGGGGTTGTAAATGTGCATACATTTTGTGAAAATATGATGGAGTATTTGGCTTGTGTGAGGTTATGTTAGCTGGCACAGTTCTTTCCTTTCTGGTTGACAGAGAGAGGTGGTCATGTCTGTGTCGTTGACTTTTGACCTTGAGTGTTTCTCTTCCTTCAAACCACAAATGTGTTCCCCCTGGTAGTAACAGTATTCTGTGTGGTACAGAGAGGACAGACGTAGCTCTCACTGTGGCATTCTTAGCGTGTTGAGACAGCCTCAGCGACAAGCAGGAGAAGAGTGCAAATAATCAAATATCCTCAAGTTGTTAAAACACAAGCTACTTGAACTGTAGAAAACCAACAAATTCCATGATTGTATTTTCAGGCTTTTAAATCTGCAATTAAAAACTGATTTAGTGCAACATGTACACTGGGTCTAAGCCTGTGACGTTTTCCTTCTCTCTCTCTTTCACCTTGTCATTAAACTCTTGATATTGCAGTATCTTTAAGCTCTCTTTGAAAACATTACACAAAATAACAAATGTATGCAAATGTGTACATTTCATATCCAGCTATAATCAGTACTATAATCAGTAAAGATGATATATGAAGTTTTTATCTATGCAGTACCTGAAGTGGGCTGGTACTCACCAGTACACAGTACCAGTACCTCTTTGTTTCTCTCCAGAGTACTGGCACCTCTCAATATTTACTGGTATTGAGTAACATGGGGAGTACTGGCACCTGGGACTGGATAACAAAGGGAGTACAAGCACCTGTCAACCCAGCGTCTCATTGGTTTTTCCCTACTTTAAGCACTGAATATGTGTAATCGTTATGTTCGCCAAACATGCTTTTTGCAGACAAATCTGAGAAGGTTGGGAAACAGGTCACTAGGACATGAAGAACAGTCAAACCCGTTAAGATGGCCCAGTGATGTTCACATGCAGAATGCACCCTCACAATGGCCAGGGATTGTGGCGCACAACTGCACATTCACCTGCAGGTGGCACTGTGGTGTCACACTGCTGTTCCTCTGTCAATGTCTGGACGTGCAGCCCTTGGCGTCTTTGTGGACTCGTGGTCGCTGTAAGCCTGGGACTCTGACTTCTCAACGCCCTTGTCCTTGCTGTCACTGCCAGACCTGAAACAGAAAGACCAGCAGATTTTGTAGATACTGCAGAGGCTGTCAGGGATGTTGAAAATGGGGGGGGGGGGTAGGGATGTTCTGTTTCAATTCTCTTATACCACGTTATTCTCTTACGGGGCCCCCAAGCCACATTCTGGATGGTCAGCCTCATGCTGGTTTTGCTCCATTCAACTAACAATGTCCCTTTAACTGTTTTCTTGATTATCAGTCAGAGCGTAATTAAAAAGCATTTTCTTGAGGCTGGGTGAGAGTGAGCCTGAGGCCCATCTCTTATCATTAAAAGGTCCCTGGCAAGTCTCACTTTTTTTTAAAGAGCTTCTTGAAAGAGCTCCTGAAGCCACTTTTCTGGTCCTGCTTACGGCTCCTCTCGCTGAAGGCAGTCTGGTCGCTCTCCTCCATGCTGGCTGTCCATCTGGACTCCTCTGCCCAGGAGGGTTGGGCCCCACAGTCCTATTATAGGGCATGTAGGTTAGAGCCAGATACCCCCTCCTCTGCAAACTGTCCCCAAGATTGCCAACTGACCATCTGCTTTTTTCCATTGAGAATATTCTTCCTGGAGCAGGAAACCTGATTTGGAATTTATACTACAAGTGATTGGCATGCAGTTCAGGCCCAGGAGACAATAAGAACTAGATCTAGCCCTCAGCTTTGTAGGGGAAGGGTAACATTACCTTGTCATGATCTCTGCGAAGCTCCTCCTCTATCACAGTGCGGCTGTTGACCTCCAGTTTCTGTAGAGGGCTGACGCTTCTCTGGAGCTTGCGGCTGGTGGAGCCTTTGCTGGATTGGCGTTCCAGTTTGGCGTGCTGGTGGCTGCTGTGTGGGCTGTGGCTTTTCGGGGGGGTGAGCTCAACAGAGCCACCACCGCCATCCACGACAATAGAACTGTCCAGCTGCAGTCCGTTCAGCGACTTGCTCTTGCGCTGTACGGCCTGTAGGGGGCGGTGGCACAACACGCCGACCTGATCTGGTGAAAGGCAGCCACGGCCGGGGTGTCTGTGGCCTCCGTCCCGGCTCCCCCCGCCGGCATATGGCTCCCGGCCTCTGCTCTTCGGGGAGCGGATGAAGGACATGTCTACACTGGAGTCAGAGGAGGCACTGGAGCAGTTGTCAAAGAGTGGGGCATTATGGGTGGAATCCCCATCCTCGTAGAGCCCCTCCAGGCTTGAAACCCCGCATGACATGAGAAACTGACCCGTGGCATCCGCCAACAGCGAGCCTGGCACTCCATGCTTAAAGGGTATTGGGTCCTTGTTGAGACACTCCCTGTCTGTTTCTGGAATGCTCTGAAGAGCAGAACACTTATGCCGGGGGTCTGCATCTGGGGTAAAGAATAAGGCCGGCAAGGGCCCCTGGGAGGATTCATGGCGCTTACACTGCATCTGCTCCAGCAGCTTCTGCTTGCTCCTTGCCGCCTGGCTGGTGTGGTGCCTTGGAAGGGAGCAAACAGACTGGCTGGTGCGGAGGTCTGTGTGAGAGTGTGAACAGTGGCGGATTGCTTTGGACTTACGACAAGGCACCGCTGGGCGGGGCCAGCTCCTCTGCCTGGACAACACAGTCCACCGTCTTGAAGAGCGGTTTCATGGCTGACCTGTACCCCAAAACAGCATATAAGATGGCACCCAGAGCGGCAATTTGATAATCAGGACTGCATCCTTCTAAAGCAATATTTCTCAACCCAGTCCTAAGGGTCCCCCCAGATAGTCCACAGTTTTCCCCCTCTGGACTGGACAGTCTGGGCGTCCCTGAGGACCGGTTTGAGAAACACTATTGTATAGAAACGCTCAAATCTTCATTATTCATCTTAAATAGAACCTGCTGCTTAAAACAGTACCACAGATACTTGGAGCTATCCACCTTTTGGGCTCCTTCTGGTTGGGTGTGAGGAGCTCCTCGCTGTGCTGGAGCAGGTGGCTGTACCGGCCCGTGAAAGCCCTGAACTTCTGGATGCACACCAGCAGCAGGTAGTAGTCTGGGTGCTCCGCGTCTGTCTGCTTTAACAAGTTCTGCAACGAGGTCAAGTCTGAGTGGGGTTTATCTTTTAATCATATTCCACAGATCCTATGAACCTACCAATTATGTATTTCTTTAACTAAACATCTGTCTTTGCCATTATTCTCAGCACATAGAAGGCACATTCCTGAACATCAGAGGGCACTGGAGTGCATTCCAACCATAAAATTCACCTGAAGAAGGATGAGGTATTCTGGGATGCGCCGCACAGGTAGGAGGAGCAGGGTATGGAGTGGGGGATGATTTCCATCTCCAGTGATGTCACCCTGGGAAACAAGTGGGCCCTGAAAACCACATTTCGCCTCACGATTAACAGGAAGTATAATTGAAACAAAACCAGCCGCTCTGCACAGACCAGGCCGCACACAGCACCACGAGTCTCCTTAGAGGTGACCAAAAAACAAAAACCCACTGAACGTCACATGACGTTACCTCAAACAGTGCAGCGGCTTTCAGAGAGGTGGCGCTGTACACGCTCACTGCAGACAGGCACTCGGGGAGTTCCTTCAGGTAGGCCACGTAGTAATCTAAGAAATCACTCTACACGATTGACAATGACAAGGAAAGAGCATAGCGGTTAACAGGCAGAAGTGGCCACAGAACGAAATGATTGCTGGTTCCAGAAAGTTCACGTATTACGTCTGACGTGCGTACTCCATGTGACCAGCTTTCAGTTACCTACTAACCTCAGTTACCCCTCCTCAAATCGACTCTTCCTCCTACAGTACCCAGTGCTTTAACAGTGCAGTCAGTGACATTGTTTGTCATCAGTAATGTGACCCTGGCCACAAAACACAGCCGCAAATAATTGTTTGATCTTTGTGGGATCGACCCTTCTGCTTTTATGTGCCCTTTTGAGGAACGCTTGCCCTGTTTTATTCCTTAGATCTATATGTGCTAATCTGGGCTGAAAGGTTCTCAGCATGGATACCCGTCGCGGGACGTGAACTTTCTACTCCTGCTTCCTGTGTAACATCGCATCCCCTTTCACCTCCGTGCTGGTCAGCCTCATGAACACGTCTCCCATGATGCCTTGCCACTGGCACTTCAGCACACGTTCCTGGAGGACATGCAGCAGCTCCAGGTGCTGCTGGATGAGGAAGCGTAGAGAGCTGGGGAAGGGTCTTAGGGCATGGGGAGAGACAGGGCCAGGAGTCAGCCGAAGGGCTTTACCCATGTAGAGTGAGAGCTCAGCTGACCAGACCTTTCACGCAGAAAGCATATTGCAAACATGCGAGCAATGGCTATAAGGCACCCCCCACAGGTGTAGTGTGGGGGTCAGAGAGTTCAGTGAACACAGCAATGTCATGTCAGTCATGTGCTTCTCAGATGGCTCCCGCCGGGAAAGGCAAGTAATTTAAAGCATATTGATTTATGCAAACTTTTGCAAAACCGTGCCGACAGGAAATAGAGACCGGTCCACTTCCTGCCTGTGCAAACAGTGGGCCCTTGGGGGTTAAGTGACTGTTCAGTGAAAGGTGTCTGTGTATAAGTGACGGCAGAGGGATACAAAGACAGATTCATACTGAAGAATAATGCAGAGCTAAAGGGATAACTTAAGTGCAAACTTAAGTTCCTGTGTTTGAAGCAAATGTGGTTCCTTGAGACTGAAATGGCAGTGCCTGCGTTGATCCTGCGACAGACCCTAACCCACATCCTCTGGTTGCATCTTCACCTAATAGTTTAATTTCCTGTCCCACTTATTTTAATTAAATTTGCGCACCCCCCTCCCTCCCAAATCAAATGGGCTGTTTCAGTGGAGGTTCAGGTTAACTGAGTGCTTGATGAAAAACGACAAAAAAAAACACCACCAGTGGGTCCTTTCACCATGAGCATGATGCAGATCTCGCAGAGGTGACTGCAGGGCGGGATAAATGTCACATAATACTGCCACGAGCTTCAAGAGAGACGAATGTGTGAGTGACATGGGTCCAATCAACAGCCTGGAACAGTAGGGGCATGGGTAAAATTACAGAATTGGGGGGCCACCTCTGCTTCTACCCACCTGTATTTCACGTTAATGTTTATTTTTTTTGCAGTATTTGTCTTGTTTCACGCTATACATTTGTTTGTCTGCACTATATGCACTTTGCTGCTATATAGAGAAGAATTTCCCCATGGGATTGATAAAGTTTCCCTTGTCTTAATGCCCCCCCCCAGTACATCAGCACACAACCTTGAACTCAGTAACTCGTCCTGTTTTGCAGAGCATTCCTCATGCCTACCGCTTGTCCTTGACATGCAGGGCCTCTGAGCCGTTGAATGTGATGTTGGCCTTGAGCAGCAGAGACAGGTAGGAGACGTACAGTCTCTCTGACTCCAGCAGTTCCAATGCAGCCATCCGCCTTGTACCTGCCCCCCCACCCCCACCCCGTCCCCAGAACGCAGTATGAGAATGGCAGTCAATCAGCTGATGAATGGTCATAGTTATATAGCTGGGTATCACTGAAGCAATTCACACAAGTTAACAGAAGTGCCTTCGCCAAAGAGTGACATCTCAGCCAATCCCATGCAGCCTTTTTACTCCCAAGCCCAGCTCCCTGCCCGCCACCTGGCCCTTGTAGGTGTGGCTCACCATTCTTCTGCATGCCCTGTCCGTCGGCGGCATCCTTGCTGTCCCTCTGGTCTTCCCACACTGGTGACGGGATCGCACCCCGCTGGGTCTGCAGACTGCCCATGTCCTGCTCTGGGCTGCTGGTGCCTGTAACCAACACGGTATAACTGTCTTTGTGGGCGTGGCTTAGAGAAACACCCTTTCCTGTGATTTCCTTGCGAAAACATTTATTTATTGATCCCAGAGGGAAATCCTTGTGTATATAGCAGCAAGGAATGTAAAGGGCACGCATGAATACACGTATGTTACAGTTCACTCATTAAAAAGGTGCATTTAAATGGTAATACTGGGGAAAGCATACACTGAATGCATACATATAGGCGTGTCATGTGGCTCAGTGGGCAGTACTGTTTCCTCACACATCCCTGGCTCTGGGTTCAAATCCCGCCCCTGCTCTATATGTGTGGCATTGGAGTGTCTCTCAGCATTTTGTAGGTTTCCTCCCATAGTCTACAGACATGCATTTAGGCTACGTACCAATGCCCGTCGCATGTTGGCATGGAGATTTTTCATACCGGGTTAATGGCTGGCATGTGACACAGCTTGATTTTGGGGAATGACCTACTTTTCAAGAATGAGTAGGATTGAAATGGGTCACAAATGTGCTTCTGCTTATTTAAAGGTTATGCATAGATGCAGTGAGGTGCCGGGGCTGCTTGCTGTGCCACAGCCAGGCAGACAGACGATGAAGACGTGGTTTCTTTGCTAGCGTTAATGGGATCCAAATACATTTGGACAAAGAAAGATCTAATTATCAGGTAATTATCAGGTAATTGGTGTTTTCCACCAACAACACAAAAAAAGATCTGGAGGGCAATGTTAAATCCCATGATCTGGAATAATTTCGCAAATATTTTCCAGAAATATGCCACTGGAGTTCCCATATGGCGCCACATATTCATCCGTAATAATTTCTTTGTAGATGTTATCAGTTTATCCAAGTCCATTTGAGCTGTGTCTTTGTAATGTCAACCCTATGGATTTTTCTAAAGAATCAATTATGTTTTGACCCTTATGACTCTGATCAGGATAAGATGGATATGGGGAATCACATTTGCTAATTTGTGGTGACAGCAATAATACTGATTGCTCTCAGTATATAGTTTGTGGAAAGTTCTTCATTTGTAGCCCCCAGATTTGCAGAAACGCATAAATCATCCATGCTTTGATTCTCTCTTTGTGAGCACGCTCACCAGGGATGGATGGAGATCTTCTTTGGGATGAGCTAAGGTAGTGATGGAGGAAGCTGTGTTCTGGCTGACCACGGTGGCACCAAAGGCTGTCGGCCTGGACATCATCCCTGGAGCCTCTCCTGTGGAAGCCATCAGAAGGAAGTGGGGACCCAGCTGTCAACTGAGTCAATAGGCGCTTTTCTACCGCACCAGGTATCATACTTTTGGTACTTTCCATTTTCCACTGATTTCCAGTGAAGTACCAGGACCAAAAGTTCCAGTACCTAAAGGGCCAAACCAGCTGGGGTACTTTTTTCATATCTCAGTACTTTGGGGTGGGACTTGCAAATGTGTTCATTGTTGATTGGTTATGCAAATAGCCTGCCTCTGAAACACAATACAACTGTCCTCTTGAAAACAGTTGCAAACTCAGAAAACAATGCTAAACAAAGAAGAAAGATTTAATAATAATGGATGAATGGACAAATGAAGAGATCTTAGCTTTAATTGCTGGTTGGAAGAACCAGCAGTTGATCTGGATGATATGACAAAAAATAAAGTATTTGCTGTTATATATAATATAGTAGGGCTGCACAATATTGGAAAGAATCAAATATTGCAAGGTGATTTTGTTGTAAAAATAATGGTATATTTATAAAGCAAAAGTGGAGTTCAAAATAAATACCTTTCCCACCAAGCCACCCCAAGTGATTTAAACAGCAAGGCTGGGAATGATTATTATTGCCTCAGAGGGCGCCTGCAGTACTCATGCAAAAGCAGCGGCTATATTTTAATTTCCTAGATAATGTTGAAAAGGAACAATCAGTAAAATTGCAAATCTTGCCAAGTTTTGTTTCCAATGACAGAATAAAAATGTTATAGCGAAACTTAATCCCCCAGCACTGTAATGGCTGTTCAATATGAAGGAATGGAAAAGCCTGATCTCAAACCAGCTGACTACAGCAGTCCTTGAGATGTCAAAGGTGCATGTGCTTAACGTGAGATGTTGGTGTTCATTATCAAACACCCGCCGCGCTGATGTCATTCAGCAGCGGTGCCAGTTCTACCATCAGGGGAAAAAGTAAAGTACTGTACTTTTGGCACTTCCTTGAATTACCTAAAGTACAGTACCTGGTGTGGTGGAAAAGCGCCCTTAAAGGACATGGGGTAAGTGCTGCTAATTCTTACCTACCTCTGCTGAGTGGAGAGGAGCTCACTGCCCACCTCCATCTGGAACAACTCCAGAGCCTGTTGCATCTCCTTATTCCTGCCATTAACCCCCTTAATCTGAGACATGGCAGCAGTCAAGTCCTCCTGCTCACAGGAAGAAGACAGGAAAACGGTTTTCATTTCTGTTGACCTGTAAGTTCTGGGCTAGGTGTGCAAGGTCCAGTCCTTAATACCTTTATATAAGGTTATCCAGCTACCCGGTCGCACAATCACAGGTCACCATGTTTATATTCTATGAGAACAGCTACATTCAGGCCTGTCAGCCTGTGTGATAAGACCCGGGAATCAATGTGCATTGTGTCACACATTCTGGTGACATGAGCCCATGACACCCTGCTCAGTTTTTAATGATAAAGGCACAGCTCCGTGTTATCTACCAGGAGACTTCCCCTCCACTAATGCCAGCAGATGGCTCCCAGACAGCATGTACGTACCATGTGTTCTCAACATGTATCGGGCTAATCGTAGCATGTGCTCCTGGAATGGATACCTTGAAGGTGTTTAACGTGTTCTTTATGCCCAGTATCTTCTCATCCATGTCACTGTGGTAACTCCTCACCCTCTCCTCGAGGCTGCTGTCCCTGAGCTTCAGGGTGGTGAGGTCCTGTATTGCCCCCATCAGGCCAGCCTTCAGCTCTGATACCATTGCCTGCAGCTGTGTTTTGGGTAGGCAGGTGAAAGGGGGAGGAATAAAGAAATAGAGGGAGGGCGCGCAAAACCAGCAAAACATAAAACCTCACTATAAAACAGGAATGTTGAGCATTCCTTAAATAAGCAGCATTTTCTAGAATAACATTGCTGTAGTCGTACACCCCACACCATTATTTTTAAGTGTCTTAAATTTTTAGTGGTGCTCTGGTTATTAATATATTTTGTTTATTCTCATCAGTTCTTTGGCCAATGTTTCTTATCAGTTACCAGTATAGCCATACTGCCACTCACGTGCTGTTCTGAGATGAGCTGAGATGAAAGAAAATTAGAGGGCGTGTGTTGACAGCCCTCGGACAGGACAGAAACCCAAACGAACCCCAGCATGTCTGAAGCACACCGAAGTTGCCCCGGTCTGGTACATACTGTAACATTCATCATTCATGGCAAGAGCTTTGAGTGCAAGCTGTGTCCATCTACCTGAGCAATGTGCAAAGTCACCTCCTCCATCTCGTTATCGTGATCTAAAAAATAGAAAAAACAAAAGAAAAAGAAAACGGTCTTAGTCTTGGTAAGCTCACTCAGTCTTGGAAAAGGAATCAATAATTTTTGCCAGCAGGGTGGGGAAGGTAGAAAATATGAAATATTAAACAGGGCACCCAGTGTTAATCTGCTAATCTTTGCTGTTGCAAAACTGAACAACTGTTTTAGGAAAGCTGAAATAACAAGTTAAAAGCCCAAGGAATTGTGTAATCGTGCTGTAAAATAGAAGACAGATGAATGGTATTCTCTTTATGTACCTATTCTTGGTTTTATGGAAAAGCCTTTGAAACAAACAGCCGGGTTTCCTTTTTTTTTATTTGAAGAAAAAGCATCTCATGAACATAAGAACGTAAGAAATTTACAAACGAGAGGAGGCCATTTGGCCCATCAAGCTTGTTTGGGGAGAACTCAACTAATAGGTCAGAGATTTTAGAATCTTATCTAGCTCTACTTTAAAGGAACCCAAGGATTTGGCTTGCACTACGCTATCAGGAAGACTATTCCAAATTCTAACTACACGCTGTGTAAAGAAGTTTTTCTCAACTCCAGTTTGAAATGTTCTCCCAATTAGAAAAGTCCTCAAATTAGAAAAGATGAATGTGACATCTCACATAGCAAGTTTGTAAAAGATGTTGACATGGGTAAGTCGAAGCCCAGCAGCAGTCCCAGAGAAAAGTGAACTCTTCAATGCTAGATTGTTGTTAAAAAGTAAATTAATTCATAGTAAAACAGTAATGTTACAGTGGCTGGAGCTGAATTGCATCACAGGCGTGCATTTTAAATGTCTACTTATGCATATGATTAATCCGTATTTGACCTCTTGTCACACTGACATTTAAAAAATGTGGCAGGCAAGATGAATCTTATACACTAATTTGTTCTGCAGGTGACCACAAGTAAAGCACACAGACTTTGTTCATGCATTTTAAAAGAGTTAATCGATGGGTCTCTGGATGCTTATTTGTTATCTCTTTTAGAAGCAGTGTTAACACTGAGTATAGATGAGGCTTACTGGAGGATACATACTAATGGGACACTTCCAGTGTAGTGCACGTTGACTTTAAGTTGTTTATAAATCATCTTAGAATTTGATTAAGATTTCATACCTGGTTATAAAAATATCTGAAGACTTCAATGCTATGCTATGCTAGTCTGCATAGCTCCAAAGTGCAAAAGTACGAATTCCTTAACAAAACAATAAACAATTATAAAATAATCATAAACAACTAGCCACATGTAGGATGGTTCCAGTGATGCGTTCTTACCTTCATGTTTGCCGTTTTCCATGGTCCCAGTGCGAGCCTGTCCTTGCGGGGCTCAGCCGGGCCAGCTGGGGCAGTGCTCCTAGCCTCTCTTTGGGAGATCTGCATACAGCCCCGCCAATATCTCCAATTTACCATGTGAGTTTCATGATGCCTCGCACAAAAGGGGCCCTTGTTGTGCAGCGAGTGATGGGCAGCAGGGATGAGGTTGAGTGCGACACCGCAGGGAGATGCTCAACGCCTCCCCACAGAATGCAAGACGACCACTTTTGTCTGTTTCCTTTTTAGGCCTAATTCAAAATTGAGCTGACAATTAATTGGAGCATTCAGCACAGGCAGCAGAAAGTACTCAGGAAGATTTAGCAGGTAGCTGGGATGCATCAGCGGTAATTACAATTAAATAGGGGCCTATTGTATACTGTTCTGTTTTTGTTCTAGATATTTTCATGGTGCTAAAACAAAAATGAACACATGAGACAATCAAAATTTGCTATACATATTGCCCCTGTGTCTAAGTAAAACTGTTTCCTCCAAGATTCGAAGGTTAAGATAAACTGTCTACTATTAAGTACTGAGGCGGTGTTTTATGTTTGTTTTGATAACCTACAAACATTTCGCATGCCCAGATTGGTATTGGGGGCCTCAGCTTAATAATTTAAATACGTATAAGTATTGGTTGGGGATTAATGAATCCAAATATTATGGTATACACCTTCCTTTGCCCTTGGTTTTTGGCTTTTGGGGAATAAATTGCAATGAATTACAGTTTGACTTACCCACACACTTATCAGCACATGTTGGACTCAAACCAAAGTGCCTTAACTGTTGGAGAAACCTGACCTGTATATACAACTATATACAGCATATCCTTAAATATGCAGCCCTTCCACAATGAACCGCTAAAGCCTGGACCCACTGCGGAGGTATAGGCAGGCGGATATTCAAGAGACCAGCAATGATGAGCTGCTCCCTAGTGAATCAGTATCTCATAAAATGAAAGGGACCTCTGTCAGGATATTACTGGTGGTCCTTTTGTTGTTGAACACAGAGTTCTGAAGTGATTTATGGTTAATTATACAAAGAAATCAGGTACATAGTAAATGGGCAATCAATACCCTAAATGGATTAGTTCTACTGTGGTTATTTGTCATATTGCCTAAGATATCACATTGTCTAAAGGAGAGGAGTTAATTTCAGCATGGAAATGCACAATATGTCTTTTGACTGGCAGATTTTTATTGTTGACTGAAGTAGGACTTTGGCACTGGTTTGACCTCCTGTGCCATGCTTCTCCTGCCCGATTGCTGTTCACCGTGTTCCTCCTGCCTGAGCTGGACATCCTCCAAGAAAACAGGAAGCTCATCTTATGCTGCCACTTACGTAATTTATGCCTTATTACCAATGTCACAAGTTTATGCCTTGTGCCCATTTGACTTGCAGCAACAGGAATAAAAAGCTACTTCAGGCAAGAACAAGAGTTTTGTGTTTCTCTGAAGGTCATACCATTCCCAGAAATCAGGGCCCCTCAGTGAACAATACTCTGATTCTTGGGGGAATGCATGGCCGATCCCGCTTGCCGCTTGCATGCGTGCGGCTGGTTGTAGATATGTGGAGCTTTACCCTCACTATATATGCTTCCACAGCTCCTACTCTGTGTATTGTGTTATTGGTTGTGCATGTGCAGTTTAAAGCTCATTCTCTGCTACAACATGAACACACAGAACAGTGATTGGTCTAAGTGAGGGGGTACAGGCCAATCGCTGCGCTCTCAGCACAGAAAAAGCCGCCCCCCCCGCCCCCCCCCCCCCCCCCCCCCCCCCACACACACACACACACACACACACACACACGCACGTGTGCACTACATAACCAACAGACAATGCTTCCTCAGCAACATCATTATATCTTGTACAGAGACCACATGAAGCCTCAGCTGAACATTAGGCAATGACTGTTGTGTTTATTGATTTATTTTCTGAAAAATAATAATTCACACCATAAACTGCAGCTTGTCAATTCCATCTTTCTTTTAATCTTTAGATGTGTGGTAATTTTTCTGTTAGATTAACCACAGGGACCTCAAGGATAAGGCTATTTGTCTAATATTGTTCTGTTATAGATTACTGTCTAGTATAATTCCTGCCTGAAAAATACCGACAAGAGAAAACGGCAAAGAAGAAATCATTAGTTGATAAGAGTTAGTATTTGGATAGGACTGCCGCGTAGTGAAATTTCCTGATATATAAAAGTTATCACAAATATTCACTTGTGGCAGAAAATGTATCTAATGTACTCTCGCTGGAAATCTGCTTTACTATTTCATCCTGTTTTATAGCGACTAGTCTGTGTTTTTCCCATTTATTTTTTCTGTCCATTTTCGACCTTCATTAATTTACATAACGTCGCTGGTTTACGTGCAGTCTGTACAAAAAACTTTGTAGTTTAGAAGATACAATAATTTCTGAATATTTAACGATTTTGACTTATCATAAAACTTACAAAGATGAGCGTCACTGTCATATGAGCTTATTAAGCATATGGCCAACAATGGGACGTTCGGTCGAGTACATTACAATTTTAATCAATTGACATACATTGCGGGGAACACATTGATTGCACAACGCGTAGTTTTAGCAAAAACTCGGGCTGACGGCAACGTCACAAACTGTCACCATAGTAACAGCCTACTACACATAACAGGAAGTAAAACCTTTGGCCTTTGAGAGCGGAGCCAATCAGAAATATGCCGATGAGCCGGCAAGCAGAGTGGGACTTCTAAGGTTGGGGGAAATCATATTTTTACGATTTATGCATTGATTCTGTTACGTTAGCAACTTTAAAACGAACGTTTCTTGAAGTAATGATAGTGGAAACGTGGTATGACGTTTACTTTATCGCTATTTGAAAGCGAGTTCCAGTTCCTATTGATCTGCTAACTTAAGTGACGACTTCACGATCTTATGTTTATTTAACATCATAATCAGCATGTAATACTGTGAACACGTTTCTTTTTTGTGCTCGAGTGCATAGTCACCTCGTCTCCCTCTAGAGGTAGAGTTCCATGACGCTACATAAACGGTTATATGTATTGTCGGTGTTATAGCTATATGTTTTACAAGAAAACATAGTTCATAAAAGAAAATAAAGGATGCTGTGTAATAGAGTCGTTCTAAAATGATTATTAATTAAAAAAAAACATTTAAAACTTTATTAAAAAAATGTTTTAATCTATGACAGTTTTAACAATAGAGTGATTTAAGAATTTAAAGACTGATTTATGGGATTCCATATTCAAGGTTTGTGTTGGAAGGAAGTAAAAAGTTGTAATCATTTCGATCTTTTGTATATCTGTTTACGTATGGCAGTAAGTTTGTAAACTAATAGATGTTCTGTTCAGAGAGGGGTGGAGGAATGAGTGGGAGAAGGAGAGGGAAGCCGAACCGAGGAGGGGGGCGTTTCAACAAACCCCGTGGAGGAGGAGGAGGAGGAGGCGGAGGAGGAGGAGGCGGCGGAGGCGGCAGCAGGAAGGGGGCCAGCAGCGGCTGGGATGACGGAGATGACTTCAGTCTTAACCTTGGGCCCAGCCGATCAAGCAAGTAGGAACATATATGGGAAAAAACTAATTGTATTAAGCCATGTGATGTGTCTTTGGTCCATGTGCATTTTTTGCTTTTATTTCTTCTTGGTCTGTAGAAGCAGTCGTGGAGGTGTGCGGAGTGCCAATTTCAGGCGCGGAGGAGGAGGAGGAGGGACGGGAGGCCGGGGCCGGGGAAGGGGCAGGGGCAGGGGCACTGGAATGGGCGTGCCGAAATCCCTCCTGAGCGAGCGTCCCAGGGTGCGGAGGACGGACGAGAGCGGCCGGCCCAGGCCCGACCTCCCACAGACGCCCCTGCAGAGGATCCACATGACCTCAGAGAACCAGGCGCTGGTGAAGGAGCTCCTGCGGGAGCTGCAGACGCAGGACTTTGAGGAGCCTTACGAGTGAGACCTTTTGCTCACACCTGTTTGTTGGCTTTCGTAGTGAAGAGTGCTACTTCAGGTCTGTGTTATAGTTGAGAAGCTGACTTACTGCTCCTCCTCCTCCAGCGAGTCGGGTTCTGAATCCGAGGAGGAAGACTATGATGAGCTAGACTACCGTGAGGAAGGGCAGTTCTGGGAGACTCACGATGAGCCCTTGGAGAGAGCAGAAAATCCTGCTCTGGAAGCAGAAACGGAGGAGGAGTGCCGTGCCTCTGAGCCGACAGTCTCTCTTTTTGCTGTTGGGAAGCTGTGCAGGTACTGAGTCATGAGTCATTTTTGTAATGGAGCTTTTTGTTACTAAACAGTGATGTAAGGAAAGGGTTAACCAGCAATGGTCATCCATACTTGGTCAACCAATATAACATCAAGCAAAGGTGCAGGTGCTGATGCTCTTGTCGCTGCAGGTACGGCTTTGATAGAGAGCGCAGCAAGCGAGCGCTGGAGGCCGGGACTGGTGAGGTGGGCGCCACCCTGGAGCACCTCCTGCTGCAGGTCTTTGCAGAGCACTATGGGCCCGGTGCCTCCCACCCTGAGGGCCTGCAGAACATCCCCATGGATGAGTGTCTCGCCCAGCGACAGGAGGAGGCATTGGCGCTGACGGCCATCTATGGGGAGCGCTTTACGGAACGCATCGCCAACAGCGTGTGGACCATCTCTCTGGACCCGCGCCTTTTCTCCAGGCCGGCGGAGGACGGCCAGGACGTTGCCACGCAGAAGGTTCCCTCGGTCTACCTCAAGGATGTCTGCAGGTTCTACCTGAAGGGAGCGGGGTGCAGGTTTGGCGAAAAGTGCAGATTTAAGCACCAGGCTCCCTCGGACGTGAAGCAGCCCGCGGACCCAGCGGGACCGAGTCGTCCGGGCTTCAGCAGCTACTCCCAGCCCGAGTACGAGCTGGAGGTTCGCTTCCCCGAGGGCAACCGCTACCCCTTTCAGGCGGCCCTGGTGGCCTTCAGCACCAACGACCAGAAGCTTGGCCCTGCCGGCCGGCTGCAGGTGACGCAGTACCTCTATGGCGAGGCCCTGGCCTCAGCCCGCTCTGGCGAGCCGGCGGTCTACACCCTCATCACCTGCTTTGAGGATGAACCCAGGATCATGGAGCTGTTGGCGGCCTCCCATCACAAATACAGCTCCCCCCCTCCTGTGGTGATGCCACCCAGCGCCCCCCCCAGGCACAAGGCTGCCAGGGGTGCCACCAGCAAAACGGAACAGACTGGCACTAACAGCATGAGCGGCAAGTATCTGGAAGGTGAGTTCCTCGTGTAATGAAGACTCGGGCGATATTAATATGAGTGTTATTATTTTTGATTGTATGTAGGAAATCTGTGAATGCAGAACTCAGTGGAGGTCCTGGATGGTGTTCTTCAGGGTCAGAGATTGAGATCTCGGATGCAGGACAGTCACCAGAAGAGCAGGAGGAGCAGGAGGACGAGGCCCAGGAGGTGCTTGTGGAGAGCGAGAGCTACGTCAAGCTGAGGAAGAAGCTGACGGAGAGGTATGCAGCCAGAACGGGGGGCCTCCTCCAGGACAACGCCAAGCTGTGCAGGCAGTTTCAGAGCAAACAGGTGAGCCCTCAGAACAACCGCCCCCCCCAATGTGTGGTCAGATTTTTATGCCTTTAGACAGTTTTGGCAGTTTGGTGTCTTGGGGGCACGTTGGCTTTATAGATGTAACATAGACTACATGGAAGGACTCTGACAATATGCTCTATGGCAGGGTTTCCCAAACCCGCTCCACAGGGACCCCCAGACGGCCCATGTTTTTGCTCCCTCCCAGCTCCTACCGGGGACTGGGTTGGGAAACGCTGCCATAGAGCATGTTGTCAGAGTCCTTGCATGTGGCTCCCTGAGCCCCCCTCCTGGCACTAAAGTATAATTTCACATTCCTCTGCAAGTGTGTCCCAAAGCTTTCGGTTGCATTTTCAATACGACATTAGCTGGAGAGTGAAATTAGGGCTAAGACGATGTCAAAAGGCATCTCTGAAAACGGGGTTTGTCTCCCTTTCCCTGGACTTGAGGTGTTTTATTAGTAGCATTTAGCAACATTAGCAGGCAGCTATTGGCGGTAATATCAGAAGGTCAGTATAAACCACAACACCACTTCAGCATTCCTGAATGCAAATCCTGTCACTCTCAGCACTCATCCCAGGCCACAGTTCTACTAGATCATTTGCCGCGTTAGTCTGCTTGCCTGATCTAAGTGCTGCTCAGAATGCTCTCATGGGTGCACAGTTGCCTTCCTTTCAGGCCTCCAGGCGCTACCTCTCACTGCTCCAGGAGAGGCAGAACCTCCCAGCCTGGCAGGAGAAGGAGCGGATTCTGAACCTGCTGGAGAAATGTCAGGTGCTGGTCGTGAGCGGGATGACCGGGTGAGGACCCCTTTCAGATTTCCTCCCCCCCGGGGCTGCGCTAGTTTAGCCGTTAGCCATGCTCTCGTTATCCCCCGTGGTGCACAGGTGCGGCAAGACCACCCAGATCCCACAGTTCATCCTGGATGACAGCCTGAAGGGGTCCCCACACCAGGTGGCCAACATCATCTGCACGCAGCCGCGCCGCATCTCCGCCATCTCCGTGGCCGAGCGCGTGGCCCAGGAGCGCGCCGAGCGCCTCGGCAACTCCGTGGGCTACCAGATCCGCCTGGAGACCATCAGGGTGGGTGCAGGCCCTGTCCTGTCATGCATTCGTGCCGCATGGCCACTCGAATCGTAACGAAACACAACTTCATGAAGGATCCATTAATGGCGATTTTTTTATTTTTTTTTTAATTATAATTTATGGCCATATGCGACCTACGTCGCTATGTGCAGTAATTACTGACAAGCAGTAATCCCATAATTCCTAGCAGCCCTCTTTTTGCCCTCCACCAGTCCGCAGTGACCAGGCTGCTGTACTGCACCACGGGGGTGCTGCTCCGGAGGCTGGAGGGGGAGCCCGACCTGGCAGGGGTGACCCACGTCATTGTGGACGAGGTGCATGAGCGCACGGAAGAGAGGTGGGCCGCTTCCCCGACACTGCTTCTGCTCCCGATCCCCGCTCAGTGTGGGTGATGACCTCACTTCCTCCTCTGTCAGTGACTTCCTGCTGCTGGTCCTGAAGGACGTGATGGCCCAGCGGCCGGACCTGAAGGTCATCCTAATGAGCGCCACGGTCAACGCCGACCTCTTCTCTCAGTACTTCTGTGGCTCCAAGACAGTCCACATCCCAGGTCAGCGCCGCGGCTGTGCCGGGGGGGGGGCTCGCTTTACTGGGTCACCACGTTTCCCATAAGCTGCCTGTCCTGCCCCTAATCACATGTTCAAGGGGGGGCACACAGGGGTATTCCGGGGTCCACAGCAAACCATCGACTATGTAGGTTCTATATGATTGCTCCTCTTAATTACGTACATGGTGGAGCCAATTTCATGGATTTTCTTCTTGTCCCCAAAATAGTAAAATATGCCTGATTGAAGCCATTTGTATACTGCATATGTTAAATGTGGTATTGAACTTTTTTTTTTCTCTTTATGGTGATTTGCCATGATTTTAGAGAAGGACGTGGGTATAGTGTCCCACCGGGGATTAATAAAGTATCCCTCCCTCCATCCATCAATAGTACAAATTGTTCCCCTCAAATTGGATTGATTACACCATGGTGGTGGTGGTGGGAATGTTGCTCTTTACAACCGGCAGAAACAGCACTTTGTGTTGGGTCTGAAGGCCCGCTGGAGCCACCCCCTCTCACAGCAGCTGAGTTCTGGCCCTCCGTCTGACTGGCACTGCCTTGACTTGCAGGTCGCATGTTCCCCGTGGACCAGCTCTTCCTGGAGGACGCCATCGGCATGACCAGGTGAAGCCCCTGGGGGGCGATGTGGCGGGGAGGTGGGGGGGGCTGCAGGGTCGACGTTAACCACAAGGGGGGTTGTCTCTAAATACGCAGGTATGTCATGGAAGACGGCAGCCCATACGCACGGTCTGGGAAGCCGGGACCCCAATCTGCCAGGAAAAGCAGCAGCGGGAACCCAGTGGACCAGCTCGGGGACGACATGTGGTCCTACATGTCCTTCCAGAAGAAGGACTTCGTCAAGGACTCCATCCCTGACCAGCATCTGAACCTGCAGGAACTGGCGGTCAGATACAAAGGTGGAGTGCTTGTGACTTTCTGCTTGGCGTGCAAATCAGAGTGAGGGAGCGCGTGGGTGGGAGGGCACTGCGGGGCCGCAGGCGGGCTGGTAGGCGAGACACGGATGCATAGCAGGAAGGTTGTTGGGACCAGTCGCATGAAGGTCTTTGCTCCAATTCCCTTGATCCAAAGCGTTTAACCTGACTTGCTTGAATAAAAATACCCAGCTGTATTTTTGGCCCAAACGCATAACTGGAGCTTCTGTGCTGGATGCTTGCAAATAGGATGATTTTCTGTAAATATGGCACTTGCCAGTGAACAGCGATGCTTTGAAATGCATTTATGAGAACAATTTGTACACCTCTCTACCCTGAAATTGCTTAAACTCATATTATTTTTTTATATTTACTGGAACAGGAATTTTTATCGCCACCATTGACTGTGTCACTGTTATTAATGTTACACTGGCAACAAAAATTGAGGGAATAAATAGGGGGATTTCAATTTGGGATGTTGACTGGAAGCATAATTTACCTATTTTACCTTTCAGTTTATTTGTAGCTGTTAGAAATATGTAACACTTGAAGTGTGAGCTCTATGTGCATCTGCTGACGCGGTCAGTGTGTGATGGTAACAGACACCAAGAGGTCAGTGCTCAAGACCCTCGCCGCCATGGATCTCGACAAGATCAACATGGACCTGGTGGAGAGCCTGCTGGAGTGGATAGTGAATGGGGACCATAACTACCCACCAGGTGAGACCATAACTACCCACCAGGTGAGATCACTTGCACAGAGATCTGTGTTTTCTTGATGGATCTGCTTGCAGTGAGAATAAGGCTGAGTTGCAGCTGAGCCGTTCAGAAGGATGCAGTGTGATAAGAAGCCTGCTATTTTGGTGCCACCGTATGGTCAGTGTGGGCCCACCGTGTGCCGTTCCCTGTCACCTTCCCCGCCCAGGTGCCATCCTGGTATTTATGCCAGGCCTGAGTGAGATCAAGATGCTGTACGAGCAGCTGCAGTCCAACAAACTGTTCAACAACCGGAAGGACAAGCGGTACGTTTGACTAGAGCCTTGGGCAGCAGATTATTGGGTTGAAGATCTGCATCCTGTATCACTACTGCTCAGTTCTCACTGATACTGTCATTGTTAACTTCTTGGTAGTACGGTATCTAATTAAATAAACTGGTAATTATAGATCTATAAATCGCCTGATGTTAAGAGGCTGATGGTTGTCTGTTCCTTGCACAGCATTTCTATTGGACCGTTGATTCCTTTCTGACCCCCCCCCCCCCCCCCCCCCCCCCAGGTGCGTCGTGTACCCACTGCATTCCTCGCTGACAAACGAGGAACAGCAGGCCGTGTTCAGCCGCCCCCCCGAGGGCGTCACCAAGATCATCATCTCCACCAACATTGCCGAGACATCCGTCACCATCGACGACGTGGTCTACGTGGTGGACTCGGGCAAGATGAAGGAGAAGAGGTGAGCTTCACCCCCCTCCCCTTGCGACGCCCCCGACGGCCTGCCTTGCTCATCCCCCCTCGCCCCCCGCCTCTAGGTATGACGCTAGCAAGAGCATGGAGAGCCTGGAGGACTCGTGGGTGTCTCGCGCCAACGCGCTGCAGCGGAAGGGCAGGGCTGGCCGTGTGGCCTCGGGCGTCTGTTTCCACCTCTTCACCAGCCACTGCTTCAAACACCATTTGGCGGAGCAGCAGATCCCAGAGATCCAGCGGGTGCCACTAGAGCAGCTCTGCCTCAGGTGAAGCCCCACCCACTCACACCGTCACTTTCTGTAGGACTTATCTCCTCCTGTGTGGCTCATTGGGCCCGGGGATGTCTTCGTAAAAGTCAACTGAAGGTCGCGTCCTGACGTACTAGGCGGCCGGAGGCTGTAACTTGGGTCATTCACACGCCGCATTCATTTGGCTTGCAAATGTGGCAGATTCAGAAAGAGGAGCATTTTAACTGCGTGCGTCTCAAGATGCCTTTTCCATTTGTTTCCCCGCACCTTCTGCTGCAGGATCAAAGTGCTGGATGTTTTCGCAGAGCGGCCCCTGCAGGACGTGTTCTCGCGCCTAATCGAGCCGCCGCTGCCGGGAAGTCTGGACGCGGCCGAGCGTCGGCTGCAGGACCTGGGCGCCCTGACGCCCGAGGAGAAGCTAACACCGCTGGGCTACCACCTGGCCTGCCTGCCCGTGGACGTACGCATCGGCAAGCTCATGCTCTTCGGCGCCATCTTCCGATGCCTGGACCCCGCGCTCACTATAGCCGCCAGCCTGGCCTTCAAGTCCCCCTTTGTGAGTGGGTTAGGATGCTGCACCTGTAACCGGAAGGTCGTTGGTTCAAATCCCAGGGTCAACAGTGTGATGTCACCATCGGGCCCTTGCGCAAGACCCTTAACCCCAAATTGCACGGACTGTCTATCCCTGCCCTTTCATTTGTACATGGCTTTGGATAAAACGGTCTGTTATCAGAATCAGAAAAACCTTATTGATCCCTGAGGCAAACTGCTTAAGAAGCGAGGCTGGTCATTGGCCAGCCTCGAACCCATGACCTGAGCATTATAGCCTCTGTGCTGCACGCTCAACCCACTGAGCTATGCAGTGGTCAGATTAAATAAATTAAATAAGTAAAATTAAAAAGATAAATTCAAATTAATTTAAATTCTGTATATTTATGTTTTTGTAAATTATGCAGTGGCCGAATTTTTCGAAAGAAGTCATATCAAATGTCTTTTTTGTAGTAAATGAAATATTCATTATGAGTATGGTAATACACACATCTTATGGGTCTTATCCTACCCCCCCAATAAGCTAGGCTGATTGTGCTGTCCAAGTTGGCCTTAACTCATCCTGTGCACAGGTCTCTCCGTGGGACAAGCGGGAGGAGGCCAACCAGCAGAAGCAGCACTTCGCTGTGGCCAACAGTGACCATCTGGCCTTGCTGCAGGCATACAAGGTGCAGCGCCCGGACCATAATGCACTGCACTCTTCATGATGGAGGCTGGTGTTGGGGCTGCTGGTCCTGGGGCCAACTTTTGATGGGTTAAAAGAAAACACAACAACGAGATATCTGGAAATGTTTGCAGTTATCCCTGGTACTGTAGAATTCTTTAAATGTACACTGCATAACTTTACCAGGATGATACCATATCTAAAGTGCCATCTTTAAATCATTTGGTGGGGGCATGGGGGGGACTCCTTAGGGACCAGATAACATTCCCTGATGTAACTCTTTGTATAGGGCTGGTGCACTGCTGCCAGGAAGGGCAACCAGGCTGGATTCCAGTTTTGCAGGGAAAACTTCCTGTCTGGCCGAGTCCTGCAAGTAAGGCACCTCTGTGAGGTTGGGGCGGCTGTCAGATTAGCAGGGGCAATTCTAGGATTTTTTAAGGTGGGAGGAACCAACAATTAGCCAAGGAATCGATAATGGACCTGGAGGGTGCACTGCAACGACCAATCAGCTTTCCGTGCCCGTGTACCTCTACATGTTGGAGACTTTCAATTACTCTGCTGCTGACTGATGTAGTTAATCAAGCAGGAGGAATGTGGTTCATGCATAAGTGGCTTCACATTCTATGATATTATGATTATTGCGATCGTAGCTTTAAGTGAATGCCACCTCCTGCCCAGGAGATCGCTAGTCTGAAGAGGCAGTTTGCCGAACTGCTGTCAGACATCGGCTTCGTGAAGGAGGAGCTGAAGGCCAGAGTCATAGAGCGCTTGTCCTTCAGGGGAACAGACGGCATCCTGGAGGCCACGGGCTTTGAGGTAACATCAGTGTGGGTGATGGTTCATGTCAGAACATCTCTTCAGTGCAGCTTTGGGAATGAGATGCTGAATGTCAGCTGATGCCTGCGGCAGGGTTAGAAACCCGAGTTGCGAAGCCCCACTTTGTCTGACTGTCCGCCTTATCTCCTCCCAGGCCAACCTGAACTCTGACAACATCAGGCTTATATCTGCCATCCTGTGTGCAGCTCTTTATCCCAACGTGGTCCAGGTGAGCGATGATGGACCCGCTGCGCTTCTGCTCAAGGCAGGCCAGCCTTTAATGAGAGGCGCCACCTCCTCGCCATGCAAAAGGAAGCACATCAGGGATGCGAGCCGGAGTCACGTGATCGGTACTCACCTCCGCGGTGACCACTGGCATTCCCTGCTTCTCCAGGTGAGGGCGCCGCAGGGGAAGTACAAGCAGACGAGCAAGGGGGCCGTGAAGATGCAGCCGAAGGCCGAGGAGCTGCGCTTCGTGACCAAGAGTGATGGCTGTGTGCACATCCACCCCTCCTCCATCAACTACACGGTCAGTGCCGTCCTAGGGAGGGTTTATCACCACTGCACCATAAGGGCAGAGTGCGGCACAGCAGGTTAGGGCACTGTGCCTGTGATCGCTAGGTCGCTGATTCCCCAAGGTCAGCAGTGTGATGTCACCACTGGGCTTTGAGGAAGACACTTAACCCCAGTTGCTCTTGGGACTATCTGATGCTGCCTTGTCAATTGCATTTCACTTTGTATAAAAACATCTGCTAAATAAATCAATGTCATATTAAGAGGCTACACTGAATGATGGCAACATTTTGGCCCACTGTTCGCTCACATACTGCAATCGGTCTTGTAACAGATCTGCTGAAATTTTTCACGTGGCCTCCGTACGGTCTTCCGGCCAAACTGTTCACCAGAACAGTAGCGATCAGAGGATATATCGGTATCATCTCTCTGCATTTTTCATACATAATAATGTATGAGATAATACATTAATGTGTACTTGATGTGTAATTGTGGATTCCGTGGGGACGAAGAGGTGTTACAAATGCCACAGATTAGTGAAAGTGTGGCTGAGTGTGACAGCTGTGACCGTCTTCCACACCTCTAGGTCCGCCACTATGACAGCCCCTATCTGGTGTACCACGAGAAGGTGAAGACCAGCCGCGTGTTCATCCGTGACTGCAGCATGGTGTCTGTGTACGCGCTGGTGCTGTTTGGCGGGGGGCAGGTCAGCATCGAGCTGCTCAGAGGAGAGTTCGTCGTGTCCCTGGACGACGGCTGGATCCGCTTCGCCGCTGCCTCGCACCAGGTGACTCCGGACCGCGCACGTGCACTTTAGCTCACGCGCGTGCACACTCTCAGATACGCTTGTGCAAACACTGGCATGCGTGCACTCTCCCAGGTGTGCATTCACATACGCACGCTCACCCTGGTGCTTCTCTCCTCCGCAGGTAGCTGAGCTGGTGAAAGAGCTACGCTGGGAGTTGGACCAGCTGCTGGAGGACAAGATCAGGAACCCCAGCATGGACCTGTGCACCTGCCCACGGGGATCACGCATCATCGGCATGATCGTCAACCTGATCTCCACCCAGTGAACTGTGGAGGGGCAGCGATTACCCCATATACATATATACACACACCCAGGGGCTCAGCAGTCTGCCCGGGGATTAATTTGCAAACATTTCAAGGTTGGGAGTACACATTTGTAGGAATGAGCTTTGGCCTCTGTGGAAAGTGCTCCTGACCAGAAAACAAACCCGACAGCACATGCAGAATGTGCTTCCCCTGGGTTTACATACGTTTCTACTGCCAGCTATTACCTGTTTTATGTGGCTTTGAAAATGATTATTCCCCCTGGCAGATGTGTGCTGCTCATGAGCAAGAAATTGTTGCACTTTTTTTTTTAAAACATTGCGTGTGAAGCCGCACACATTGTGTAATGCGCTTTGAGTCCACATTGGATTTTCTCACAAAGAAATGCCAGTGCTTGAGTTTGATGTTTAGATATGAATAAGCACGGGGTTGCATAACTGCCAATTGGCTCTAGGACTGTTTTAGGGTTTGTTATGCTCATGTGTTTAAAACGCAGGAGAAGCTTGACTAAGTGTCAAATGATATTCGGTTCCCCACGATTTTCAAGTGTGAAGAAGGAAATTTAAAACGTATTGTTCCTTTAAAAAAATACAATTACGTGTGAGATAGTGCCACGCACAGCAGCGTCTCTGTGAATGATTAAGAATGAACAGTGACCATCCTGATCGCAAATGGATTTAAAGAAAAATCTCATTGAAGTGCCAAGTACAACAAAAGCATGTGAATTGTACAGTTCTGCTGTAAACGGTATTTAAACTAATATAACCGTGTTCTCGGCTGTATTTTTATTCTCCCCTTGTGCGTGCTTATGAATAAAACTGCGCCTTGGTACATTTGCGTAGCGAGTCGCGTTTCGGCTGCTGAGAAGTGATGAAATGCCCCTGACCGGCGCATTTCCAGCTACGGACAGAGATATTCTCCCGGCAACACATCCCACTTCCGCACTCATCTCGGCTTCAGCTCTAACCCATAAAGACGCTATAAGGCGCCATCTGCGTTTGCCTGTGAAAATTCTCCGCAGAAGTTTGCACATACAAAAACACTTATCTAGAGAATTAGTATGTAGTTTATAGTGTTGATTACTATTGAGCCTAAACAAAGAACACTGTTTTGCTCATGGAGTACAGAATAATTAAAATTAGAATCCAATGGAAATAGGTCTTGCATTAAAATATTGCTATTGACACTGAAGCAATTGCGTATTGAGCATTACACCCACTGATCTGAATGGTACGATGTGCACTGTCGAATTCAGATAGGGTTCTTTTTCTGGAATAAAACTGCTTTTCTGGCCGCATGTATGTTACATATATATATTTTTTCTCTTAAATCTCGTCACGGTCACTGCAATATGATCATTGTGCGCAGTGGCCTGAGGACGCCCCCTGGAGGGCTGAGGACGGAAGCGCGACGGCAGTTGGCGCTCACGCCGCGATGGGCGGTCTTTCGGCGCCTGTGTCACCGAGGAGCGGCCGCCGAAAAGCCACCGGCCCGAGTATCATGTCTAGGTACGGCCGCTACGGAGCAGGTGAGTGGCGCGCACGCCGTGCCATTTTCATTGCACTAGATACATATTTAATCACACGGATGCACCTGAGCTTATGGCTAAGAAGCGCACTGCAGGTTGCGGGCCCTTCTTTGTGCTTCCCAGGTCGCTTCGTTGCCGAGCGAGTGCGCTAAAGGCGCGAAGAAACTAATCCGTGTAGCTCGCAGGCTAGCTGTAATGGCGGAGCGCCGTTTTTGTGCGTGATCCGAAACCGCCGCCTTCTGCGCCGCTTTTTCTTCAGCCGGGTGGCTCACATATTGAAAAATGTACACAAGAAAAATATCCTATAATGAACATTCGGGACAAAATGGATCTTTAAATAAATAACTCGGTGATGTTCGGCGATGTCGCAATTGCCTCTGTGCTGAGATGCTAGCTGGCTAAGCTAATGCTAACTGCTCAGCTAGCTGGCTTCCGTATGGGCCGCCGACCAGCCAAACAAGCCAGGTTTCTCAGTTGAACGTATATAAATAAGCGAAATATATCTGTACTTTCTGCAAAGAGAAGCAAATATTTTTTTCTCTAATGCATTTTACCGAGCCCCCAATGGTTAGCCGTTTAGCTTGTATCTGCGGCATAATACGCGTCTCGAGGCTGAAAATGGATTCTCCCCGAAGCGCGGCTATAGTTAGTTTGCTAAGTGAAGCGGCCTCACAAGTTAAATAAACCACGCTTCTTTTTCTACTCGTCTGGATTCATCGAAATGATATAAATACGAGGCTGCATTTCTAGCTGGTGAAGGCCACATGCGGCCTTAACATCGCAGCGCTTAGTAACTAATCGTTTGCCCTCATAGACATCGCATCATGCACAAAGTGAAACTCCTCGTGGGTTTTGGTCGACGATTACATTAAGGTGATTTCTTATCCTTTTGCTCAATAACTAATGTTTTTAAATATATTTGTACCTTTGCGGTGAATAAACTGGAGATAGAGCTTAACATTGCGTTAGTTTTCGCAAGGTATATCGCGCATATTTTAAGGATTTAAACCGTTTAACCACATTTCCGTAGTCGTTTTCTGTAATTGGAAAAAAGTACCGCAATTATTGTGAACTTTGCTTAGGGAATCGGTTTTTACATCCTTGAACGTCTATAAGTCAATTGAGAGCAATGAAGATTCCCAACTTTGTGCATGAAATCTCGAACCTAGCAAGGCGCTGGCAGGGTTTAGTCTTTGGGTTTGACTATAGATCGGCAGCACTAGCTGCAGGGCCCGTGCGCAGGCCCCGATGCGCGGGTCCCGACACGCCGCCTGCTATGAATGAGCGGGCTTCCCGCTCAGGCCGAGCGCCCGCATTTGGCCGGGAGGAAGTGCGGACGGACGCCAGCTGTCGGTATGGAGATGGACAGCGTGCCTTTGTCCCGAACCGGTGTCGCTAGTTGGCGTTTAACCTCTCTACCCATTACACTTGTAATATAGGATTTTTTATCTCTAGGGTTTTCCACCTAATCTACCAAAGGTTGTGTTTTTTTTTATTTAAACTTTATTTTGAATATTAATTCTTATATATAAGAATAATATTCTTGTATATGGTTTTGATCTGACCTGCAACTCAGCACTAAAATTGGGGACAATATTGGTGTGGAACCTGAATAAAAACCTTAAATTGCTTATAATTCAAAGAGCAAATTACCTCTGGAACCGTGCAGTGAAGAATGCAGACGCGTTTAACCTAATGAGCATTTTGGGTCATATAGACAGACTTGTTTTTAATTGGATTGATTTATTTACTGTGAATTTTCGGTATTTTAAATTTTTAAGCTTAATTTTTCTCTGTGCTATATTATACGTGTGATTTCTGGATGAATCGTGTCAGAATGGCATGGTTAGTCATGGCGCGTTAAGTCATTTAAATTGCATTTGAATTATGATAAAGGAGCTTCTGTCTTTTAGAAGTCAAGGCTGGGTACTGTTTATTTTGGCTGCTGTGAGAGAAAAGCAGCATTGTAATTGTGAATATCAAAAGGTGGTCTTTACTACTGATTGTAGCCATGATAAAGCCATATATGGAGTTATGGGAGGGTAGTAATATGCTAATCAGGTTCCTGGCTTCAGTACAATTGCCCCCAAAGGACGTTAAAGTAAGATTATTTTTTTTTTAAAAGTATGAATAAATTCTGGTTGACTTCATAGTGTAATTGCTCTATGAAAATGTCAACATAGTCTTTCTTAAGAAACAGATGAAGCATATAAGTTTTCATTAATGGACCTGAACTGGCCTATACATCCACAACTGGAGTTGCAGTGCCACTTTTTTTATTTTTCCTTCCAGATACTAAGGTTTACATTGGTAACCTTGGGACAGGTGCGGGGAAAGGAGAACTAGAGCGAGCGTTCAGTTATTACGGACCGTTGAGAACAGTGTGGATTGCTAGGAATCCTCCAGGGTTTGCCTTTGCGGAGTTTGAAGATCCAAGAGATGCAGAAGATGCTGTCCGTGGCCTGGATGGAAAGTAAGTGGATGGTTCCGGAACCCAGAGGTGGCGGTGTCCTGACCGCTGGGCTTGGTGACGTAGTCTGAGCACAGTTGCCAAGGGAATCCACTCCATCTAACAGGTCTGATGATTTGGGTGACCCCAAGAATAAAAAGTTCAAAGGGTGTGTGCCTAACGTTTGCTGGTCAGGCGAAGTAATTTGCTCTTTTGAAATATAGAGCCATTGTAGGTTCTAAAATGCGTGTAGTAGGATTTTTGCTATAGGATTGATGCATTCAGGTTGAATTGCATGAGACAGCATGGAGGAAATGGTCTATAAAAATACGCCTGCAGGTATTCTGCTCATTGTCAGCAGTATTTGGTTGCAAGCCAGGAAATGAGGGCCTCAGTGAAAGGCAAAAAAAATTCGCATATTTGGTTCACTTTAGTTGATAGAAAATTTGGTCTACTAGTATATTAAGGGCTTACAGGACAAACAAATATTGCATACATTTGTGAGAGTCGGGAAATAGTAGCTGTTAATACTTTCAGCATCAAACCTGGTTCCAGTGAGGATTTTCATTATACAGAGTTGCCTTTCTGGCATTCTGGTGTTTTTATTTCTGTGCATGTAATGCAGATGTACTTATCAGAATTGAAAGAAGGAATATAATGAATTTGTTAATGCAAACACTGACAGGAATAAACACTCTGCATATATCTAATGTATTTCAGGGTGATAATGTAATTCCTTGTTTCACGTGAAGGAGACAAGACCCGGACTTTGTGCTGATTTGTTCTGATAATAAAGTCTCTGCTCTGGGTGCTCAAAAATGACGATTCATCAAGCTTTTGATCACCTGTGATCTTATCCCAAAGGACTGGCATTTCACTACGAAGGAATGAAAAGAATTTAAATTGCATGGGATAAGTAATTCTCCTATTTTCTGTCACCTGGGTTGTTTTGAAGATTCGCAATGTTCCCATAAATAAAATGAGTGTGGCTCATTTTGAACTGTGCATTCTGATTACACAGTAACAGAATTTCCCACATTATGTGGGATTGATGGTAGAAGTGGGATTCCTGTCAGGGCCTGGATGAAAATAGATCCATGAGTCACTGCATCACCACAACGTACAGATAGCAACTTTTCAGTAATTTTGTGGCACTAGTTTTGCCCCCCCCCCAAGTCTAAGATGGCTGGCTTTAATGTTGTAATCACTGTGGCTGGCAAGCTTGCCAGAGTTTTGTTTTAGTTCCAGCCCCTGGGTTGCTGCAGCCTGCTCATACCACAGCGCCAAAACCACATCTGTAGCGACGATATGGGCGCCGGGCCCTTAGCAAATTTGCAAGCTACATTTGCAGGCATTTGGCCTCTTTTCGCCTTGTGTGTCAGTGATGGCAGAAGGCTGGCTGAAGCCCAGAAAACCAAATGAGCACAATGCAGCGTCTACTGCGGCTCCATCGGGATTGCCACCTCTCATACAGTCTGCTTGAAAACTAAGGGAAAACCGAAGTCCCCGAATGGTTCTTGACTTCTTCAGTGTCTTCAGCAATGTCAGGGGCATTGTTTGTTCTTTTCAGGATAATCTGTGGGTCCAGAGTTCGAGTCGAGCTGTCTACAGGAATGCCGAGGCGCTCTCGGTACGACCGGCCCCCCATCCGACGGCCTTTTGACCCCAACGACAGGTGCTACGAATGTGGGGAGAAGGGTCACTATGCCTATGACTGTCACCGTTACAGTCGACGTCGGAGGAGCAGGTAAGTCTGATCCCAGAATGCACCACATCTCGTTTCATACTCAGTGTGAGCTACTCTGGCTAGAGTTTATAAAAAAAAAAATAACAAATGATGATAATGATAATAATACTGACATTAGCGTGTGTTTATGCAAGGAAACATGTTAGAATTACTATTTTGATTTGCTGTTTCTGACCTTTTTGCCTTTTTTCTTTTTTTTTCTTTTTTCTTTTTCAAAAATAACATTCTGAAATGCTGCTGCGATATTAATCACCCACCTGATCAAAACCTTTCAGGTTTCTCCATTTGAGTCACTCGTCTTGGTTGAGAGTGTCAAAGGCCTTTTCGGTTTCGTGAGACGCCTAGCGAATTCGACACTCATGGTCCTTCTAGACCTTGAGGTGACCCGCGTAGGAGGCCAGACCCCCGTGAGCACCTGCCATTCCTAGCCGCACCTTAAGATTTCATAGAGGGCAGAGAACTCACTTGCGACCCCGACGACTGCCAGGCTGATAAATTTTGGCTATCGATCTGGGCCTCGGTCCGTAAAGAGGAACAACCCGTTGACCACGGTCCCGTCTAGAAAAACCGCCCTGCATCTATCAAGCCTCACCTTGAGCGATTTGGCTGTCAGTGCGATCATCGTTAGATTGAAGAACGCGTCTAGATGCAGAGAACGGCTGATAGATGCTGCTAGATCTCCTAGACCTTGGTCCAAAGAGGGTCGACCTGCAAACTTGCAAGGTTTATTTTAAGTATCAATCACTGTTTTTTGTTTCTATGTCAACCTTTAAAAATAATGTAATTTACTTAACAGACAAAGACTTGTCTATCTCATACAGAATGGAAACATCCTAGTCTGTAATATTTGTGACTCATTCATGTACTGTATGCAAAATATTCATAGTGATGTATTGTTTTGTGTAATGTTCTGAGCCAGCCACAGGGCCTAGCCTTGAGAAGAGTAACATTAGAGCATTGAGCGGAACAGGAGCAGATGGACTCGGTCTGCTGCTAAGCAGTAATGCTCTGTCATCTCATCGTATTGTCTCTGGATGTGGTCAGGTCCAGGTCCAGGTCCAGGTCACACTCCAGGTCCCGGGGAAGGAGGTACTCTCGCTCGCGCAGCCGGAGCCGTGGAAGGAGGTGCGTACCGAGGGCGGGGAGTTTCACGGCACATTACGCCACTCGTGATGGGCAGACACGATAATCCCACCTGCTGTGACTTTCAAAGGCTTGCTTTGTAGTGTTTGATGGACATTTGTTTATTAGAGAGCTGTTCTGTCCACCATTGGCTCTCTGTGTATCATGGCTATATTTTGAGCCAATTTGAGCATATTTTCTTTAGGGAAATGGGCCCAAAGGTGGGCGTTGGATGGTCCCTGCAGTAGGCTGCAAAGTAGTTCTGCAGAGTTTTAAATCACATGTCAGTCTGTAATTCTTTGTGGCCCGTTGGGATCGGTCATGCAAAATCTCATCCAACATTCAGATTCCTTCCTCCTGTAATATTGCCTGTATGGCTGACGATGCTGCTGTAATGATGCAGTTGTAAATTTCAAGTCGGCTTGACGGCAGCAGCATCCTTTTACATTAATAAATACATTTACAGGTTTTTTTATGATGTTTTGATTAAAAATCATTTACACTTGCTGGTATAACCAACATGTTTTATTATGGTTTAACGGACGTTCCGTTAGACTATTTAATGCATATTTAGCTGACTAGCGGCATGTTTCATTGATTGTAACCATATGTTTAGCTCCATTGTGACATTTTATTATTACTATATGTTTAGCATGTGTTTAGCTTGGTAGCAACATGTTTGCTTAATGGGCATGATTTTAATAATTATTACCATGACAAATTGATATTAGGGATTTAGCTTTACTGATAAGCATTTAATTGCAGACCTAATATCCATACAGCTTTTCTAAAAGCATTTGTCAGCCTATTATTAAACACTTGCTGTTACTATTGAGTTTTGTGTTGTTTGATTTTTGTCTGCCTATTTTGCAAAAGATGATTAAAAATGATCAAATCAGAGTAATAAATGAGAATTTTAATATACCTGAAAAATTATAATGTCAGTTGCTCTATACAAAAAAGTTTAATTGCACCATTTATTCCAAAAAGTCCTCAACCTCGTGAGCCCCATTTTAAAATAATATGCATTTCCATCAAAAATACTACTTGTGAGCAAGTATAAGCTGAATTACAATGGTTTCAAAAAGGCATTGAAAAAGTGTATATACCTCATTGAGTGCAATAGCAATTACTCAATTGGCAGATCCACAAACTAATTCTGAGCATGTGACCTGTCTAAAATCTAAACCAAGATCTATCTAAAATGCATTAATTCGATAAAAAAAAAATTTTGGCTAACACTTTAACATGTTAAATTTCCCAACCCTAATAAAAATACAAATAACCATTTCTAAACATTTTCTTAATGCAAATGCTTGCTGCCTCTGTCAAGTTAACTTAAATTGTATGACTGCATCATTGTGATTGTCATCAGTCAAACAGCTGATCGACATCACGGAAGGATGGAATTTGGTGGGTGGAAGAGATTTGCTTGTCAGCTACCTGGGATAAAACATTTTTTCACTGCAAACACTGTATTATAGGTCAAGATCATTTTCTCCCAGGAGATCTAGATCTGTGACTCCCAAGAGATCCAGGTGAGTCTGCATTGTTGGTGTCCAAACTAGTTTTTGGGTCAAGGTCAAGTAGGTGGTCCTATGCATTTCTTAAAAATCCTTTCATCTGCAGGTCAAGAGCAAGATCTAGATCAAGGTCCAGATCGGGCTCTCGTCGAAGGAGCAGGTAAGCTTTGCCCTTCTGTGATTCTTCAGTTTTGCCTTTACCAAGGGACATGTGACTCATCACAGATACCTCTCTCAAACTCGTGATCCTTTTGAACTCACCTCCGCACTAATTTTCTGAATACCGAAACACTTCTTGGTGCTGTATTTTGGGGCTCTGCCGTTCCCTATATCTTGAGCATTGTGTTTGTGTGAATGAACTTCTCAGTCATTGTGATTAATGGGGAGAAAAGCAATTTTAAACAAATCACTCATTGAAGGAAATGCCTGATGACCAATGATTTGAAAATGTAAAGTGATTAAGCATACCATGTCCCTTCCAGGTCTGGCTCGGGGGCTAGATCCAAATCCAGCTCTCCTACCCGGAGGTGAGGCCTTATGATAACGGGCGCTCGGTCCCATCCCCAGTGGTGCCACAGGCTCCCAGTGGGGTGTCGTGCCATTGGAGAATGTTGAGGATTCCATCTGGATTTGGGGCGGTTACTCCCTAAGGCATATAGACTCTTGGAAGGACGTATGGAGTCCACAGTATTATAGGCTTCAGGGATGCGTTTTGGGAGTAGAGCATCTTTAGTGGTACTAAAGCATACTTACATTTAGGGCTTGTCTGAGCTTGCAGTCACCTAACTGCCACTAAAACTATCCTTATAAAAAATTTTTTTTCCTCAGCCAATCGAAGTCTAGATCATCACCTTCAAAACGAAGGTATGTACAGATTTTATTATTTGTTAGTCATAGTGCACGATGTCATGATAAAAAAAAAAAAAATGATGGAAATTTTAATAACATTGTTTCTTGTTCCAGCCGGTCCCCTTCAGGAAGCCCTCGCAGGAGTGAGAGTCCACAGAAAGATCATTAAACTTTTATCAAGGTGTATCTTTTAGAAATTTAAGTGATTTGCTTACATAACAAGGGAATTTGAGGTTTTAATTTGAGTGTGTTGGTTTATGTTCTTCCTGGTTTGTACTGCATTTTTTTTTAATTTTCTCTAGTTTTTAAACATAAAAACGTGGTAGGCAAACTGGATCCCAGACTTTTTTTAAGGGATACATTATATTTCTATTCTACAAGTGGTTTGTGATGCTGTAGAAAATGTGTATGGGCTTTTTTGTATGTTTACATTAAAGTTTAAACTTCTAGCTGAACCATCAGAGTGGAAAATTCCCTGCGTGAATTAATTTTTGTTTTCGGACCCGTATAGAAGTTTAATGTCCTCTATATACTGCATCACGAATTGCAAAAAATACAATGTAAAGAAAAAAAATAAATGGGTGGCTGAAAAGTAGGCATGCTAAATTACTCTTGTTGACTTATTTAATTCAGTATGTATAAAGTGCTGCAGTCTTGTGTGTATATATAATTATTTACATCCAGTTGAAGTTGTAGTAATTGCAGTGTGTCCCCCCCACCATAATGTGCACATCAGTGCAAATATCCTAAAGGACCCATTATAACAACCACTTAAATGTATTACATAAGTAAACATAATTGCTTTGTACTGTTCAGACACACAGGAAGCCTGTAGGGGGGGCTGGAGTTCTGAAGAAAACCATTTAAAGCATTTTATTCTTGCGGAAACAGAATGTTCCCAAACGTTGCTCACATTGACCTTTTGTATTCCAAGTTGCTTAAGATGTAGTTTAGTGAGATGAACCTTTTAAGAATAAGGTTATGCATGGAGTATTATGAATATGCATGGATGACTGTCCTGCTCTTCTAGCGTGTCTCCACTCAAGCTCTCCCCTGGTACTTGGTGTTGTTAAATTGTATTTGTACTGTTTGATTCATCGGATGCTTCTGGTACCACGTGACCTGCAGGTGGAGGATGGTCATCACTTCACTTGAGGTCCATTTCTTCGCTTCAGGTATGACGAGACATTGTGTCACCATAAAACAAGAAAAAATTCTTTTCTATTTTAACCAGATAGAAAAGGTTAGGCCTACTGCACAGGTCCAGTCAGGCACAGATGTCACATTTATTTCTTGTTTTTTATTTAATTAAAGCAATGTTCTGTACATCCACAAAGTGCTATTTGTAAACTGGACTCCTATGAACATGACATCTGAACTGCACTGAGGTTAGACATGCCAATTCAGTTCCATGATGTTATCTTAGCTGAAAGGAGCTGGAGGATTTTTTTCCCCTCCAAGCAAGTAATTAATTTTATCAACTATGATGAGTGTCAGCTGCCTCTCGTGCCTGACCTTCAGAATACCCGTGGACATTAATGTTAATTAGATTGTGCTTGGTATTTTCTTCAGGGAATTGTGGTGTATATCTGAGTCTATTGATTGGTACAGATAATTTCAGATTTACCGAAAAGCACCCAGTCTGAATGGCTGTATGATGATTTGATACTTGTGGGCGATAGTGGCGGAATCGATAAGCTGCAGGTGTGAGTCGCGCAAGTTGAGCTCATTTAAGCAGTTTTATTCATGCAGGGGAGTTAAGACCCAGTGAGCAAGCATTTACGCTGAGTGGGATGTCCCCCTGGTCCTGGCAGAGAGGGGGGGGCTCTTCTTCAGCTGTCCTCACGCAGTGCTGAAGGTGAAACTCGTGCTGTGGTTGTACTCCTCTCCTGGCCTCAGCAGCACGTCCGGAAACCGGGGCTGTTAAAAAACGCATGCGATGAAGGCACTGGAAAGGTGGGGGGGGGGCTTGTTCTGCCTCACACAAGCCCAGCTTGCGTGGGAGGAGGCAGGGGTGTCCTGCTCGTCAGCCCTTTGTGATTTCACTGACATCGTACTGTACTGTACAAAGGAAAGTGGACACTAGTGCGGTAGGGGTGATTTTATTCTGGATGCAGCAGGGCAGATGGACAGGGCCAGGTACATGTAAGTGCCGTCTTCTACTTCTAAATAAATCACAGTTTAATGCCATCCAACTTGCTGAATGTAAAGCCAGCTGACTTCAGTTGCATTTATCAATATTCAATAGAGGGAATCCATCCAGACTTTTGAGGAACTTCAAACACTTTCTAAACTGCTGTGGTCAAACTGCCACCGTAAATAGTACTTATGGACCATGGGCTCATATCCTCAATGACGTATCTACGGCCAATGAATCTGTGAGCTCCCGGCAACTCTCACCTCTAAATCGCCTCACGCTGGGGAGAAATGGCTTCTTACCCAGTTTTCCCAGCAAGTGTAATATGGCCCGAGTGTACAGAAAAGAGGACAAATGTGGAGAATTCCGTACAGAAGATTGGCCAGCTAATCAGCCAATTAGCCATCTGCTGCCGTTGTCTCATTTTTATGTGCCCGCTGCATGTCCTGGCTCGCTATTTGTTTGTTGCTACGCATCTGAATGGCATTCTGACAGTCCGTGCAGGGTTATGTAACATCAGAGTGTGTGTGTGTAATAGGGCCCATGGTAGTTGCTATGGATCTGCCGTCACAGAGGTGGTTGCTAGGGTATGGAATGGAGTCTGAGATGACCTGTCTCCAGGACTCCCACCTAATGTTAAAGAGAAGGTATTTATTTGCCCCGAACAAATGAGGGCCTTTAAGACTCCTGAACCACAGGGATGAAGGGAGCGTTCTCCATTTTTGCAGAGAGGCAAGCAGTCACCCCCGCCTACCCAGTGGGTGGCCTGCAGTATAAACGACCAGAGGAACAGAAGGGGATCCTCTTGTTGCATTACTAAATGAGTTGATTAGCCTGCGCTGCTTTGATATCAGGTCTGACTGTATAAACGGGAGTAGCGGTAAGCAAGGCTCCAGCTATGGATCTGAGTGCCCTCCAAGCAAGCAAACGGGAGTAGTTAATGGAGCCTTATGTTTGTGAACAGGACGGACATCTGCACGGGTTACTGCATTAGGGCAAATGGTTCTGTCCCAGTCTTTGTGTGACCTCCTCAGAGGTGGCACTTTGGAAGGTTCTCCTTCTCGTAATTAGGGATAAGGAATGCTAGGCTGTGACCTAGTGACAAATAATCGCACCATTGACAAAGGGTGATGGAAAACAAGGCTGCCTTTTGTTTGTCTATTAAACAAGGCAGACCTGCTGGCCCACAGCTCTCGCAATGGGTGAAATGCGGCCGATCAGGTAATCCCCCACAGTCATGTGACCCTGGCCTCCATCGCCTGTTTCCCACTGCCGATCCCTTTTTATATGTGTGTTATATATGCAAACTGGGGCACCTCCCAATCTGTCAGTCGCCCGTTCACTTTGTTCCTGAGCTCCGTCCAATGCAAATCTCAGCTGCATGCGGTGGCTGGGAGCAGCCAAAAACACGGACTGGTGGTGGCCCCGGCGGAAACACAAAGGCCATAATTACCAGACAGAAAATCGTTGGCCATTAGCACATGGGGACGGGCAATGCCGTGCTATCAGGCTGCCGCGGCTTGTGACATCACGGGCTTTGTTTCTGGTTAGCTGCTGCTGCGGGCAAGGCAGAAAACGCGGGGCTCTCGAGCATGCACGCAATACCACGCCATCGACAATTACCCGCTGGTATTGTTAGAGCACCTATTAGCTCTTAAAGGCCCCGCTGTTGTCAGCCACAAAGCGACTTAAGCGTGAATGTCAATTCAAAGTGCCAGACACAGAGGGATGGTTTGACAAATTGCAGCCATTGTGTGTGTGTGTGTCTGTGATGGTGTGCTTCGCTGCCGGATGGAAGGAGGGGCATTTTGGACTCCTCGTGCAGCCACACGACTGTCTCGGTCACGCCGAATTAGGCTGATAATATTCCGTCATACTGGACTGAACGAGGAACGAGAAATACAAACATCTGAAAAATCTCGATTGTCAGGAACTAATATTGGTGTTCAAGCTGTTTTTTATCTGACCACTATATGCTAAAGCCTTATAAATTATCTTCCGAGCTTCTGAAGAACCAAAACGAGACATTTATTTAGCTATTGCTCAAGCTACACAACGCGCTGATTTCCATCCCAACATACTGGAGTCGTCTGTGGCTCGTTAGCGTCCCCCTCAGTGGGGCTTGAGCAGTATAGGAGCACCTCCGTAGCCAATATTCCCTTCGGGAAACGAGGGTCACCTGGCCCACAAGATCCTGGAACGCAAATGACAAGCGATCCTCTAGGGTGCCGGCGCCATGGCACAGGTGAACAGCGAAGAGAGGCCCGTTTTCAGCTGCGATGTATTTACAGCTCCATAAATCTTCCGCGGCTCCCATTACAAGAGTGCCATTAAACAGCCTGATGGGGGTGAACAACCGCCATGATAAATTAGCTGTGCGATGACTTTTAGTATGGAAACTGTTAAAAAAGGGCGAGTAGAAATGGTCATTAAAACAGTAATGTGGTTGCTGGCAGCGCCTGGCACCCGGATCCTCCGTCAGCTGCCCTCCCAGTGCTGCTGCTGGCCCTTCAGCAGCTGTAAGTGGCTGGAATTATTTTATGTTGATTTCATCATTTGACTTTCAACAATGCAGCGAAACCCATCCCCCTTAATAACGGAGCTCACTTTCCAGAGCCTTTTGAAGGCGTTTGCTTGCCTGCTTGGGGCCGTCCCTCATATCTGATGATGACATTCCTCCTTATTGACGGTGTTTTCGTCAATGGCTCTAGTCCAATCCTTGTTCCGCAGATCCTGGATTAGCTGCTGCAGGCATGGCTGTCTCTCCTCTTTTTTTGTTGTTTCATCTTATTCGTCTCCCGACTCCAGCTGCTCTATACCTGCATGGCAGAGCTGCTGCCAAGTAGGACGTTTAACAGCAGCCACTTCCAATTGTGAGGGGTCGATATGACATTTCCTTTCTGATGTCTTAACCTGGTATTTATACCCCCTTTTTCTGTCCCCCTGTGTACCGTTGGCACAGATAGAGTTGCCCATAAAGGACTTGCTATGGCAGGCACTCCTTATCCGAGTAACTTACCCAAGCTAGTGCAGCTGGTACTCAGCTACTGTGGCCTCCATGCTCTAAGAGTTTGCCAAGCACTTCTGAGTGGTGTGTCTGGCCATTCCACGTAATCCCCAATTTACGCTGCAGGCGTGTTATATGGAAGCACTCCGGCAATCTTAGGCTTCACGGCTGTATAGTAGCGTGGAAATCCAGAGGGCTTTATACGTGCCAACTTTAGTATGCAGTTGTAGGCGCTATTTTGAAAGTTTGAGTTTGCTGAAAGCTGCGGAGGTTTGTTTCACCCGACTGACATGGTCAGTGTTGCAGCTTCCCAGACGTTTAAGAGATGTGAGAGGCTGATGTTCTATACTAAAGACAGGACTAATGTATAGGGGGCTGAACCTCCATTAGCATAGCACCTCAGTCTTAGTGGTGTTAACTGTCATGCCCAGTCTGCTGCAAACCATCACAGCAGTGGCGAGGATGGTTTACAGATGTTCAGGGGTGTGAACCGCAATCAAGCCGCCATCGGCTTTCTGCGGCTCAACAACCTGCACTGCAGAGACCTCAGGGAGTGCCTGGAGCCTTTGGATGTTAAAAAGGTTTCCATCCAGCTTTGAGTCAAGAGTAATCCCACTACTGCTATCCAGCTTACTATGAAAAAGCCTCTTGACACATACTAGGAAGATGTTAAAGAGTACCAGTGTCAACACACACCCTTGTCTTACCCCAGTGTGCACATTAAAGGGCATTGACTCCTGTCCCCTATGGTCACACGGGCCACCATGTAGCTGTCTTAGAAGTTATGTCCGTAGTGCTCTGAATCATCCCAAAGCCTCACTGAGATGCTGGCAGCAGATGCTCTGTTAAGTGCTCCACCAGCCTGCTTTGGGTAACCTTTGCCAAGACCTTGACTCCAACAGCAATCAGCAATATGCCACAACTGTTGGCACAGATAAATTTGTCATCCTTGTTTTTATAAAGAGTGATATATTGGCATCCCTCCATTGTTGAGGGATAATCTCCTTGTCCCAGATCTGCAGGATGTATTGGGGGATCATTTTCTTGTACACATAGCCAGCTTGTTTGAGGAGCTGTGCTGGGATGCTGTCGACGCCAGGGGACTTGTTTTTGAGGGAGTTGATGGCTACTAGCACCTCTTGAAAGGGTAGTAGGTGGTCAAGGACTTGAATGGATTACAGATTAGGCAGCTATTCCAGAACAGAAGGATCATTTGGTAAATACTGTTTGATGAGGGTTTCAAAACGTGCAGCCCATCTTTACAAAATCTGTCTTTGGTCTTTCAAGATTGTGAATCCGTCTGCTGCTTTTAAATGTGTGATGGAATAGTGCTGAGAGCCATGTATAGTTTTTATGGAATTATAAAAATTGTGCTTGTCATTTCTATGAGCATCAGACTGGATTCCTTGAGCTCTGTTAATCCACCATTATTTTGTAAGGTTTTTTTATACCTCCATGCAAGTTATTTGAAACTGCTGCTTGGTTTTTAGAGGCTTGTAGGTTCTGGGTGGTTGAGTGCTGGCCTATGTGCTCAGTGCATAGTTTCAAACATTGACTTAATGATGTCAGAGTTCTCAGCAAACTAGTCTTTTCCGTTTGCAGCCAATAGTCAACTGCGGTTTTGTATAGGTCTGAAGAGACTGTGGTCCATTTCTGATCCATGGTATTGCCACAACATAGAATAGCTCAGAACAGCCTTTATACCTGCAGAACGATGGTATTCCAACAGTGTTCCTATCTGGAGCTGACTCAGCTTAACACAAGTCAGCTGCTTTTTGGTAGCTTTCCTGAGACGCTGAGATGATGATCCATACAGCATCCTGCACCTCATGGCCCGAGTCACCAGAACGTCACTGGTGTCAATCTGTCTTATTTTAGAATTATACATACACACACACACATATGCCACTGCATGGATTGCACGTGCATCCAAGATGTTTTCTACTGGGTCTTCTGCTGGAACAATGTGTTCATAATGAAGTCATGCTCTGCACAGTGTTAGTAGCCTCAAACATTCATGCTGACTTTTCCAGCACCATGCCTGTCCATTACTCCACTCCATATACTGCCGTTTCTTCCCACCCTAGTGTTAAAGTCACCCAGAAGAAGAAATTTATCATTCCTGGGGATACAGAGAGGGGTGTCCAATAACTGGTGGGGACTGTCGTTGAGACTTTCTTCCAATAAGTGGTGGACACTGTGCTTTAAACTGCTATCTGACGGCAGTGTTGGCGCATCTGCACTTAACAGGGTAGCATAACGTGCTTTTCTTGGGGGGAGGATACAGAGGGTCATCAGCCTTTCACTTCTCCCAACCAGTGTTTTAGTAAGGATGGGTAGAAGGTTGTTTTTATTCGCCAGTCTCACACCATGTTGATGCTGGCCTCCAGCCACATAGCCTTTCCAGAAGTAAGTTTACCCTCCATCCTCTTGGTTCAGAGAGCCTTCAGCCACCCCCCGGGTTAAAACCCAGCATGACCAGTCCCCTATCATTCTAGGGGAGGAGCTCCTAATGTGTGCCACCCTCACTGCTTTCCTGTCAGGGTGTGCTCCCCTAGCCATTGTCTCAGTGGACTTACCCACAAGGCAGCAGGGCAGTGGCTGGCCAAGAGCAGCCTATAGGTAGCACTGTGGTGAGTATTTGGCAACCTGGCTGACTACATTCCCCCGCACAAGTATGGCCAGGGGGTGAGCGGCGATCCGGGTGACCCGCAAACTGCCCCTTAGTTGTGTTCTTTCTCCTTCTGCATGTTTGTAACTCTCTTTGTGCTTTGCCTCCATTTTCCCTCCCTCCCCCCCCCCCCCTCTCTCTCTCTCTCTCCCCTCTCTCACATCCACGTGCACACATCCGACACGCGCACCACTCGCTGGCACACTCTCGCACGCGCACACACACGCGCACACACGCACGCACGCACGGTCGGGCTCCGGTGTACCTGTGCAGGCTGGGGGGGCACCGTGCCGAGCAGGAGGTGTCTTTCCTGCTCTCCTGTCACCCGCGGGGGCCGCGACGTGGGGCCGGGGCGCCTCCTTTTCCTTCTCCTCATCCGTGGAATGCTTAAACTGGACTGATGGACATTTCCGAACTTTGCATCCCAGACCCTCTCAGCTATCATAACCAGTAGGTACAACCTCTTTTCTCGTTTCCCTCCTTTTTAACATGCCTCCTTTTTTCCTCTCTCTGTCTTTCCTCACTTTCTGTCTCTTTCTGCTCTGTTCTGCCACTGCGGGCGCCTGCATCCCTGTCTACAGGCACAGGGTAACTTTCTCTTTTAGCGTGGATGGTGACCAGCATGTCTCTCTCCTCCTCTCACTCTCTCTGGCGACGGGGCCCCCGTACACCTCCCCCTCGACCCCCACCCCCGGCCCGGGGCAGCGGGGCAGATGTGTACCGGGGTTTGTCCAGCCCGCCAGCACCGCTGCTCTGCCGGGACGGAAACCGGTCGTTCTCCACTCGGTGTTCTCTTTGCCTCCACTGGCCTGCTAAATGCCTCCCCCCCCTCCACCAACCAAGCCAGCCCCCTCCCGCCCCCCCACCGCAGCAGCGAGAGGGACGCGGGCTTCTCCTGGGGGGGACAGCAGCCGCCCCGCGCCGGCCGTGGCATCCCCAGATTAGGCTCAGAGAAGACGCAGGGGGCCTGTGATGTTGCTGGGCTGGGCTGGATTACATAAAGGCAATATTTGCACTTTGGGAAAGACAAACGGAGCCTCTGTAAAGTCCCCTGTGACTGCTGAGGGAGGGTGGGGGGGGGCACCTGTGTATTCAGGGGGCCAGGTTCAGTCCCAGATGCCTGCTCAGGCAGGCAGGCTTCGTGGCCAGCAGTAACCCCGGCTCTGTACTCCGTGTTGCCGCTGTAGTGTGCGCCTGTGGAGCACCGCACCACGCCGGGATCGACGACAACAGCCTGTTTTTTTTTTTAAATCATGTTCTTAAAAAAAAAAAAAAACAGTGAAAGCACGCCGTCAAAGTGCCGCGGAGCCGAAGGGCTTCTTAGGGGATAAATATTCCACATTTCAAACTGTGTTCCCGGATTTCACGAGTCATACGTATCTAAATCAATTAGCTGTGATTAAAGTACAGGAAAAGAGAATCAAGTCTTAAATGACAGTACAGTTTGATGACAAAAACAAAACAGGACGCGTGTATGGGTATTGTAAACAAAGTTGAATATATGTACATATGTTTTGCAAACGTTTAAAGTAATTTCACACATCTTTCGGCTGATATTTAGTTTTTTTTGTTAAATAGTGATTTCAAAAAGGAGAAGCCTCCAGAATACTTTTCACAGAATAAATTGTCATTCCTATTTAAAGACGCCCTAGTCCGCAGACGCGCGGCTTAATGCCCGTCAAAGTGCGAGCGGAGGCGCGTTATAATGAAGAACCGGGCGGACAGGTGAAAATCTGCACAGCCCGCCCGGCGGCTCGGCGCTGTGGGTTTTCATACACTTTTCTCTTCCCTTCCTTGAAGCGGAATCACGGGCAATGAGAACTGCGAAGCGGCATCAACTCTGGTGACAAAGAGCCCCAATTTTCTAAAAATCACAATAGCCGGGCGTTAACCCCTGCCTGCCCACGGAGAGGCAATTTCATTTACTTCATTAAGGAGTGAGATGAGCGTGTTTTAATCCTCTTTGTATTTAAGCGCTGGTCGGAATGACTGCGGTTTTATTTTTCCCTGTCTGTTTCTAATTGGCCGATTCGGCTGCCTTTTTGTGGCAAAAGACCTTTATTTAGGTTATTATAAATATTACTCTTGACATTTTATGCTGTGCCTAATATCCATTATATGGTTTTATTCTATATGTTTATCTAAAATGTACAAGTCCGTGTGCAGCTTTGGCCACCGCTTACCATGAAAAGAAAAACCCCAGAATTCAAGTAGGCTTGTTTGTCATGGTAGAAAACATCAGTCCGCCGTCTAACTAATTGGATAGTCTTTTTCCCTAATATTTTACTCACGCGTGTTCTCAGTTAATTCCTTGGTTGGTCAACTTGTATTCTGCGCTTGTGATTTAATATATGGGAAGAACTTTTGAAAAATACTAATCTGGTATGGTTAATTTAAAAAAAGAAAAAGAAAATTGGGTTAATTGAAACGCGTTATAGTCTATAACCTATAAATCATTTAACTTAAATGCTTCTAATATATAAACCACATTGATGTTTTCTGCTTTTTGTGTAATTTGGGAGCATATTCGTGACAGTTGAATTATGCCCGTGAGAAAATACAGATTTTACTTGATAAATACGTTAAAATAAAAAGAATTGCCCTGTGTTAAACTACAGCTATATAATAATTTGTGTTCATTTTAGTTAATAAGCTACAGATTTCGGCCGATATCTGGGAAATGACTGTTAAAGTAGAAATAAGACTCATTATAGAAAAAATTGGTATGAAATTTTTTAAAGGTTTCTCCTGACGACCATCATCCCAGTTACACACTGTGGGGCAAAGAATACATTTGCTAATGAGATAGCGATTTAATATTTAGTGAAACGGACTTTCAAGCAAAGGGAGAATGTTTATGACAGTCATATTAAAATAAAGAGTGTGAAATGATTGTTTTAAAATGTACTGCTCAATAGTTTTTAGTATTGGACTTAGAATTATGCAGCTGTTTTAAAAGAATGTGTTTTTAAGCTTTGTTTTCATCTCTGGACTATATGTGTGATATATTAAAAAGGCGATCTGAATAGTTCACTTACTCCTGATGACTTTAAATGCACATTTTTACAGAAGGAAGGTGGATTTAAATAAACAGCATAATGAAAATGTGCTGAGGCTCCTGTTGTGAGGTCTGGTGTGTGCCTGCCTCTGTGTGTGTGTGTGTGTGCCTGCCTGTGCTTACTTGTGAAATCAAGCATTTCTTTTTCTACAATTACAGATTTAAAATTCTGAATTTTTGTGGCTGATGAATTTTACTAGTTGTGTGTGCGTCTTTCGGTGCTGAATACAGAAAATATTAAATTAAACATAGTCTAGCAGCAGAGCAACACTGCCGAGGTGAGGGAGTGGGTTTCATGTTTTTTATTGAATCACTCTGCTGCCTTGTCGATATCAGAGCTTTATTTACAGGTCTTAGTTTTCGTTTCGTTCTTTTCTTTTAAATTCACAAAGGGCCCTGTGACCCTTGAACCTTTGGCTTTGTATTTATTGAATTCTTTTTTTTTTTAGGTGAATAATCTTAAAATGACATAGCAAAACATGTATTGTACCGGAATGCATTAAAATATTTAACATTTCTTTTAAATGGGTAATCTGACATAGATCCTGCTTCAAATCAGATTTATGATTTGTACTCAAATAAGCTGTGCTGACGTTTTATATGCGTTATGTAATTTAAATGTAATCGAAGTGAATAAAAGCAACTCTATATCTTGCTAAATGCAGTTATTTTCTTCTGCTTTGACCTCTGTGCTTAGTATACTGCACAGAGTTTTGTAAGCAATTTCCCAAGAAATTAGACATGCCAAGTCACACTCAGACCTTACTTTTATCCTTCAGTGTAAATGTGCACAGTGAACATAAATTAACATCTGACATGTGAAAATTCGCCAAATTAAAAGGCAAAACAGATGCTGGCATAGCGTTTGGTGTGCAACAGAAATCGGGCACCTTTAAATGCACGCAGACGGGCCTGCCATGCCGTGTAAGATTTGCCAGGGTCGCGCTTGTGCCTCTGATGGGGAGATTTTGGGAGACGTGTTCCTTTGCTCGGCTGGTTTAAAATCACCGCAACGATGTCGACGCTGTGCCGACCTCGCAGAGTTTCCGCTGCGTCCAGGCCTTGGAATTTTGCGGGAGCTGACTCTGATGTTGACTCTGATGATTTTCTTTCTTTATTTTTTTAAAAACTTCTGGCTAATTAAAGGTGATGGGGTCGCACTGGACTATTTTTACATTGTGATGTAAGGAAAGCTGGAGCAGTTGTACTTTCGCCTTGGAGCCGTTTAGTAGAAACGCTTCTCTGTATGTGGCAGATTCAGAAGGCAGACGCAGTTGCTATAGTTGTATTTATGTGTTATTCTACTGAGAGATTGGGGCTGGAATTGGGTCCATTTTACAGCTCTGTGCTTGTTCTGTGCCATCGCCTCGATGCGGTTAGGCCCGGGCTCTCTGGTATCAGTCCAGCCCAGCCAGGTTCTGAGGATTTGCTATTGCCCTCGGTTGTCAGACGGCCTCCAGACTCTGCTGGTCAGAGTCAATCGGCACTCAGGCTTAGCCAATGAAAAAAAACAATGTGAATGTGCGTTTCGAGTATAAGGAGCGGCCTGTTTTATTTCCTGTTTTTGAAGAGGGTGAGGCAAGCTGACAGATTTGATTTCTTTAACATCCCCGCGCTGAGTTTGGGTCTTTAAAAGCCCACTTACGGCACTGATTCTTATTTATTTATTTAAAGACCGAGGTTACACCAATTTCATTAGGGCCTCTCACGTTAAAAGCTCTTTACCCTTTTAACCAAGCGTTTCTGAGCTATTGGGGTAATCAGATTGTTTTTTGCCGCCGTCGTGGAGATGGTATCGTGGGCAGAGGTCCGTGCGGGTAACCGGGACGGCCCGCAGAGGCGCTATCCAGATGGGATCAGCTGATGCTAATTTGGTTTCGGAATACATTAGCTGAAGGAGGGGGGGTCCCAGAAGCTGATCCGTGATTGGTTTCTCCTGCCACGGGCCGCGGGCAGCCATGGCCGACGGTTCTGGAAAGCCGGTCTGGTCTTGGGAATGTTAGATGGACTCATCGGGACGGTGGCTGGGAAGTGGGGGG
>JAODKL010000062.1:4492067-4537759 GCA_026780765.1 Petrocephalus schoutedeni
GCGGGGGGGGGGGGGCGGCTGCACAGCCCCCTTTATCTGCCCGCCTCTCCACGGGATCCTGACTGGGCCACACACCCCCCCCTTCCTCTCGAGTGTCTCCGCTGTCATCCTGTTGCACCAGAACTTGAATGCTGGAAACATATTTGCTCTGTGTTTTACTCCGATCCCTCTCCTCCCCCAGGGAAGAGCATGGCTAAAGGGGGGGGAGGGGGATTAGTCACTGAGTAGAGCACCAACCCCTCACTGCACAAATGGGTATGCCACTTGTCCAAAGCCCCTTCTCGACGAACTCTGGGTACATGAGAACTCGCCATCGAGACCATCCGGGTGAAAATACATGTTTTTATTGAAATAGAAAATTTGGGTCTGACCCCCCCCCCTCATAAAATTAGCATCAATTTTGGCTGCCGGATCGTTCTAGAGTGACACCTACTGCCTGTTGGGTGAAATCAAAGGAATACGTGCATTCCTGGGCATAAGGGAGGACATGCCCCTCCCCCGCCAGAACCTGATGTGAGGAAAGGAGTAACTTGAATTAAGGAAGTAACCATTCCAGATCAGAACAAAAGGAGAAGGGAGGGGGCAGTGATAAGCATTTCTCAGAAAGGGAAATCATTCCTTAATGTCTGCACTTTGCTGTACCTCACCTTATATGATGCATTAGCTGATATCCCATGTCTCTGTGACTGGCAGTCATGTCCGATAAGAGTGCCGGCCTATTCCGGAGAGATAATGCCCGCTCCGGCACACCTCCTCCTCTCCTTATCTACTAAGTGTGTAATACCCTTCACCCAAGCCGCATCTTTTCGTGCTTTTTTCCGGTATACCAGTACGATGTTCTTTGCCTGCGCACGCCGCAGACCTTGACAACACTACCCACATCCTCCCGATACCCGAAGGGATCGTTTTGTGTCGCAGGAGATGAAGAATCCTTCCGAGGAGAACATGGCATGTCAGATCTCCTCCTGTCCTGCGCCTCTTTAATCATCGGTCTAAATCGGCATCATTAAAACTATTCGTCTGAGATTGATGATTCCAGGTTCGGTAGGCTAATAAAATATTTGAGAGCCTTCAAACCAGTATTTAATGTGAGTAGTTGATCAATAAATCAGACTAATTAAATTGTAATAGCCTGGGAATAGAACTGCCATGATTTCCTTCCTTTGAGTGGTCTTCAGTTGATAGTATGTGCCAAACCGTGATGCCCACCCCGCTGTACCTTATTGACAGCATCTGGCCAGTTCTGGGTCTCCAGGCAGAAGGAGCAGTGCTTGGGGTAGGTGGCCCCAGCCTTTCCCTGTAGGCTGCCATCCAGGAAGTTGGCAGTGTAGAACTGCACGCCGGACTGGGTGGTGCTCACCTCCAGGACCCGCCCACTTGCTGGGTGGTACACCCTGGGGAAGAAGGAATTCATTGCTTTCAATTGAAGTTCATCAGCTGACTGTCCAAAAGCCCACCTGAGGATGTCTCCAACACACCCCTTCATCAGGGATTCCCACGTGGTATCAGGTAGGACCAAAAGCACTTCAAGACTGGAATGTACAGAGAAAGCTTCCTGAATATCATTGTTGTACTATTTTGGCCTCCATGCCTTAATTAACAAGCTGTTTTTAGCAACAGAACATTCATTCACTGAATGCTTTTTAGTTATGGCACCGATACTCTGTAAAAGCACAGGTTCAGGGATGTCTCAGAGACGCAGGTAGGTCTACTGCAAACAGTCACACATTTAACAGGCATCTTCACCACTCTGATGCTTAGCTGTCCAGCAGATGAAGCTCCTGATCATGTCTGCGTTCGGCATGTATTTCATTGAAGATACCTCATTCACCGTTTCGTGATTCATGATCCGTCCAGCTAGTGGGGAAGAACTTTCAGTCAGAATCCTAAGCTGTTGCACTGTGTTTGTTTACAGGTTCCCAGGGCCGTGAACCTATGACCACATACACATCCCCGGCTGCCATGTCTCCTGGGGCATTCCCAGAGACATTGTGCTCCCCCCCTACCAGTCGGATCTGCAGCCCCATTCAGGCAGTGCACAGGGAAGGTCTTGCAAGAGACAGACTTGGGGGGGGGTGTTTTGATTGACCCGTATTTCACCTCTGACCTGCCAACCTATGGCGCATGTCGTGATTTTGCCAACTCCCCCCCTGGCTAAACCCGTCTGCCACACAGCAGTGACACCCGGCCCCAGTTGGCCCTGCCAGCTCTGGTCAGAGTCATTTCAGCATCAGCGGGTGCAGCAGAGTGACTCTTGGCAGGCGAGTACAGCAGCAATTGGGAACCAAACAGAAGGGCCGACCATGTGCCGGGAGGGTGGGTGCAGGACAGGAGTCTACCTATCAGGATGAAGCTAATCCAGTAGAAGCAACCAATGTCCACCCTGGCTCCACCCATCTATCCAAGCCACACCCCCATTCCAGAAGCAATGGACAGGCATTTTTCAGGAGGGAAACCTTTAAGCAGATGCTTCCTTTCACTGGCTTTCACAGGTATGTGTTACATTTACTACTTCAACATAACGAGAGGACCGAAGGCAGGACAATGCGTTTGCTGCATTATACATGCGTCTGTGTTATGCATAATATATAGCTAGTAGGGTCATGCATTATATATGCTGCTATATAAACAAATGACTGACATTATGGAGTCTCTCTGAGCCACTGAGCAGTGAGCAATAAAGTTTATTCGAATAACTAGACTCTCCTCTCCCCCCTGCTATCCATATGACGGCGGTTCCAGCGGAAGACAAAAGTAATGATCTAAGTGTCCTACTGCTGCCCAGCTCCAGCTCACTGAGCAGTTAGTGGCCATGTTACAGAATTTCCAACCCACTTTTTCCCAGTGCTGTGAAATGTGCAGCCCAGTGCTGGGACACTGCTTGAAACGGGCTCATGTTCTCTGGCAAGCTGCACGCCTCTGCTTGTTTTGCAGTAGCGGGGAGAGGTGCGGGCACATTAGCGATCCCCGGGACCCGGCGTCCTGCATTCTCCAGGAATGGCCGCGATTCAGTACAAATAACTCTGACTGGAGCGCAGGGACATCGGGATGCTAGCCAGATTTTTTTTTTCTTCTTCGGTGTTTGTTTATCTGGGTCAACGGAAGTTGCTGCATCTCGTCCCGAGCTGCTTTGAACCACGGCACGTGTCGAGGCCTGGCATCGGAAACTTGGCGCTTTGTCTAAATATCGCAGTCAGCATCTAGGCCCCGGGCCTTCGATTATGTAGGAACGTGTGTAGGAACATTAAACAAGCATCATCCCTCAGAGCAGAAGTACCTCTGAGAGGCTGCGCTCTTCCATTCTCCCCAGCACCTCGATCCATAAGCAGAAATGGGTTCACCGCTGACTGACCTCGCACACGGCCGCTCCATCCTAGGCCCTCCGGGTGACAGGCAGAAGTTGTGGTCGAAACCTGGACCAGATATTTCCCTCAGCCGGGGTCCCAGCAGCACGGGCTCACGGAGGTCAAAGGGCGAGCCATCCACCTGTCTGATTTCCCCTGCACAGGAGACAAATGGGAGGTTGCCGTATTTATTAGCCACCGTCCCCCCACACTAATTCCATCGGCAGCATATGAAGAGAGTGACCAAGCAATATAATCACCACAATCCGCCAATGCAATCATCGCTGCACTGCTTTAATTCCATTTCCGCTGTACTGGAGCCCAAAGCAGGCTGGCATGAAAGCTTATCGCTAATTAAAATCTTTATTTCCCCCAAATTAAGTTCCCTGTATGGGTCACAAAGAAAATGGATCCTTCGCAGTCAGGTTCAGCTTGATTCAGAGGCCCGACCGGCTCGCTAGCAGCCTCCCTGGTTGCATAACCGATGCTGGATCGCAGTCCTAGTTTTCCCCGAGCCTGCCGGCACCTCTCGTTCTCAGGTTGCCTTTTGTGCCACCCCCCGCCCGCACCCACCCACCCCCACCTAATCCCTGCAATTTCACAGCTTAAAAATATCTCCCTCTCGGCGATGGGTATCAGCCAGATCGCCAGACTCACTTATTCAGTGCCTTTCATGTCCAGAATGGGAAGCCAGACGGAAATTAAAAGCCAGGGAAAAGGGCTCATACCACGCGATGGGTCCTGGCCAGCGGAATGGAACACAAACAACAGGCGGGCAAAACAAAAGGCCACCTCTCCAGACGGCCTCGCCTTGCTACTTTCACTGTGAGGCTTAGCGGGTTACCAAACTCTGCCTGTGATCAGAAGGTCACCGGTTCAAATCCCAGACTCGCTAGAGCGATCTCACTGCTGGGCACAGCCCTTAAACCCCAATTGCTCCAGGGACTGTCTGACTGTCTTCCTCAATCGTATGTCTCCTTGTGTAACAGTGTCTGCTACATAAATAAGATGCAGGGAGGGGAGCACGGCCTTTAGCGCCCCCCAGGACAGGGCGTCCTCCGCTCTTCAGGAAGTTGCGAGCACGGCATCAGCGCCTTTGACTGAAGCCCATACGGACTGTACACATCAAAACGTGAAGCCTGACGACTCTCTCCTTGGGGGGGGGGGGGATCTGATGGTTTAAAGGCGACCTTCTCAGGTGGTAACTGCGGTTTTGCCATTTTTTCCCTCCCTTAAGGGGCCCCGCTTCTGCATTTACCGTCCGACTGTTTTGATTGGTGAGTCGTGACCCGTTTTGGATACATTGTAGCACTGAATCTGAATGCATTTATAACAGCCGCTCTCCCTGGGGCCCAGCCTGCATTGAATGAATGTGCTGGTATGGAGGGTTAGGTAAGCTTAATTACTTCTTCATTTAAAATTTAAATGTTGTTTTTCAGGAATACAGGCCTTTGGGGGGGGGGGCAAGGTCTCAGCGCATTTCCTCTGGTAGTACTAAGGTGAACTGCCACCGAAGAAAGCAACAACAACAACAAGCGTCCTTGGACACACCAAACAAAAGCACCTTTGTGACCTTTGTAAATATGGATAACAAAACGGAAAACCTGGAAACCTGTTATGATAAAAGTGGTTGGCAGAAGGCTACACTTCAACTCAAACCTGCATTTAGGAACCAAGAGAAGTCAATAAAATGGACACCGACATTTTTTTCCTTGTATACTAGTTTGTATATTCTTAAATAATAATGCTTTCTTCTTTTCTGCGCAGACTTCCTGCCTCAGGAAACATTCATAATTGGCCCGCACATGCAGTTTTCTGCCACACAGGTAGGGTGCACTCTTCTCCACTAAGAACCACAGGGGCACTTCTGTCCTTCCACATCAAGTCACGGCCAAGGCAAAAAGGAGGCCGGGCCGTCGTCGGTCGCCAGTAATCTATCCTCTGCGTTCTTGTTGTCAGCTTTCATTAATCAAAGTTTGGCGTCTGGTTTTGGACAGTAGCTCTCCTCTCCGAAAATGTCCTCCGTGATTTCCGTGGCACTTCACAGTTACAGGAGAATTACTGGGGGAAACTGGGAATTATTCATCAAAATTTGGATAGATGCAATTTCCAGGGCACTCATTAACAGCTAGTTTCATTTTCACGGTCCGCCTCCCCCCCCACCACTGGCTCTTTGCTCCTTGGTCCACTCTGTTTCTGGCAGGGATGCCAACTTTGGTCTACTGGCTGAAGTGAGATTTTCAAGACAATTCAAGACAAGTCTACACACACATGCACACTTACATGCATGTAACAGTTATATCACCTTGAAAACAGTCTGTAGGGTTTGCACACTACTCCAAGGCTTTTGATGTAGCTTATTTGAGGTTTATAAAAGAATAATATTGACTTTTTTGGGTGAGCATGAGAGTCTGAAAGTGGGAGTGTTACACCAGATGTGCGAGAGCTGGCAGTCCAGTCAGAAACTCACATTAACTGATTTGCATTCTGCAGTTTTATTGTATTTGAAACCCGCTGACTGGCACTGAACAAACTCTTGTTGATTTGCATCTTTCTACCATTCGCCACATGTCACACTTCATATGCAACTAGTCTGACCTGCCAAATGCCAGAACCGCTTTGTTAGCAGGCAAGTCTGACCGTGTAAAACGTGATATTTTTTATAATTCAGTTACTTTAAAACCCCCTTATTTACCAGATTGGGTGTTTCACCCTTCAGGTTAACATTCTTTTCGTAGAAGACAGAAGAAGCAGACAGCTTTGCCAACCTGTGGGAATCATGCTTTCGTCTACCGGCAGATAGGCACTGGAGGTGATGGACACTTCATGGTCATACATGTCTGGAGCGGCCTGGAAGGAGGACGTGCTTGTGGTTAGTACAGGGCATGAAGAGATAACTGGCAGGCCTTTAAACCGAGCAGTGTCTGATAACATCTGACTAAATGCACTTTGGCAGAGGAAGAGCGTTCAGTGATGACACATCAACTGAACGTTCAGCCATTTGTGGGTGACAAAACCTTAAGCATGTGAAATTAGAACACTGGACAACACATTTAATAAGTATGTTTGGAAGAGTAAGGCAGGCCTTAAGCGTCAGTATTAAGGCGTGAGGATGGCTAGGGGACCCCAAGTGAAGTAAGAAGAGACCTTGCAGGAATTTCCTGGGTTTTGGTAGACTTGATGCTTATGCTGAAAATTCAAACCAAAATACTCGGAGTGTTGATATGTGGGCTAGGGGGCAGTCTCTCCCTTACATGGCCGGCCAAGTTGAAGTAGGAATGATTTGTGAGGTTGATGGGCGTGGTCTTGCTGGTGCGGGCCTGGTACTGGATGCTGAGGGTGTCTTCCGCTAGGATGTAGGTGACGGTGACCTGAAGCTCTCCTGGGTAGCCCTCATCACCATCCGGGCTGGTCAACGACAGCCTCACACCCCCCTCCACCGACTGGCTGGACCAGATGGCCTGAAACACAGTAAGAGTGGGAGTGTATGAGTGTGTGTGTAAGAAGCATCACCACCAACCAGCAATTCACTCCAGGGAAGCAAATACTTTCACCTCTCTTTGAAATAGATTACATGTAAAGCATTAACATTATTCAAATTTTATTTGAACTTGATTTGACAGTATTAGATTATTTCTAGCAGTAAACAATTTGTCACTTAGCACCAAGCAAACTTATACCTATACCTGTACCCATCCTGGAAATATCACCAGTCATGCTTCAATCCAAGCTCCATAATGAAAAACATCAGGCAATATGTTTTTGCTGGATTTAGACGACCGAGTATCTGCTAGCACCAAAATGCCTGGATGGGGCGGCGGGGAGGGGGTGGGGGGCACCTTTCCAAACATCTGCTGGAATTACAGCATGTTTGCCCATAATCCCCAATTACAAGAGCAAACAGTGTTCTTCGCCAAATGCTCATGCATTGTAGAGGGGAGGGGCTAAGGCACCACTGTCCACACAGCAAACGCGTGAGGTCTTTCCACTGCTATGGAAATTATGCATCCCTCACCACCACTCGTGGCCTCTGCTATCCATCCTGACCTCAACCATGGACTCTCCCCTCAGTGTCAAATACAGCGTGCGTTCTGACGGCCCAGCAGCCTGGAGAACTACCAGCAGGTGGCGACATCTTCCTCGGCACACACATGCTCCATTTCTCCGGGCCCCCCCCCCCCCCCCCCCCGTCCATTGTAAGCATCCTTCAGAATATCCTTGACAGGAATATTTTGCAGCGGCTGCATTTCTCCCCCTCACCCGGACACGCCGTAAACAGCGACACGGTGTTTGTGGGCTAATGCGCAGCCTTCGCTTGACAGCTGGACAGACTAGCCGCAGGTGAAGTGGCCCCTGGGGTATTCATTCATGATACCGTTAGCTGTGGTTTCCCTCCGTTTCTGTTCCTCAGTGCCCTGATAATCCTTGTTTATTTGCCCAGTCATGAGTTATGCCACCAGAGGGGGGGGGAGTCAGCTGTAACCTAACAAGCGCTCACTCCGCCTACCTAGCAGAATGAGGCCTCGATGTCCACCTCAGTGTCGGAACACGGGTAAAGCCCTCCTTACAAATCCAGCAGGAGTGCCCCTCCCCCCACTAAATGACCCTAATTGCAAGGAGAGAGCTGAAGGTTACATCAAAACACATTACACGCTGATGGACACACCGAAATGGATATTAATTTCACCGGAAGCTCTTCCGAGCCCATCTCAGATTTCCGATACGGCGGCCACAAGGCCTCATCCATTCCCTCTCCGAAGCCGGTGTTTTTTTTCCCCCTTCTCCGTACTTCTGCCGCAAGTTATCTGCCCGGAAGGTTTGGCGCTACTCTTTGCTGTAAGAGTCGCCCATAAGGAAGCAGATTCGGCATGATAAGATAAGCCAGTGGGCGCTGGAAACCTGGCCGGCAGCCCCATTTGGCAGGTCCCCTGGCCAGGCCACGCCGTAACCCGCCTTCCTGACATTACAGTGTCCGCAAATGTGATTTAAATTTTTTTCCCCGCGAAATGTATTCCATTAGCACACATTAGACTAAGCTCAGCGCCGGTCAATATTCAGGCCCTCCCCCCCACTCCCGAGAAGGTGCAGCCTCGTAGAAGTACAAGTCGCCAAAGTCCGCTGCATTGTGGTTCTGCTGCGGGGGTGGGGGGGGGGGGGGGCAAGAGGGAAAAAACATTTTAATGACCGACTGGGGGACAGGGTCAGATTTTCCATCTTAAAAATCGATGCTCGACAGGTGTTGTGGCGAAGCATTAAGAATGCGTTTTGCCCGGTGAAAAGGGATCTCTGCATTCCCGCTGTCCCTCGGAATCATTACGGCTTTTACCGGGCCGGATGGTTTTACCATTCAGAAAGTGCGGTGGGGGGTTGGGCGGGTTATTGGGGCCGTGTCAACAGCTTTGTGCGCGAGGCGTGGCTCGGGGCTATGGATGCGGACAGCTCCAGACGCAAGGGCATCAATCAAGCTGAGCCCTGCTGGCCGGGACAAGCAGACAGGCAGACGGCTGTCAGTTTGGTGTGAGCAGAGGGAAAATATTGAGAAACAGCACAGCCCTGACAGAAGATATATGTGGAAAAATAGGTGGATAGAAAACGAAACACTTCACCGGAAAGGACAGAAACCTCAATATCACATAAGGTACTGTCACATCTTGTTCTGAAATGAAAAAATGAAACAGAGGTAGTAATTATTGGCACCATTATGAATCTAGTAACGTTTTTATCATAAGAACTCAGAAGGCGTCAGTAGAAAAAGCTGGAAATTAAGATGCTGCTTCTCATTTTCATTGCGCATGTTAAACACGGCCTTTAGGACATCGACCTCAGAACCAATTAACACTAACACTTCCTGCATGTGCCCTACTCAGAATTTCAGCGCCGTTATGGCCAAACAAACTGGACTGCATTCTGCCAGTGCAGTAATGATGGTAGGGCTACGGCCACATTAATGATCACTGGCGTTTATGTAAGCCATATCGGGGGCTATTCGTGAAGGGGAATGTGGGTGGTATGGTACAAAGTATCATGTATAATGTATGTTTGGGGGTTGGGTCACTTTCCCTGCTGATAGCAGTACCAAAGAACCACCCCCAGCCACATGGTACACCAGCTGATCCTAGAATCCTGAGATACAGGGGTGGGACTGGAGCTGAAAGCTGACTGGCCCTTGGAGTGTCTCTTCCCTGTCACTCACCGATTCAAAACATATCATTGGCTAATGATAAGATTGGTCTCTCTATATATATTATGGTCCCTCTTATACCCTCCACCTTAAAAAGTCTATCCCAGCTTAGAACATCTGTTCCCCCCCCCCACATTTGTTGGCACATCAGCTTTGAGGAACTGGAGATACCCCAGGGCCACTTGGGCATCTCTCTGGGCCCATTTGCGTGCCTGACCTGTTTAAATGTGCAGCTGGCACCACAGCTGCTGGTCCCAGACCGTCCACAGAGATTGCCTGCTGAGACTGACTCAGTGGGTTGACGACAGACCCAGAGACCTACATCGTGCTGTGCCGTGCGTCCTCAGGTTGTCAAAACCCTCTGACGGACCTCCATTCACAGAGAGGCCGCCAGGCACCCCAGGAGAGAGCCTTCTGCGGAGCCATTAACAGAGTTTTTAGAGCTTTTAATTGATTCGGGACTAATTATGCGCCGAAAGCAGTGAGGCTGGAGGCGGCGCTCCTCAGCATGCGCCAAACCGTGGGTGTTGCTTTTGCATGGGGGCCTTGCTAAGAGGGAATGAGCGGGTGACTAGTGCCAGGCTGCACCAGTAACCTAGCCGCACTACCGCAGCTCCCCAAAGCCCAGGAGGTGAGGTCACATTCACCTGAAAGCCCCGCTTGGGAAATGCCATTGAAGAGATTGCGGCGACATCCTCCGATATCCCCACAAACACACACACACGCACACACACACAGATAACGCGTGCTTTGAATACAGAGTCCCCCCCACCTCGGCTGAGATCGTCGGCAGCTCTTTGATTCCAGGTGTCAACCCGGGGACATCTGATAAACCGGGCTGCGGAGGCACAGCCAAGGGAACGGAACGCAATTACAGCGCGGCCGGCTCGCCCCCTCAGACGGTCGGGGCGAACAAAAGCCAGCCAGGCGTGCTTCTTTTTCCATCATCCGAGGGGGGGGGGGCTTATTTACATGTGTCCGCTGGATGGTGACGCCACGAGCACGCTGACATGCTATAGGGTCACAATAAGCGACAAAGAGCCCATGTGATGTAAACAAGTCAACGACTCATAAATACTGATGAAGGAGGCTGGGGCGTGTATAGGGTGGGGTCGGGGGGGGGGGTCATTAAGAACATGTCCTCCCCGTCACCACATTGTTTACCTTGGGCCGGGATGGTAATGGATTTCTGGTTTTGGGCCATTTCTGTGCTCCGCTCTTTACGTATCGATTGCTTTACCTTATCGAAGCCCCTCAGTCCCCCGTGGAGGGCATTGGGCCCGTTATTGATGGCCAGCTGATACTCCTTGCCATCGACCGCAAACCTGCCCCCGGCGATCCGATTGGCCACCCGTCCGATGACGGCTCCGAAGTACCTGGAATTGTTAAGGTAACCTGCGAGGAAACAACCCGTGTGTGAGGCGGACAGAAGACGATTCACACGGCTGCTTCTATGAGGATTCGTCGTTTTCTGGTAGACCCGTGTTTCTGTCAAACTTACTAATGGTACACCCCAGTGCACCGTCCATCTCAGGTTGTTAAATCACAGCCAGCGGGCTCAAGGTGTGAACGAAACACGCGGAACAGTGAGCAGAAGCCAATTCCGTGTAACAGCCCAGAGCCTTTGTGTTGCAAGTGAATATCCCCCATTTATCTCAGATATTTAATATCACCTACAGGACCCACATTGCTTTTTAAGAAATAAACAATCTATTCCTTTGTGCCCCAAGTTATGAAAATTACAGAATTTCAATAGATGCTTAAAAAAGTGCAAGAAACCTGATGAATGTCTTTGTCTTCATGGGACTATTGGAGAGGTTAGACTGATGTATAACCACCTTCAAACAATGCAAAAAAAAAGTCAATGGAGAATTTTATTAAAAGTAATAGAAAAAGAGAGAAATGTAATGGCTTGGTGGGTGGTACTGTCACTAGAAAGGTCCATGTTTACTGGTTCACATCTGCCCCCTGTTTTTTTTTGGGGGGGGGGGGATTTTTCATCTTTGTGGCAGTTTCCTGCGCAGGAGCCCCTGAATCTGAGAACGCATCTCTCTCGCCGTGTGTCTGCAGGAGTCGGCATGTAACCGGGGCCCAAAGCCCCACCCTGCACCTACAGGGCAATAGCCCCTATGCTTCCTGAGACAGGCTCCACATCATGGTAATGCCAGAACATCAACGAGCATTATAAAAGGGGCTTCCCGTGAAAACAGAGCCATTATGTGGCTTAACACTGCCAAAGTCAGACTAACCCTTTATGCCAGTTTCGTGTATGGCTACCACCTACTCTTTGACACTTTCACAACACTTTGAGCTAGGACGGGGTTTGAAAACTACCATTTCAATCAAAAGGACCTGGATTTCACTTAAGCGCTGCGTTCTTACTGTGTGCTGATTGGTCAGTCTCCTACAATCATGCATGTCACTAATGTTAATGTGAAACAGCTGGATGGGTCTTTTTAAAGTTTGTCAGTTTTTCAGTTTCAGTCTCCAAGAGTCTTTCAGTTTTAAACTGGTTTGTAAAACCTTAAATAGCTCAAAGTATCCTTTCCCCCATGGATTAGATCGGGGTTGGGGAACCATGATCCACGGAGGGCCGGTGTAGTTGTGGGTTTTTGGGATGACCTCTCAATCAGCCAATAATAAAGCATTGGTTCTCAGCTCCAGTCCTGGGGACCCACTCTTATTGGCTGACTGAAAGATCATCCCAAAAGCCTGCACCCACACCGGCCCTCCGTGGATCAGGGTCCCCACTCCTGGATTAGATGGTAACCCTAACAGTAATCATTACAGAGCCTACAGTGGGCATCCCTCATTATATTGTCTGAAGACATATACCTTTGCCTGACCTCCTTAAAGGTTGCTGCCTGTGACAGCACAAGTCATTTAAAGGTGGCTGAAGTCCAGGAGCTAACAGAGGTAATAATATACTCAAGGGTGGCTCTATCCGTTATACTTAAATACTGAATGAACAAGCCGAATCCCAAGCAGCCCGGCCCGCCTGGTTGTATTTCAGCAGTTCATTGCCTGGCGGCCATCGCCGGATCACATGACCAGATTCATGTGACTTTACTTTGTTTTTTGTGTGTGATTTTACTTTGTTGTGCCTACTACTTCTGAAACACTGCATGTAATTTAATCTTAGTTTTCAGCTTTTATGACACCATTCTTACGCGTATTGATTTGTACCACTTCGTTTTTGCCATTATTTCAAGATCGCGTAGTTATTATTTTGACATTTACATTACAATCAGACCTGTACGTCATATACATCTAAAACTGTACAATGCTTTGTCAGATTCACAAAAGCGTTTTATTAGTGCGTTTCAATTGTATGCGGTCTATCCTCAATGCAGAAACGTCCGATATTTTGGCGGAGCAGACCTACCTTGGAGGTTGTCAAAACCCAGCACGATATCTTTACATTTCCCGTCCCTTCCCTTGGTTTTTATGGACGTTATTATGCATCCCAGTGATATTATTTCGACGGTGACATTGTGTGATTTTAAACTCCACTTCTGCACGCTTCCTTGCCCAGGTATTACCCCAAACTCTTCCTTGGTCACCTCCGTCATGCCTGCGAAAACGACGGATAGTTTAAACGGGGTTTATCTGAGTTCGGGCCGAAGTCCGATAAAACGGGTCCTGCATCAACTGCAGCTGAAACGGCTGAAAGTGTGAAATCTCTAACACCCACACACATGCTAAAGTATTGCAATAAATTAAATATTATGCCAGTTACATCATCAAAAAGCGCCGCACCTTTCACACTGATCTGAGTCCAGTTTGTTTAGTTTGAAAAGAGGAGAAGAAAACTCGCTTAAGTTACGTGTGCACGTCTTCCTTGTCCGGCTCATTGCGCACTATGGGTTTCGCCCTAACCGACTTTTTAATTACCAAACTGGAACAAAGTACCGGTCTAATCTTGCATCTTTAAGAAACAAGTAATGCAGTGTCAGGAGTGTCGTTGTACAAATTAAAATCTTTCATCTCACCTTGATTTTCTTTTCACCCGAATTATTATTGTATTTAGCATAATGAATACGAATTGATTATTCGGATAATAAATGGGCTTTGAAAAAGCCCTTGTATAATAATGCACGCTTGTTAAATATTTTAACCCTTATTTTTTATCTATTGGGGTGATATGGCGTAGTCGTTAGTGCTGTATTCATTTGTCTTCCATGTGTTTGTCTTTTTTATTATTATCATTATTTTTTTGCACAGTCCTAAAGCATCCAGTGAAATTTCCAGCTAGGTGAAATGGTGACACTAAATTGCCTATTGTTTGCAGGTATTGTGATAGACCAGCTTGCCTTCTGGGAGGCTTTCTCCCCTAATTTGCTTTCGGAAATTGCCCCCAGGCTTGCTGTGTCCCTATACTAAATAAGTGGTTATAGGACCATAGATGGATAGATTCGGCATTTCAAGAACATTTATCTTTATTTGAATCTTTTCATGGGCCTGCATGGTTGTGATTTTGCCTCACACCACTGGGACTGGGGTTTGAGTCTCTACATGTGGGGAGCCTGCATGTTCTCCTCGTGTCATTGTAAGGTACAGTGCATCCAGAAATTATTCACAGTGCATCATGTTTTCCACATTTTGTAATGTTACAGCCTTATTCCGAAATGGATTAAATTCATGTTTTTCCTCAAAATTCTACACACAACACCCCATAATAACAACGTGAAAGAAGTTAACTTGAGATGTTTGCTTTGAAGGCCCCAATGAGCATAGTGGCCTCCATCATCTGTAAGTGGAAGAAGTTTGAAACTACCAGGACTCTTCCTAAAGCTGGCCGACCATCTCAGCTGATTGATTGGGGGAGAAGGACCTTAGTCAGGGAGGTGACCAAGAGCCAGATCGTCACTCTGACAGACCTCCAGAGGTCCTCTGTAGAGAGAGGAGAACCTTCCAGAAGGACAACCATTTCTGCAGCAATCCACCAATCAGGCCTGTATGGTAGAGTGGCCAGAGGGAAGCCACTCCTTAGTAAAAGGCACATGGCAGCCCGCCTGGAGTTTGCCAAAAGGCAACTGAAGGACTGTCAGACCATGAGGAACAAAATTCTCTGGGCTGATGAGACGAAGATTGAACTCTTTGGTGTGAATGCCAGGCGCCACGTTTGGAGGAAACCAGGCACTGCTCATCACTTGGCCAATACCATCCCTACAGTGAAGCATGGTGGTGGCAGCATCATGCTGTGGGGATGTTTTTCAGCGGCAGGAACTGGGAGACTAGTCAGGATAAAGGGAAAGATGACTGCAGCAATGTACAGAGACATCCTGGATGAAAATCTGCTCCAGAGTGCTCCTGACCTCAGACTGGGGCAACGGTTCATCTTTCAGCAGGACAACACCCCTAAGCACACAGCCGGGATATCAAAGGAGTGGCTTCAGGACAACTCTGTGAATGTCCTTTAGTGGCCCAGCCAGAGCCCTGTCTTGATTCAGATTGAACATCTCTGGAGAGATCTTAAAATGGTTGTGCACCGAGGCTTCCCATCCAACCTGATGGAGCTTGAGAGGTGCTGCAAAGAGGGCTGGGCAAAAGTGCCCAGGGATAGGTGTGCCAAGCTTGTGGCATCATATTCAAAAAGACTTGAGGCTGTAATTGCTACCAAAGGTGCATCAACAAAGTATTGAGCAAAGGCTGAATACTTATGTACATGTGATTTCTCAGTTTTTTTTTTAATTTTTAATAAATTGGCAAAAATCTAAATTTTTTTCGTGTTGTCATTATGGGGTGTTGTGTGTAGAATTTTGAGGGGAAAAAAGTGAACTTACTCTACTTTGGAATAAGGCTGTAACATAAAATGTGGAAAAAGTGATGCGCTGTGGATACTTTCCGGATGCACTGTGTGTTCTGGGTTCTCCAAAAAAGTGCCAAGGTGAATTGCAGTTGCCAAATAGTCTGTAGGTGTGAATGTGCTTGTCTATGGTAAGTATGTGTCTGTGGGTTATGTATATATTGCATTGTGGGGCCCAAATGTTCCCATAATGTAATAAAAACCTGTTATTTCTGATGATGTGTGGACCACTTTTTCGGTGCCCACAAGGGGAAATTCATTTTTATAAGTCTGTGCTTGCAATCAAAAAACTAAAAATGTAAAAAGTCTAGCAATTTGTTTGGTTACTTATGGTTAAGGTTAGGGCTGGGTAGGGATTAAGGCTGTCATTGTTGGAATAAGGATTTTTCAAATAGGGTTTTCCCCATAAAGATATAAATACAGACGTAAGTGTGTGTGTGTGTATGCATGGGCCCTGCAATGAGTTGGTGCCTCGTCCTGGGTTATTCCCTGCCTTATGTCTGTAGCTTCCTGGATAGGGTCTGGAACACAAACAGTCCAGCATAGGACAAGCAAGTACAGACAATGGACAGATTGGATGGAAAAGAAAATTAAGATGTATCCTGAATATATGTGAACAATAAGAAAAATTTTGGTTGAGGTAACTACTGAAATAATAACATGGTAGCAGTTCAAGGAATATCTCCAGTGTTATTTCTGTACATTTTGGTTAATGTCTCCAGTGGGTTACATAAATATTACAGACTTTGAATTAGTGAAATCAGGTCATTTAAATAGCTTAATGAATTGACATAATATCGCAGAGTTTCAGTGGGGCGAGATGGAGCTAAACGACGCACCTGGCATTCCACTCTTTAATGGAGTCCCAGATGGCCACTTTTGATGACCAATATTGTGGCACATGTTTTTGGCAGCTGCCCTGTCGGGAGGTTTAATCCCATGGTCTGTTGCCTTCTCCTTCTGCCTCTTCTTCCTCCTGCTGCGGAGGGGGTTGGGTGGCTAGCTGGCCGGGTGGATGTGCTCTTGATCAGCATTCTGTGCCCTACCTCGGCTTGGGTGGCAGTGAAGCATAGCCAGAACTGGGGCACAGTGAGTCCCGTAACCGCAGAGATTTCTAAAGGCATGCCAGCAGAGCCTGCGTGCAGCTGGAATCAGAGAAACGAGTCAGTGGTCTGATGTTAAAGCGCGAGGTTGCATGCTATATCAAATATCTGAAACCGCAGATGGGGAGGAAGCAGACTCGCGACTCTCAATGCTGTTAGAGGTGTTTTTTTTTTAATTTAAGGTCTGCCAATCACTGTCCCACGAGGATTCAGGAAGACAGGCGAAATTGACTCAATTAGGACAATAATTATCTGAATGGGGATGCAGACTGTTCAACCAGAGCGAATTCCACCAAGACAGTGATCCACTGGGAGCGAGTGTTATATGCGTGCTTCAAAACAGACCTTTAATGATATTGTTCCCATTTTTGAACAAGTAGCTTGTCTCACTATCCAGGGTAAACAGGAACAAGATTTTACATCCTCCAAAAATACTGCGCCTTCAAGCTATTACAGGTGCATGTAGAACAATTGCTTATTGTCAGACAGTTCTATGCGCAAAATGTGTCCTTGGGAGACATTTTTTTTTTGGTGACTTGTACAGATTGGTTTCATGATGGTTTTTTGCTAGTCTGATGAGGTTTACTAGTTGGTTACATATTAGTTACCAGTAAAATGGCAGTTGCTCTGCTTTAACTTGTATGCTAAAAAAAGTAAAAACACTCAAACTCATTTTGCTGCCTCGTCCACTTAGGACGTAAATTAATTTAGATCAATGATTTATTTTTTTTCCCCTTCATGTGCCACCTGAAATGTAGTATTCCAGGCAATCGGCTCCTAGACGAGTGAATAAAATGGGAACTATAGACTAAATTTAGTGGTCAGCACTGTTTCAGTACAGAAATTGTCGCTCCGTGACCAATGCGTAATTAACTAGATGGGTGGGTGGATAGACAGACAGGCGGCCTTATGTCTGGCAGATTTAGACAGCTGTGTGACGTGGTCCTATTTGGGATTAACTAATTGTCATTTCCCTCTAATTAATAGACAGCCTTCAGCCTTATTATTTTCTAAGTGATGGGAAGGCGACTACTATGGTTATAGGGCGTAAATGATGTGTGAAGGTGGATTCTGATATTTTTAGTGGAGCACCTTGGACTGAAAATCTGCAGTGTGCATTTGGCTGAAGTGCTGTCAAAGTTAAAATTGTCACGGCGTTGGCGGGAGGAACGACCCATCATGCAGGCTGCGGGGTGAAAACCCTTTAGCGGGCGTTTATTGAGGGGAATCGGAGAGTCACAGAAGCCGGACACAACGGGTAACATTCGACAATACCCGACAAAGGGAACAGGACACAGACTGACTAAAATAGGGCAAGACATCAAGGAGGAAACACAAGGTAGGTGTGCATGGGCTAACGAGGGGATTGCCACATTAGGCAAATACAATGAGGAACAGGTGAGGCTGGTTAAGCCCCGCCTGAGGGAAACACTGGGAAACAGACATGTAGGGCGGGGCTGATCGTGACAAAAATGATGTGAAATCTAAATATACAATCAGAGGCCACATTGTTAGATGAACCTAGCTAGTCCTGACTAGGAACCAGTCTGCCTCCAGAACCAACTCCTGGCCACATACTGTTATCACACTGAGAGTCACATATTTTAGCCATTCGAATGCTCAGCCCAACAGTAAGTGAGCCTGCTGACCCAGTCTGTTTGCTGTATGCATTCAGTTATAGGCACAGGACCCTTGGTTGGTTGGAACAGGCTGATTTGGCTAAAAAGCCGGTGTACCTGCTTAACAGGCCCCCGGCAGTAAAACTATTGGCATTTATTATCCCAGTTACATCACCAACAACATCAATATTCTTATAACACAGCTATCTTAATAATGTTCTGTCAATGACTGATAAAATAACATTCATTCCTGCAATGTCTGTTGGCCACAAATTTAATTGGATAGTCTGTCAGTTGAGGAGAAACTGCCGCTTGAGCAATCTGAAAGTTGTTCTGGACAGGCTTTCTGTTGGACTGTGAGGATTTTTTTTGCTGCACCATCTGCCTGCTGGACTTTCCTCACATCAAGGCTCTGAGTTCAGACTCAGCTGCAGAAGGTGGAAACTGTACAGACCGTAAGTGTAGCCCCTGGAATTTTAATGAAGATGGTGAATGTCCTGAATGATGGGGCTGAATCTGCCTGGATGTAGTATTCAGACTTAGTTCAGAAATATGAAAACTACCTTGCATTCGAGCAGCTGTTTTCAATACTATAGAGTATGGTTTTATGGCTGGTGAGGGGATGGTAGGGAGGTGGATCAATTTCCTAAGTTTAATGTTTCAGTTTTTTTTTTCTTTCAGATGCAAACAGACTGCGTGAACATGAGGGACCGTAATAATTAACATGTATGGGCCTAGTTTATTTTGGGAAATTAACCAACCTGGTGTTCGAGAACGTCTAGATTAAAGAGAAGGATTACATGTTCAATGTTTAGCCCTGTTTGCTACCTTTTCAGTCAGACTCTGTTGTCATCATCCATATGCTGAAGCCCAAAAGCCAGCTTGCATCTCAAGAACCTTGTGTAGCTGCTTTCAAAGCCATGCAACATTTTTCCACTAGATGCCCAAGGTTGCTATAGTAACTCTGATTCACTCAACCTTTAAAATAAACTTTCCCCTCATTATTATTATCAAAAGGCCGCATGGAAATCACCATCTGCAATATGAAAAGTTCCACTTGTATTCAGCCTTCTTCATTGTTGCCCCCTGATGTTAATATCTAAATCTTTTAGAGTAGGACCAGTATGGTGCGTGACATCTGAAGGATTTGAATTCTAGTATAATGGCATAAGCCACGAAGTGGGACCTTTGGGCAGTTACATAACTTCAGTTACTCGGGGAGATATTTTATGATATATCTGTCAGTGCTGCTGCAGAAATCCGCTAACCGTGAAACCAACAGTGACATTTTTTGAAAGAAAATAATGCATTTGTTTTTATTGGGCTTATGAGTTTCCTGAAATAATGAGTAACTATAGTGGGCGGAAAAATCAGAATCTGTTAAAAGACTTGGACTTGCCCTGTGGAGGAATTTGCAATCCACTCTATTGATGCACTTAGTCATTGGTTAAATGAAGCCAGTTAACTATATATATATATATATATATATATATATATATATATATATGCGTATATAAATATATAGCTACGCACACACACACCGCAGTGAATACAGCGATATTTACACTATCTTTGTACATGTAATACATTTTTCGCCGCGTAATACGATGAGTAGTAAAAGCGGTCTTTGCCAGATTAACATAAAATAGGGTCTAATAAACTATTTCATCTATATAGTTATATGTGAATATGAAATAAAACTGGGACAAGTAGACGTAATTTTCTCGGGAAAGAAAAAACTGGGGGAGAAAAGGAAAAACGTTTACCCGGAGTTGTCAGGCAGCGGGTGTACAAAATTCACTACGGCTGGAAAGACAGAGAAAAGCGGTGGCAAATGCTACAAGACTGGCTGTTTCTATAGTAACTACATCGCCATAGGTGCATTGTATGTTTACTTGTCAAAAGGTGAAAAGTACTTTGTTACAGTTCACACTGCACTGGAGGTAATTGCCCTACAATCGGCAGTAAAACATTCATTTGAGCTCTTTATTACATTACATAGTTTCCGCTACTCGCTGTCATCAGTGATAAATGAAGACTCGGGGAGCATCGAAGGAATTAAGGCTTTAAAACCTTTACAGTAGTAAAAAAGAAGGCAACTTGGCTTTAATATTTCGAGCAGTAGACGTGCATTTCAGCAATTAAGAGCCACGTCCGTTTCTAAGCTTCGGAGCTTTTGATGCATTTTTTTACTTCTCTGTGGGGGGAAAAATGTTTACAAATTCCAAAATATATCTGAACTGTCAAGGTAGCATCGAAGAGAGAGTGTGCAGTTTAATTACCGATGAAAACTGACAATCTAGCAGTCATACTTTTGCGTTTTTCCACCAAATTTTTGCACTGTTACTTGTTTTTTAATGGGATGTTGTACTAAGTGAGTCTAAAATGTGTGTCCGAAATACAGGAACACTGGAAAACCAAATGAATTATAGATCAAACATTATATACATTGCATCCCGCCCAGGGTGTATCCCAGCCCTAGAAAACCCTTTGCTGCAGGGGACAAGTGCTTAGAAGACAAATGGGGCGAAGACATCACTGCACCACTGAAGATCTTTATTATAATTTGTTTTGCATGGGATTTCATAGTTTGTAACCTTAGACCTTACAGTTAAATTGCAGTGAGCTTAATTATTCCGATGGCTTGGATAAAATCATGTTAGTTTATTTTTCAAAGACCATCTCGGAGGCCGGCATCAGGGAATGTGCTTCGCGTAAGATTAGTGGGAACTCCCAGAAATCCGATGATATCCGATGGCCACTTCAGCCGCGGTAATGAGTAGCTGCTCGTTCTGGCAGGAGATCCATTTTCATATCCGCGGGGGGAGATAAAATCAGAGCACCACCCTGCGCCGCAGGACGCAGTGGAGCTCCGGGGAGGAGGCCGGCCTTTCAGGTACCGTGCGTCATGTGGGCCTGGCCTGGGAAGCCAACGAGGCTGTGCTGCTGCCTGGCTGCAGCCTGCATTAGCCTGGTACATTTACCTCCAGGACAACTTTAACCACTTTCTGCTAGTAATTTTTGCAATATTATTGTCTGATGATATCGGAATTAAGGAGTGTTCTGCATTCATCAAAAGTTAACAAAAATTAATACATTTATAAAAATGGTAATAGATGCTGCTTCTGTGTCTAATCAGTCTGACATATTGTGTTAACACGACTGTGGCTGCATCTGTCAGCATGCCAAATGGAAGCCTTTGGATCCAGATCCATGCATATAGGTTTATTTTGTGCTTCAATAATGCAAAACATTTTACATATTTATTTGAACCTTTTTAATGTTAAAATAATGTGAAATTGGCTGTTGCAGGCATAGCAAGACATTTTTTATACAATTTTTTCCGCCGTAGAATACCCCCCCCCCCCCTTTTTTTACTACAGTTGGAGCAGTAAAAAAAAAGTTGTACAAGAGGTGTAAGGCTCAGTCCCTAGAAACTGTGACTAAGATATTGAAATCCTCTTCCTTGTCCCTTTTTATTCACAGAACTTTGTGGAGGTAGCCTCTCTTCAGCTCAGATCTAGGCTCTCAGACTCAGACTCGGTGCCCAAGTCATTCAAAGGATGGGCTTAAAACTGATGGACTGGCTCGTGAAACTGGCCAGCCGTGACCGAAGCAGGAGTGTTACGGTTCAAAGGAGCTACATTTCGCAGTAATGATGCTGAGGGCACAGAGTATTGGATGCTGGCCTTACCGTGGCGTCATTGCGCAGTGTTTTGGAGTGCTCCGCCTTACCTCCAACCTGATCTCTCAGAGATAGCATTCAGATGGAAAAATATCACATGGGACAACAAAATGCCTGTGTAAGTATCTCCCCCCACCATGTCTGTCAAGCACGGTACACAGAAAGCAGCACAGGTGGACACAGACGTCATTTGGAGTTAGTTAACATAACTGCATGATTCCAGGGTTTGGTTAGTGTGTGTCTCCCTTCCGGGGGAGAAGGGTCCTCTGGTGTTTCCATGAAAGAGGCTTTTTAGTGCAATCTAGGTCAAACAGCCCTCACAGAAGCACTCAGCAGGATGCCCTTCTACTGTGAATCATCTCATATTATCTTCAAGCATCGGAGAAGAAGGGATCAAGGAAATGATTGTCACATGACACATTGGACTTGTCTTAATGCTTCTGAGGCCTTCCTGTCACCGAAAAAGGGCCTAAAATTTCTCTATGAGCCTGCATAGCCCCATGTTTCCTTTGGACTCGGTCCGTTTGGGGTCAAACCTTTACGCGCCCAATTGAGAGATCATGGAGGAGTGTGGTACATATAGAAAGGAGGCCAGCATTTCTGTCAGCAGCTGATTGGAGTCGATGCATACAAATCAAAGCTGTCCAGCATTATGCATGCTGCAGGGATGGCGCTTTGATCCAAACTACACCTTTAAGGTCCAGTTCAAACGATGTTTTGGTTCTGCCTGCTCTTTTGGTAGGCTGTGTTACAGGCCTAGCAGAATGCAAAATCTTTCATCATTTCTGTTCTTCCATTTCAGTCTTTTCCTCTCTTTTTCGTTCTCTCGTTCTTGCACTGCTCTCATTCGGAGCCTTTTAGCAGCAAAAAAAAAAAAAGTGCTGTCGTTTTACATAAGCAGAATCTATTGTGTGCGGAGCCCACACAGTATAATAATTTGATGTTTCAAGCCGCCCTCCCCCTCTCTCTTTTTGCTACAGTTTGCTCTCCACATGTTGCAGAGAGAAATCTCGCCATTTACATAAGCACATTTCCATGTAGGGACTGCAGTCGAATATGTTTGTGATAACCACCCTGGGACACAAATATACAGTTCCTTTCAAGAAGAGACAAACTGAGCACAATTATAAAGCACTCTGTGTCGCACTGAACACAAGATAATGCGAACTCCCGTTTTTATTTTATTACTTAACAAAAGTCAGACCTTGGCTTCTCATGCCCTCAATTCATCCATTACCATTTGGTTTTCCATGTGGGAACATCTTCATGGCTCTGAGTATGGGGTCTATACCCCTATGAGAAACACATTAGATGTGTTCAACAGGGCACAGAGTGTAATGCATACTGATATATCACAGCGAGGTGTTTCTTGGCACCTCGCGAAGAATCAGTGTCAAATAACTTTTGGCCAGTCATCGGAATATTTAGCAGTGTAGTGTCTAACCTTTGTTTTCTGTACCCCCGCTGAAGGAGGCACTGTTCTGTTCCATTTGGTCTGTTCTAAGGTGAACCCAAGGAGTCTGGAAACACAGGTGTGGCCATTTTGTCTTCTTTTTATAGATCTTCCTGAATTCCGATGCCTCCTGAATCATGGTGACGAGGCTGCTTCTCATTTATAACATGGCCATGTGTCATAATCCCCGCTCCACCCCACCCCCTTGTGATCAGCTTGCCTACTGGTCAGGGTTTTGCTTTATTTTAGCTTTCTTCCCACACACACCCTGCCCCTCCTCCCTTCGAATACTGGGGTGCTGGTGAAGTCACTCCAAATCAAGTGAACTTTATTGTCATACCATCCATATACAGGACAATGCAGAACAAGGAGGTTGGGCAGAAAGGTTTATCTCATTGTGCGATGTGTATGTACATAAACAAGAATTAAGACGGCAGTAACAAAACAGGGTGGAATTAATATAGTGGCTAAAAGTTAACAAATACATTAGGATTATCTGAAGGATTATCTTGCTACTCCTAGAGGCATGCAGATGGGCTCATGGGAATGTGCTCAGTCCTCTGGCTTTCAGTTTGGCAAGCCTCCTAAAAACCTGACCTAGCTTATGATGAATCAAAAAAAATCAGTTTATCACAGCAAACTGCATCATCACCTTCCTACAGAAAGACTCCACACTTCCGACTCATAGGTGTTGGTTCCTCCTCTTTGAAGGTTTGTGATGGGGTTTGAGGGGTATTGTGAAGTTACCATAACAGACATTGCTGGTTTAAACAGTGGTAGGGGAATCTTATGTTATAAACTCGAAACATATTGAACATGGGATGACTTAGTGTCCAGCTGTGTGACTGAGTGCAAAGGCAAAACCATTGAGTCATCCTGGCTGTAGTAAGTGAAAGATAATGACATATTTTATGTACACAGGAAATCCTGCTTTTGCAGCTCTATGATTTTTGTTTGCTTTGACTTTGATTTGTTGTGTGTGCGTGCACACAGTTTTATGCATGTGCCTGCACATGTGCACGGCTCGGTTCCCGCATGTTTGTTTGTGGTCATTCTCATGTCATGAATTCACATATGCATAGGTATTTCTGTCTGGGTTTTGTGTGTCTGTGTGCGAGTGTGTGCCAGTTAACTTGAAAGATTTTGCCACTTGATTTCCAGATAGGATGTGACGTAGTCTGCCTAATTTGCAGATCTACCCTTCCATAACTAGACTCAAATCGATATGACCTGCACTGAGTAATTACCCTGCATGTGGGACAGGAGGGGTGATGGCTTAGAATCCAGGGAAGTCATGTGTCCAAAAATGAAGCAAATCAAACAGAAGACATAATTTCCCTTCTCATTTTTAATGGAAATGGAAAACAAATTCATGCTGGAGCGACTTCTGCTTTGATGGGCATGGTCACGTTTAGGGTTATAACAGAGGCTGGAACATTCTGGCTTTTAATTACCTTTTGTGCTTTAATTGGTGGTGCTCTTTGAATATCGAGTACAACAGTCTGGCCCAGAATATATATCAAATAAAAACATTAGGTTGTTACTGTTGTTCATTGGTACTAGAAAAAGCTCTTGGAAACGGTGACGTTTGTGTGATTTACGCTGCTGTGATTCTGAACTGTTATAGGATCTTAAGTCCTATGCTATTGCTGCTGGAATATTTGCAGGTGCAAGTAGAGCCATAATGTGAAGTGTAAAGAGAAAGAAGAAAAGTCTGAGAATCCGATAACGATGCATTACAAACGTGTCAATGAACATGTCCACTATAAGAAAACGAACAATTCGACGATGAAATATGCCTGTGCATTTGTTTTAGCGTGCCTTCCTACACATCCTGCCAAAATGCATGTCTGAGGATGCAGTAATGTCATTTCTACAGATGCAAAGTATTGGTCAGCAGACGCTTGATTAATGCTATGGACAGCCAGCTGTCATGCTCCACTAAATTTGACATTGCGCTCACGCTACAGCGACCAAACAACAGGTGGCGCTATTCTCTCTGGCAGGTGCCCAACGCGGAGTCAAGGGGCACTTTGTTGGAAGGAGAGTGGGACGAGACCTGAAACTAAAGCAGCACTTTCTCAAAATGCTATCACAGGCATCTGTAAGTACAAACAGGGGTGTTCTTCAGGATTAGTGCAGCCATGACTGAACCCTTTCTCCGAACAATTTTAGCTTACTTCCCTACTAATTTTTCAGCACAACCTAGATCAGATTGAATGTATGAAAAATTATTTATTAACAACAGTGGGAAAATAGCCCCGTTTCCCGAAACATGTTTTGGCTATAGGCTCGCAAACAATATTCTACTTTATGGAGGTATTGAATTTGACAGGGGACCTTGGAGCTAAACAGGAAACGGACTTGTTGTCGTCTGTAAAGAGTGGGTCTGTGTAAGGCTTCATAGGAAAGCCAGGTTCATTCTTGTTTCCTGTCTCGTCTCTTTGATGTACGCGTCTCGTGCGACAGGCGGCCTCGGTGCAGCGTGTACCACATGCAGCTGTGTGACTTGAAACTGCTACGTTCTTGCACCTTGATTAAACTGCCTCTTGTTTTTTGCTTCAGTGGCACATGCAGGCAGCCCACAGCACATTATCATAAAGGCGTGAGAGCAGGTCAGTTTGTGGCACTGGTGTTAAAAATAGTGGCACCGGCTGACAGCCTTGTTATTGTGTTTTTCTTTAAATGACATGCCAATGGATTTTTGGCACAATGAAATCTGAGATAAATATGCCAGCTAGTGCAACCTGGCCCACATTATTCACCAGTAGATCACCCACCACCCAAAAACTGATTAATATTCTGCTAGAATTCTCATTAAGGCTTTGGTAAACTTCACTGGACAATGACAGTGTTAGTCAGTAAATTCCATACATTTGTGTATGCACGAGTTGAGGCCTTGTTTATATATCCAATTTTTCTCTAAAGTTATGCAACAAATGTTCACCCTAAAACTGCATGAGAGATGCAAGTGTTTATGGACTGGACAAGAGTGCACAGGTCTGTCAAAAGCATGCAAAGCCTGCTGTTTGTACCTATTACATATACGTGACCGTTGCGAACGTGAATTCACAACTACAAACCTATTATTACACCACAACAACCGCGGGCAGGAAATCCCAGTGCAAAAAAAATGAATAGTGTCTTGCCACTGTCGGTACTCTCCTGGCGTTTAGTAATCACAGCACCGTGACAGACATAATGCTTTTTTTCTCGAATCCCTACTGCAGAAGTATGTCTTCGGGTCGCTTTCTCCCCCCACCCCTCTTTGACACGCAAGTGTTTTAACAAATCACGGACGAGTTTCATTAGTCTCCAGCCGTAATCATCCAATCAGAGTCCGAGGGGCGGGCTCTAAGCTGTCTGAGCTGCAATGTGAACAAAGAGGGACGGTACAGATGTGCAGAGGGCGCCGCGGAGCTTGACAGTCGGTTTTAGCTCTATGCGCACGCCACGGAGGATAATAACGCGGTGAGGCAGCTCGATCGGACTCCCGGAGTCGCTCGCCAAGTTCGTCTGCCCGATCTGTCGGTTCCGACATAAAGGGCGTCCGCTGTCGTTATCGCTGTAGTGCATTTTTTTACGCCGAGGTAAAGATGTCTCTCATTGAGGAATACGAGGAAGGGGAGTACGAGAGACCGCCCAAGCGAGTGAAGACGGCGGAGGTGGAGGAGGGCGAGGACTTGGAGGAGGGAGAGGACTCAGATTCGGCATCAGCGGGGTTGCTGGGGGACGAGGAAGATGGGTCCGGACCAGGCGCGGAGAAACGGGGCCCCTGGACCTCACCGAAATACGCATCTGGAAGAAGGGTATGATCAACTTGGTGACTGGGGCATTTAATAGATGGAGCGGTTAGTGAGATGCAAGCGCTACAATGTATCCCAGCGAAGTGGCCGCCTCGGAGCCAGGACTGGCGATTAGGCACTCGGCGAGAAGCGCGCTTCTGGCTGCCCGGGCACTTTTGAACACTGTGCGCGATGACAGAACGCAATTTACGAGGTTCGCCTTATAACGAAGCCAGCTGCGTCCAGAACGCAGCCGGGCGCACCGAATCGTTAGTCGCATCGAGTTACGCGTTTAAAGATGTCAAGGTTGTGCATAGACTGGATTTTAAATCGGCGGCATATAGTGGGTGTATAACCGTGTTATTGTTATAATGATGAGCTGGATTAACTTTTAGCCTGGCGCGTCATCATCACACGCAGTCTCAAATGAAGAAGTGATTTTACCTTTTTCCGCCTTTTTTTGACTGCCAGTTGAAATGTAATGAATTAACTTTTGCGTGCCCTTGGCACGGCTACGTGTGACATGCGATGTTGCTTTAAATGGAAATTCAAGATGTAAGAACAGAAAATGAAAATGACAATCCTTAGGTTGTACACTTAGTAATGAGACACATTACGGCGCCGGCTGTTTTTTCCTTTTACTAGAATAGGATATGTTGTTAATTACGCTACAGTAATGATGTTCGCAGTCTCCATCAGTCGTACAGTTATTTAACTCTCCCGACCTAGCTGTCTAACTGTATGGATCTAACCTATATATGACCTATACGTCTTAAACTATGTGGACCTGCCTTTAATTCTGCAGACCTATAGCTGTCTTTAGGCAGTGGACCTTTTAACCTATGGGACCTGGTTATAGATCTCTCCGGAGCGTTAACTCTCCAGATAAGAGCGCCTTTTAACTTTCTGCGTTTAATCATCGCAGCGGCTCGGAGGAGTCTGACTGAAGCCATAGCGCGTTTTCCCAGAGCCCAGTTACCGGGTGCCCAATTATGAAAGTCCGTAAACAGAACACCGTAAACAGAAAGAAAAAGAAGCAAAAAAAAAAAAAAACTGACAGGACAAACAGGCGGTATCCACTGTGCCAGGTCTGAGCAGTTTTCAATGCCGACCATGTGAGATATTAACACCGGATAGCGTTTTATTCGTATTATGCTAAGTTCACACTACACGACTTGTAAAGTCGTCTGTTCGCAGTGCCGTCCACATTACACGGCTCTCGTCTAGTAATCGGGAGCCGTTTACACATTACATGACCGATCTGCGACGGGGGGTCACACGCCACAAGACCTTTCATCGGGAGGAATCGCCGACGAAACTGCGTTTTGTCACGGAATCACACGTGTGAATGACACTGGGAAATCAAAATTCTAGTGTCAACTCGCTACAAATTAAAACACTTCAATCAAATGAGGAATCAATATCACATCTACTTTGGGTCTTTAGTGACCTGGTATATGAAATGTATGCACACACTAATATATATATATATATAAACATAATAATAACAATAATGATAGTAATAACGTTTATATATACTAAGTCGAGTCGCTTTTTGAACAGTCCGCACGAAGCGATCGGGCGCCAGTTCGCCTCCGATTTGGAGGTTTTGTCGGCGATCGGAAAATCGGGGCCGAAGTCATGCAGTGTGAACTTTACATTAGACTCCGGCATCTCCCTTTGTAATAATACATTTATTAGTGAGAGCCGAAACCCATATAAAGACACAGAAATCCAGATTAGTCGTAGGCCCTGGTCCGACTTTTGATGGGCGTTCCTTTCCTTTAGAGGGTGGGCGCTTGTGCCCGGAATAGTGAAAAGCTCCAGGCAAGACCTCTATTTGTGTTTTATTCTCTCAGTGGCAACCGTAGCCTGAGCCTCGTAAACCACACAGGCGAATTGCCAAAGCCCTAATTGCGAGGCAAGGTAGGATCGTTATATCATCTAATTATATTTGAGAACGTGTGCGCTGGCCGTTGCTTTATATATTTCAGTTTAGTTCTGTGCCCACCCCGCATGACTCATGTACATGTCACATACTCAGACCCCAGCCAGCTTAAGTAACATGCTTGTTCTCAGCCAAGCCTGTTGATTTAATGGAAGCTGGGCATCATGACAGTCAGTCGCCCCCCCGCCCGCCCCGCCACACACACTTCTTTTTTTTTAACAAAATTATGCAGATTTGTCATTATACGGATGCTCCCAATGTAATCCCATTTTGAGTGTACTAGTTAGCCAGCACCCAGAGCAATGGGAAGCCTTTGAAGTCTTAACGCACGCCAGAGGTAATATCCATCACTATATCGCCTCCATCTGACAATTATTTTTAAGAACAGATCGCAGAAGAAGCGCGGCTTGTTTTTTTGGCAGGGGGCAGAGTATCTGAAAGACATCTGTGACAAATACCGCTTCTTAGACTCCAGCCTTGGAGAAGTTAGGGCGGTCTGATCCAGATTAGCTGCGCAGAATGCTGCGGCGCTCAGCAGCGCGGCTCTGCAAATCTTATTCTGCTGATCCGCTTCTCCTTATCGCAGACGAAAGCCACCCCCCCCCCACACCTAGCGGAGCCAGCCGCTGTACGGATGATATTGTAGACCCTACCTTTATCTGTACTGCCTTCGATTACGGTTTACATAAATTAAATCCCCGGCATGTCTCCCGGTGAGATGTCAGGTTTGATCGTTAGGGGGAATCCTGAAAAGCTGGCTCCGTGCTTTTCTCGATCCCCCTGTCTCTCAGACTGACTCTCCCTGTATTACTTTTGCTTCTGTTCCTATATTTTCTTGGCAGGTGTCTTCACACTCCGGTTTGCAGAGATAGATATGAGCAATCTGGGATTTTTCGTAGCTTCTCCTCAAGGCTACATCAGTGACTGGCGCCCTTCTGTCATCCTCCGACGTGGCTACGACCTGGTCTATGGTCAGTAGCAGTGTCACCCGGCCATTTCCCTGTGAAAGGTCCAGTGGTAGGCAGAGGGCAGTTGTATGTCGCCGTCACTAACCCGCAGTTATTCAGTAAGTGCAATTAGGCTGCATGGTTCTGCACCCAACTCAGCAGAAAAGTTGCATGCAAAGACCAAGACTCCCAGGTAGCACATTTTGTGCCAGTTTTTTTTTGCATCCCCTTTTATTGTTCGGTTAGTGAGAAATAATTATTGTTTAATTTGATTTTTGCGATGGGTTGGTGCTCAGTTGGTGCTTCCCGCATCGCACCCATTGTTTTCTTGAGTCTCAGGAACTCATGAAGGTTATTGTCCAGATAGATTGGAATCTTGTGTTCTTAAAACATTTTGGGAACTCGGGATGGTCACTCCCTGCGCCTGTGTGGGGGAGGCCTGTGTCGTATATAGAGACCTCTGGGCTCCCAGTTGCAGACCCAGGTGGGGAGTGCGTTTTCCCAGTCTGCGTGCTGGCTTTAATGGGATTGTGTCTGCTATAAACGGAGCGCCAGTCGTCTAAGAAATTGGATATTGATTTTCATTTTCTAATGTGGTATGCATCAAACGGAAATCAGGCACGGTGGTCCGGCATGCATCTCACTGGCTGCGGGAGAGCCAGCCGATTGGCTGGCCTGTTTGAGTCAGAAGTGCTCATTAATGACGTTAATGAACGGCCAGCTGCTGACCTTTTCCAGTTAGACTTTCTGGCAGCCCCTGTCAGCAGACTTATCGCGGTTTGGTTTGTACAGTTTGCACATAGTAACAAGACCCTCCATCCTATTTTTAGGGCTGTAGCTAGTACCCGGTTATTTAATTTAACTGGTCAGTCTTGGTTTCTTTATCCTGCATCTCAAATGAGAATCCAAATACTTGAGAAATGCTTAAACATTTAAAAACTAATTTACACACAAAAAAAAAAACCTACTGACGGCCGTGAAATCAATCGTAATTTGGCTTATTAGCGATTCCAGACCAGTGACTGCGGTGCAGGACTCTTTCCACATACTACAGGATGCCGTTTGCGCGAGCTGTCTCGTACTGCAGGACGTTTTCCGAGCCCTGCCTCAGCTAGCAGTGTAAATAGGTCACCACGTGGCGAGGCCTGCTCTGAAAGGAAGAGGATTTCTGCAAAGTTTGCAGCATGACCCTGATGACAGTCATGTCTGCAGGAGAGCTGGCAAACTTTATGCTCTTTTTTTTTTAAAACCTTTATCAAATAAGCAGTTGTTCCACGCGCTTGTGCTAATAGAGCATCAACGGGAGTCGCAGTGGTGATCGCCTAAGGCGTGGGAGTGCAGGCGGCTGGTATAATTCGAAGTCACGAGACAGGCTGTCCTTGAGCACAATAAACCTAAGTGCTTGGAAGACTTTCTTAAATGCTCAGTTATCAAATTGCTGTTCCACAGCTGGGTTGCCTTGCTTGGGAACCTCTAAGGGATTGAGAGGAAAAGGAGCATGAGGCTGGGGTTCAATCTCCTGTCCTGGAGTTTCGTAGTTTTATTTCCTGCTCTGTTCTAGCAGTCATGTTCAGTGGCTGCATCAGGCAGGCATGGTGTTACCTCATTAAGGTGCGGACAACATTCTCCGCCTACTGCTCCACAGCCCAGCCCACCAGCCCACCCACCAACTAGTTGAGCACTCTATGACTGTGACTCTTTATGCACAACTAGTTGGTTGAACCAAGATCCTGGTTTGGATTTTTACTTTCTGGACCTGAATTTGACACCTCTGACTACCACTCATATATACACATAACCTTGCCTATCCTAGACATGGCCCCACCCTTGATGCCATGGCTGTCCTTGCTGCTTGCAAGGCCCCGCCCACAGCTCACATGGCCCCACCCATCAGTCACATGGCCCCACCTATCACTCACATGGCCACGCCCACCACTCACACAGCACCTCTGACATCAGGGTTCTCGTGTGAATAAAACACACACACACAATGGTAGGAGCTTTTCCCATTTCCCTTGAAAGTTTTCTTTCCCCATCTGTGTAATTCCCGGGCCCTTCCGGGGGCTTTTGCGGCTTGGCCCCGGAAGCAGCCACGCTGGGTCTTGCTCCGCCGCGCTCTCTCTCCGAGCCGGCTGGGAGCTCCCACGGCACCCTTCCAGATGAATCCGAGACGTTTGTTTCATTACAGCCTTTCTTCTTCGCTCTCGGCAGACTCCTTGCCCTGTCGATATTATTATGGGTCAATTACCAGCTTATAAATTTCCCTGCACTGCCACCTCTGGGCCAGCGGGGAGTAGGTGCCACTCCATGTTGCTGTTGTTCTGCAGAACTGGACAGGAATGTTGCCGCCATGAAGCTGGTGGGGGGATGAATGTAGGTGATTTAGGGGGCACGTAGTATAGAGAGAGGATGATGATGAGGTGCGGTTTCTATGGCGACCGTGGTGTGGCAATGTTGTCTGCTGGGGTCAGAATCTGTACTCTGTACCCCCCCACATCCCATCCAGGTTGTAGGATTGGAATAATGTGTGGGTAGAAGCAGTTACCAGGGTGTCATGGCTCTGGGATACTTCAGATGGGGGGAGTGGGCCTACCCAAGGCAGGCAACCAAAGTCATGGCTGCTGGTGCTTTCTGCTGCCTGGGATTCCTATGGCCTCGCTTATTGCCCATTTTCCCCGCTTCGGAGTGAGAAGCCAGGAAACCACCAGCTACTTTCTGTTCTCATTTTCCTCCAGTGTGGCCGCAGCAGGCTGCGTCTGGTAGCACTCCCCCCTCTCACCTGAGACGCTGTTTGTCTTCAGCAATGTTTTTTCCACCTTCTTTCTTTTTTTTCTTTTTTGTTTTGGGCCACTGATTTGCGTGATGAAAGTGATGAAAATGCCTCTTGTTTTTATCTGAGTCCATTTCCTGGCCGGTCTTTGCAACCCTACGATCTTTACGAATAGAGTAGAAAAATGGAAAGCCTTATCAGATTTTAAGAGAAGCGGAAATGAGCGGGTCAAAGACGCCACCGCCTTCATTTTAACATTGACCCTGCTCGCATCCGGCTGCAGAATCCATAGAAGCCTCTTCAGAGCGTTTGCACTGAAGGCCTTGTGACTGTAAGGATTTTAGTTTAGTTGAAGATATCAGGTGCTTTCAGACAATGTGACCAGAGTTACCCTCGCGCCATGATGCATGGTCTGCATGCTAACCAGTGACTCGCACTCCTCGATGGGCTAATCTGATCCTACGCTGTTAGCTAATGGCCTTTACAGCCCAAGGAGAACCAAGAAGGTAACCAACAGGGCAGCCAGCCACCTGATAGGATTTGATAAGTCCCACCCACCTTGCTTTTGTCATACCCTGAATAACCACTTAAAGCTGTGTCTCGTCTGTGTATCTGGCTTTGCATCCAGACGTGGGTCCATCAGAATGCATGTGGACCTGTTAGCAGGAGCTGTTGGGAATCACAGCACAGGCTGTACATTTGTATTCATGCAATGCCCCGTCCACCCATATTAAAGTTTGATGCTGTTGGGGTTAAGACTGCCCTGGGATTACTTGCTTTTAACTCCACCACACTGTGATCTCCAAATCATCCTCATGGTCGGCTAAAAAGGCGGTCCTGGGCTGCAAAATGATGTAGGCGTCCCCTCCAAACGACTGTAACATCTCAAAGGAGCCCGGTGTGACAGCTCAGAATTATCGGCAACGTGGAGACCTCAGAATAGATTTTGCATTGTGTCACATAGGTCATGAAAACTTTGCAGATGTGCAAATATTTGTTCTTCTCATTTCTCAGGGCTATTGACTTCTGATTTAGTTTAATTTAAAACGGGCCATTAAGCTGTGTGCGGGGTGAGATTTGTGCCGATGAAGTCGCCGGGCGGCGTTGTGCACCTGTGTCTTGCGCTGGTCTTGCTCCTCGTGGCAACGTGCCATTGGTTGCCTTTAGGAATTTACAGGGCTACGATTGGCTGCTTTTTCTCATGTGCCCGGGCACAAGCACTCGCGCATCTTCCCTCTCTGCTGCGCCGGCTTAACATGACCCTTCAGCGGCGAGTCCGAGCATCTGGAGACTTCCCTTCGTCGGCAGAACAGTGTCCGTCTCGGCACAGGGGCTGCAGCTGCGGAAGGGACCGACATGTTCACAGCCCCCCAACCCCACGTGGATACAGCACCCCAGTCGCTGCTGGCGTTCTTTTAAGTGCTGCGATAGCACTGAAGAAATTGTTCTTTTCCAGCTTTGAACATGGTGTTTTCATTCCACTCTTGACAACCCCACCACCCGCTTTTCTGTCCCTGCTACCTTTCCTGTTTTTTTTTTATCTGGCCTGTGAAAGAGTTGAGTGATTTATTCACTTCAGAGGTCTTTAAGAAGGACTCGGAGGAGCTGAAACAGCACAGCTTCTCTGCGTGGATCAAAAGGAATAGGGAGCAGAGCATGGGGACAGTTAGAGAAGAGAAAAGGCTTTGAGTATGTGGATGGTCACATGAGGAAGACAGAGCAGAGTACAGGGACAGTTAGAGGAGAAAGATGGAGTATATTACAGCTACAGAAGCTACCGGATAGTGCTACCTTACCGAATAATGCTACCGGAGCAGCTATAGCTACCGGATAGTGCTACCTTACTGAATAATGCTACCGGAGCAGCTATAGCTACCGGATAGTGCTACCTTACCGAATAATGCTACCAGAGCAGCTATAGCTACCGGATAGTGCTACCTTACTGAATAATGCTACCGGAGCAGCTATAGCTACCGGATAGTGCTACCTTACTGAATAATGCTACCAGAGCAGCTATAGCTACCGGATAGTGCTACCTTACCGAATAATGCTACCACATGGCTCGCTCTGTTGCATGTAGCGCAGTACAGTAACATCAGCCAACGTTTAAGGTAGCACAGATCGATGGTGTGAATGACGTATGTGCGAAATGTTTACTGCGCGTGTGCAAAGCGGCTTGGGAGCACATATTGCTAGGTAGCGGTATTCGCCAGAACACTGGCCCTGCACCCGGCTGGGGGGAAAGCGTGCCTTCCTCGTGTCTTTGACCAAAGCGCCGTTACACTTGGACCCGGCGCACTGGGGCTCCCCTTGCTTTCCTGTCTCCTCCCAAAATCAGCTGTCAGACTCCACCTCCCCCATGCAGGTGTTTCCATGACGAATCCCGCTGCTTCTTTGTCTGACAGGCATTTGTCCCTCTGATCTGACTCGCTTTGGCCCCACAGGTGGTAATATCAGCTTTTTCCCCCCTTACTCCAATCTTTATGAGCACTCGTGTGTGCACTGCTCTCGCACGGCCAGGGCGTGTACCGGCTCTCTGGCCTGTCACCATCGTGAATGCAGATGATCGTAATTCCACCTTAACTCGGCTGTTTACTCGTGGAAGGGGAACATGGGGCCGCTGAATGCTGGGTCAGGAATTAGGCCTGCATAAACAACAGGAAATTAGCATAACAATGGAAAATTAGCATCTCCCGCTACAGCTTGTTTGCCTGGTCAAGGCAAATGAAGAAAGTCTTTTTTTATTTTTTATTTTTTAATCCCTGCTGGCTTCAGAACACAGCGCAGTCATATTAGCATACACATACGGTCCCGTGCGGGGAGCTACATGCTGCCTAATGTAACGGTTAGTTTGCTAATCAAGCCCGTAATTCGAGGTGCTTAATCACTGTCGCCTCGCTGGGACGGGAGTTTCCCGAGCAGCTCGGGTGCAGTGGCAGTGCAGGAAATGACTTCTTGAAATGACACCTTGAAACTCACTTCTGTTAATTTCATTCGACCGTTTTCGAAATTGTCCCTTTGAAGTCGCTGTGTTATTTGTCCGGGCATTTCTTGTTAAGATGTATTTTTTTATTCAAACGACTGTAGGAAACGGCAGCGCTTTGAGATTAGGCACCACATTTTGGGCCTCTTTAATTATTTGAATTTTGGCTGCAGCTAGTATGACTGTAATAATACATGATTTGATGCATAGTTTATATTTTTTTGTCCATTCATATAGATTATACAGTAGCACAGTGGATAGCACTGTTACCACACCACCAGGGTATGAATCCCATCCTTGCTTCCTATGTGGAGTTCCCATGTTCTTCCCGTGTCTTGTGGGATTTCCTTCAGGTACCCTAGGCAAACTGGCATCTCTAAATCTCCATAGTGTGTGATTGTGAGCAGGGATGCTGTAAGGAGGGGGGTGGGGTCTGACTGACTGACGGGGGCCCTAAAAAATTTTGGAGCATAACTGAATTGGACTGGGTCGGGGGCCCAATATGGTATGCTCTCATGGGGCCCAGCATCTCCAGCGGCTTCCCTGATTGTGTGTGATTGTGAGACCGATTTTATAGGAAAGCGGTATCGATGTGGATTGCCAGCGTTTACAGAACAGAAAAACATGGTTCCACATCCACAATTTCCATTTTTACAGTGCCGCACATTTAACTGAGAATGCGGCTGGTGGCCATAGAATTTGGCGTGTTGTTACCTTTATACCTGCATACCTTATATCGAGGGGCAAGAATATGGCCTGAATTTATACTGTCTAAGCTGTCATTTGTTTAATCCTAATCGGTGATCTGCAGCACCTACAAAGTCTACAAAGTGCTCTTTCACCAGAATAAGGAAGTGGTGTGTGTATTTTAACATGGTTGCTTAGTACTTAGTACTATTTGCTTACTGTTTACCTTTATTATGCAACTGGTTATTTTGCTGGATGGATTCAGGCACTTGAAACTGAGGTTAAATTTACCTACCTGCACTTGACCCTGCAGCTTTCTGGTTACAATCACTAGGTCCTCGCTGACTGTATGGAGAAATTAAAAGCCAAAATGGGTCCATTGTATTTAATAACTACTTCCAGCGGCTTGTAACTAAAGGAGCCCGCTTAGCTCATCCTTGCCTCTTGAACAATCAGTTTACTGCTGATCACTTGGGCTTGCTTTGTGGTCTTCCTCAGTGTCCAACAACTCAAGTGTGTCATGGCCTGGAATATTGATCTGGAAGTTGGATTTGGCCTTTTGGATTGGTGACCAAGGAGGAGGCGGAGTTACATGACACTGAAGAGCTGGAAGATGGGGCATAATCAAAGATAATTAGAGAAGTAGGCCAGAAAAAGGGGGATCTTATAATTAGCAGGGCTTAGTGGTTAGCTAGCGGGAGGCATGGGCACTTGTGGCCTGAATTTTTGTCGCTGTGTCCCTTGAATGCAGAACCAGGATTCAGCTTTAGACTGAAAAGACTCTGATACCCTGAGTCTCTGATCGGTGTTTCACGGTGTGAGGCTCACATGTTCAGGCCTCAGAAGGTGGGTGACATGTAGGTGGTCTTCTTGGCTCGTGACGCATCCCAGGTTAGCGTAACTTTGTCTGGCTTTCAGGTCTTCCAGTTTTTCTTTCTCCTTTGTATTCATCCTTGTGGTTGATTGACTGACCGATCGTTCCAAACCTCTCCGTAACGGCCATGGTGGGTGACTTTTTTTTTCCTGTTGGGTTTTGTTGTTTTTTTGTGGCTGCTCCTTCGTGTGATTGTAATGGTCTTTGATTGAGGGTTGGGGTGGGTTACCCAGGATTGGGATAGCACTACCATTAGGTTTGAGCAGGGGGGAGGGAGGGGAATGTAAAATCTCCATGACAACTCAGCTTCAATTTGGTCCTCAGTAGCGTGCCAAGAGACAGCCCCGGGCCCTCACATGATGTTGGAGGAAGTGCCAGAAATCACATGGGCTGAGTATGGCTTTGTGGCGTGGGGGGGGGGGGGGTGCCCTTGAAAGTGCCCTCATTGGCTGTGCCGGTTAACCCTTCAGGTGTGTGAATCTGAGTCTTGTGGGGGGAGGCTGATGCACTGCAGTGTGTTAAGAGGAGCTTTTCCATCGCCACCGATGGAAAGGACCGAGCTGCACCCGACCCGTGCCACCAACTGGTGCTTTTCCATAGCAAAGTATGCAAGCCGTACCTGAGCTGTAACCATGCTGACATGGCCCTGCTTACTATAAGAGATGGAAGCATGACCAAGCTGAGCTAGCTGCGTGACTACCTTCAGATTGGTAATGCTCAGAGATCCTGCTGTCCTGTGCATGGCTTAAGGAAAAATATATGTTCTATATATTATTCATTATTAGTAGTATCGCACATCGCTATGCACTCCCGAAAACTAAGAACTTTTCTAACGTTTCCAACCTTCTACTTAAAAAAGTACTACAGAACAGATGAATGGAATGGATTTGTAATGCAAATTTACGCCAGCAAATGCAAATTCCATTTGATGCTTGCATAGCACTGCAATTATCACGGACTTGCTTGCGGAAATTAGCCCATAGCTAAAAAAAATTCTAATTGCTCAAGGTAAACCATTATGTACACCGTGTGAACAGTACATAAGCATCTCTTCGGTTTTACGGCACAGTTGCTCTCCAGACCTGACATGGCCTTTACCGAGCCGACCTTTCTGCAGTGGAAAACTGAGGTGAGCTGGAACCGCGCTGTAGTCTGTCTCTGGGGTGCAGCTCGGGTACAGATTGGTTCCTGTATGCCAGTGGAAAAGCGCCACGGGAGGCACATGCCTCATGCCCCGCCCCCCCACTGAACTGGTCACATGCTGCGTTCCATTTGCCTCGGAACGTCACGCGGGCGTTAACCGCGTTCCAGTACAAGAGGTTGAAAAGCCATTTAACAACACCAGTTCCAGCCAGGTTCATTGTTACCAACTGTTGGCTGTATCAATTGATAACAACACATTATTTGATATTTTGTGCATATAAACACCATAGCAACAGCTCCACAGATGGTCGGTTGGACAGTACTGTGCGTGCAACCTGTTTGAGTAGCCACAAATAAGACATACTGTAGATGGTGATAATCATTTATACAACTAGAGCTTTCACAAGGACGCCGCCGTCTGTAATTCTGAGGTTGGGGCTGCAGAAGTTCCTCCAACTTTTCGAGTCGAAACTCGAACTGTTGAAATTCCCGACTAGCACGTCGGAAATCCTGACGCCTGAGTTCCGATGGAACGCACCGATATTTCAGCCAAGTGACAGACATACCACCAGAAGAGTAAGGTGACTAGGATGTGTGAGTGCTAATCTCCCCTAATCAGTGCCTCCACATCAGCATGGGGGGATGGGCGGGGAGGGACGCCCCCCTCCCCCAGTAGGGCAGGACTTATCAGCGGAGGTGCATCACAGCGAATGAAGCGCCGAGGTGGGCTCCTGGCAGTCTCTGTCTCTGTCGCCATGGTGCGTTCTATCGCCATGGCGCCCATTGTCATTGTGATGCACATTGAGCCCGCATCTCAGAGCCGGTATATGCTTTTTCTCCCCTTTATACTCGGCACTTTCAGCAAATGCCCCCCCTTCCTCCCAGGCTCCACCAAAAACGAGCAGCCTTCGGCTACGGGGGCGATGGTATTTTTTGGCTCCGGGGGGATGCAGAGCAGCCGTTTGATATGAATTATACAAATAATGCGAATCATCTATTTGTATGAATCCCGCAGAAATCCGGGGCCCCCCAGCCCTCAGGCTTGGCAGACGCCAGACGCCATCATGTCTACCACGCAGCTTGCCCCGCCCCCCCCACCCCTTTGCTTACCACCATAGCCCCAGGTTGCACAGCACCTCTTGCCCATCGGGGATGCAATCCAAAGTGTGACTTTCCAAGTGCCGACCACACAAAGTGGGCTGAAAGAGTGTTTTATTAAAAGTCAGCAATGGGAATTTAAGACAAAGAAAATTAACGAGAATGAGGTCTTTGTATTAAAACGTTGCGTCGTCTCAGCAAAGCGGGTGTTTGACTTCTGAGTGACTTTCACGGATTGCTCCTCCGCGTGTTTCAATTCCAATATAGTCTGTAAATGTAACTCTTCATTAAACTGGCCTGTTTCGATAAATGAGCCTTCCCTGAATACCGGGGCATCTCCTTTTAACATTTGGCACTGTTCTGTCACAAGGAGGGTGTTATTTCTCCAAAACGCAGTTTCACCAAGTACTAAATCTAAATGGAGCCTTTATGGTCAGTGAGCAGTTCAGAGACTTCCTGTGCATTGTGGGTAGTTGCCTCCCTCAGGCCCATAAGAGCCTTCACTAGGGGCTGTGGCTTGAATGTGTGAATCTGTGCAGTGCTCTACCACCACCCCAGCTGGCCTGGCTCAGACCTACAAACATGGCATATACACAGTGCACACCCCCCTTAATTTACAGGTTTTTCCCCTCTGTTCTTCTGTGGGACTTTTTATAGGTCCGGTGATCTTCTCGAAGTTCCAGTCACAGCGAAAGCCTCAAAGGTGAAGTTGCAATGGTGCTCCCAGTGTATGATGCATAAACATGTTGCTAATTCTAATGTGGAGGAAGTTGAGAAATTGCAACAGTCACTAGGGTTTGTTAAGATGAAGAAATCGGTGAAAGAAAAACAGCATTACATTGACGCCCAAAAGATGCGGTCTGGCTTACGGGAGGACCCTTGAGCTCCATCGTACCTGGAGACGAAGGCACGTGTGGCCCAGGCCTGGAGTGCAGAAAGCTAGCAAATGGCTAAGCTTGTTCTTAGACGGCTTTTCTGTCAATTCTGTATTGGGGCCACTAACAGGGCTGTGCGGCTGATCATTTAGGGATTTGGGAGATGCGGAGACCCAGGGAAAGCCCCCCACATGTGCCACTGGGGATGAGCGCGGTGTTTGTTGGGGGCTTAATTTGAGTCCATGATCCCCCCCCTCCCCCCCAGCCTCAGTCCTGAGGCCTCATGCTCCACCCTTCGACCTTAAGCTTTGTGCTAGCTGTCTGACTCCTGGGGGGAGGGTTTCTTTCAAGATCCTCAAACAGTCTGGTGTGAATTCTTACCACAGCGCTATGGCCATCTCATTAGGGGAAGTGTCAGGGTGAAGCTGAAAATGGTGGGCTCCCAGCAACCCTGGAGGGGTCGATCATGACCCCAGATCTGGCACAATCAAATTGGGCTTATGGTACACTGATCGTAAATTCCACTCGGTTTACCAGAAAGGGTGCTCTGTACAGGCGCATCAAATGCGGCGTGGGCCAGGCCGCATTTCGGCTCCGGATACGCTGTATACTCTGTCACTCTGTCTCTTTGCTGCTGTCGGATGTGCTGCAATAGCTGCCATTAGTCTTGTAAATATCAGTAAATATTGTGATATTTAAGTGATATTTGGTAGAGTTTGTGTCAGGTTTAATCTTAATACTATCTGAGAAAAATAGGAATGGCAAAGTGCCATTTTCACCTCTGTAGGATTCACAAATTGAAAAGTCCTATGAAGCCAGTTTCCCTCCAGCCCTATAAATCTGTGCAGCCATTGGAGAAGACATACTAAGTAACAGCTGCTTTGCATGCGTGAGGCTCTCTGATTGGTGGGTTTGCAGAGAATTTATTAAACCCCAGAGATGAAGGGACCATAAGTAGGCATTCAACTTGTTTCAGGCCTGCACTGGACGGACTGGAATAAACATTTGGTCTAAATCCCCCCACCCTCCAGTGCCTATTGTGATTATTTAGAATCACAGTCAGGCTTCTGATTGGTTAATTTTTCTCAGTCCTCTTCACCAGTGGCCTACATACTCTCCACGACTGGTCAGTATTCAGAAAGGAGATAGAGGTGGATGTCTGGCTATTGTGAAGGCATGGACAGGGCCAGGCTGCATCTGCGTACAAACACACACACATTCACAGGTGCACACACTCCCCCCCCCCCCCCCCCCCCCCAAAAAAGAAACATACCCCGCTTTGGTGCATTAAAAAAGCAGAGGGCGGCTTCTAAGGGCAGTGACACCTCATGCGGCTGATCTTTCAGCCCCGGCAGCATGTGAGCCGCGGCCCAGCGTGAGAACAGCGCCAAGGTCACCGTCTTCTGTGCCTGGTGGCCGGACAGGGACCCCCCCGGGTCCCAGCGTCGAATGGAGGACGAGCCTCATGTGTACCTCTCCTCTGGCATTCCGGTGGTCCTGCATTCTGAGGTGTGACATGAGTTCTGCACATTTAGAAGCTGAAAACGTTCTTTTTTGTAATCGAAAACCCCCTGCATGGTGGTTTTTTTTTTTTTTTTTTGCTCAGTGGGCACACCGGCCCTGAGTCGGCATTATTACGAGCTAAATAAATATATATGCAAACGTGGCCTTTTCTTTTCACTGGCATCGCACGGGAAGTGTGGCCCCTCCCACTATCACTGTTCCATCTGAGCTGACCTCACCACTCCCTGACCTGGCCTGGAGGGTGTGTGTACCTAGTGGGTTATTCCTGGGTGAGCCGTCAAGGGGACAACTGCACCCCTGCCTAGCAGTCGCTTTGGCTGGTCTAGCAATTACTGGGCGGGGCTTCTACTGGCCAGTCTGGGCATTCATCTGCCAGCTAGCCACACGCGCACACACACACGCACACACACACCTGTGACATATTCCCCCTGTTGCTGCTGTGGGGTGTTCTATTTTTTCCAAGTATGGGGGGGGAGGGGGTGGAGGTCTCAGTGGGTCCAACTGGCCCCTAACTGGATATTTACTTGGTTGAGAAGCTTCAGCTCGTTCACCTGGCCAGAGTGTCACTGGGGTCAGATGTGTGTGGTGGTGGTGGAGGGGGGGGGGGGCTGGAGGAAACGGCCCCTCCTCCTCTGCCCTGTTTTTTAGCCGACATGGTACTGGAACACTGGAGCTAGCAGTAATAGGCGCTGAAAGCTATTCTACCCCCTCCTGACACTGGGATTGCGTCATGGCAGCAAACTCCAGGAGGACGGCTGTGGTCCGGGGGGAAAGCAGGGTTGGGGGGGTGGGGGTCGCTATGACAAATTAACCTGTTTGGGGTGTGACCCAGGGAAGCAGGGAGGGTACATCCATCAGCGAGGTATTTAACCCCGAAATGAATCCGAGGGGTTGGTGAAATCTGCAGGGAGAGGCCCTTCTGAGCCGTTAACCAGCCAGTAAACACATAATAATGTGCCCTCTCTGTGTTTGTGAAGGTTTCTTCTGTGAAGTCATGGATGAAGTTTAAAAGCAGACGAGCTTATTTGAGGCCGTCAGTAGCTGTGTAAATGCTGTCCGTGTGCGTGTGTGCAGGCCTAGGAGCCAACTTGTGAGTGCGCCATCCCTGCCAGAGTGCAGGTAATCACTCCCCCCGCAGCCCACGGCCCTCAGGCCCTCAGGCCCATCCCCATTGGCTGCCGCAGATGTGTCATTTCCTGTGAAACGTGTCATTTTCTCCATGCCTCACGGTGCCTTGGAAAACAGCCCAGTGGGCGTGACTAACCATATAACTAACCTAGCAACACTTCAGAAGACTGGACGCAAAGTGACATAAATCTGTTCGAAGCTGTGCGAGCCTTCCATCCTGCTGTCTAATCTGCTCTTATTCATGTAATTATTCCATGTCGACTGTGATTCGCATGATTCATGTCCCCTTCAGGCTATTGAAAAACGATGACAGACATTTTCATTACAGACCATGCGACAGAGTAAGGTGTATCCTCAACAAATGGCGGCGACCGTCTCTGCTGCAGTTACAGCTAATGGCCGTTTGTCCAGCCCGATAGCTGTTAGCATCCCTAGTATGGAGCTAGGAAATTCTGGGATTCTGACACATGCTGCCCCCAGGGATCGGCGACCTGTCCGCACTGACAAATGTATGCCCATGGTCAAAATCGCCGGTGACGGTAAGAATTCACCGTGGTGTCGACCTCTAACTGAACTGGCTTAGAACTGTGGATAGAAATCAAGAAGGCCGGTAAAACTGTGGGTCTTCTCAGCAAATCAGAGCTGGAGACGGCGCCGTTTGTCGCGACGGTTTGACTTGTCATCTCGCCTTGCGGGTCGCTCGGCGCTTTCCGGCAGCGAGTGCGGCGAGCGCCGACCCCGCGGGGGCCGAGAGCCACCAGGGCCGTGGGCGGCCTTTTTCCGCTTGCCCTCAGCACGCCGCATTGATGCTGCTTTCCTGTTCCCCCTTTGTGGGCTCGCTGGTGTGGCCCCGAGGGGTCAGCTGGTGCGAAGCAGAACTCGCAGAGGCCCTTGAGCTTAGCAGCTGGGCTTCTCACTGCAGTCTTGCAGCTTTCCCTGTGGTCTGGGACCCTTTTCTCACGTGGTGCTCGCAGTTTCGGGAGTTTGCAGGCTTCAGTTTGCGCCTTCTTTGTCACTCGAGATCATGTGGTGCCCCCCCCCCCCCACTCCACCTTCTCTTCCATTTTTTTTTACACTTAAGATCCCTGCTTGCGGCTGACTTCCTCCTCTTCGTATCTCTCTTGTCTAGCACACAGGAAGAGTGTCACAGGCTGCAAGCATGTGTGTGTGTGTGTGTGTGCGCGCACGCGTGCTTGCAAACTTGCTTAACTGTGGGTTTCCTAACTTTGCCGCCATGTCAGGTCTGTGACATGGGGATTGGGTTGCTACCCAGACCGGCCTCCCAGGGACTTTTTTAAAATTTTTTAAAATTTTTTTATTTTTTAAAAGAAAAAAATGACAGTGGGTCAGAAAAAAGCCTACTGCCACTGTTTGTATTTCTTTTTTTTTAATGAATGATTGGCACTGCGGGAGCAATTGGAGACTGTATCATGAGGAACAACATTGCAATATAATGTAATCCTGCTAATACGCTGGCAAGTTGTTTCACTGCCAGCACCAGGTGTAGTAGACAAAAATATATTGGTTATGGATTGACTTTTCAGGTATGCAGAAGATCTGGATTCGGTGGCCCGTCCCACTTTCACTGACGCTACGGTTCCTCATTCTGAGACCAGATTTTCAGTGGGGCCTTGCTGGAGCCAATTCTTCTGCCTCAAGGCCAGTTTTTTGTGGCACAAACAGGCGGAACTAGTTCCGGACTGGGAAAAAGTCTGGCGCCGATTCCGGCACCACACTGGTGGAAATGTGGTGACTGTAGCCCCCCAGGACTGCTGTGGGGGGGGTGTAACGAGAAGCCAGCATGTGCCCCTTGTCACCTTAGGGCACTTTTCCACTGCACCAGGTACCCAGCTTTTGGGACTTCAGAACACAACCAACAGTACGGTACTTCAAGGTGTTAATCTTCTGGTTGAAACTGGTACTGAGGCGGAGCATTCTGTGTATTATGGGCTGGATGATGTGTGATGCACGTGCAATTCTCACATCACGATGGTCAGCTGGGTTGATATCAGGCTTTTTCATACCTTCATACTGTCCTGACATTATAGTGTGCCGTGCACAGAAACACCTCGCTGTGATCCATTGGTATGTCTTTGTTTCCTTGGTTTATCTTCTCATCTTTACGACAATAGTAACTAAATTCGGCGGTTGTATTGTGTTCCAGAGGCAGGGCTATTAGCATAACCAGTCGACAAAGAAAGCTTTTCAAGTCCCACCCCAAAGTACCAAAAAGCACCCCAGCTGCTTTAGCACTTGGTCCTGGTACTCGACCAGAAGTCAATGGAAAGGGGAAAGTACAGAAAGGTGTGGTACCTGGTGCGGTGGAAAAGCACCATATGAACCCCCGCCGTCTACCACCGGTGCCACCTCACCTGGAATGCAGGTCCGACAGGCAGGTCCTCCTCATCGCCTGCTCGCTCTCCCTCTGCAGCTGGCAGCCTGTGTTTGAGACCAGCTAAGAGGGAATTTAATGTAATAAAATGGCCGCAGGGTGGCCTCCTCCCCACTGCAAAGGCCAATAAATCGATTGGAGTGGGGAAAAAACATTATTTAATACAATGGTTAATGCATTGTGAATCTCATTATTTTACTGTCCCGCGCCCCCTTGCCCCCCCCCCCATCCCCCGGCTCGTGTGAGTGTCCGGGGGGGTGCTTGGGGGAGAAATGTGGTCAATTGGAAATGAATCTCATTTCTGGAACAAAAGGCCCTCCCAGCGAGGATTGGGTTCCCTTCCC
>JAODKL010000062.1:4542417-4559191 GCA_026780765.1 Petrocephalus schoutedeni
GCTGAATGACGCCCCCCCCCCCCCCTGCCCCCCCCAGCACCCCCTCAGCTTCTGTCGCCTCTGACCGCTGGCTGCTATCTGCTGTGGTCGTCGGTAATCTGAAACCCCCTGGCCCGTCTGTCAAACACGTGCGCACGCACACACCCAGCACAGCCAGCGTGCATCCAAACCGCGATGACTGTCAGCAGCGGCTCTGCATCCGCTTCTGTTTCCTGCTGCCTTTTTGGCGTGACCCAAGTGCCCCCTCCGCCGGCCGGCAGCGTGCAACATTACCGCCGTGGGAGGGTTCACAGGCCGGCGCCTCAAAGAGCACCTTGGCGCCAAACCGCTTAATTAAGCCTCCGCCCCTCAACGCTTCCAGCTGATTGGCTGTTTTCACTGAAAATGTGTCCTCTGAAAATGTGTTAGGTGGGGCTCGAAGAAAATAGAAATGTCAGCTGGACCGTGAAAAAAAAGACAAAAATGCGCCATCCACAGAGAAATGACTTGACCCTTTCCCTCCGTTGGAGCAATCACTTTTTAAGCCCTCTCTGAGCGGCAGCCGCGCTGCCCCCTGGTGGAGCCTCCAGGCGTATCCCCCGCTGATGCCTCCTGCTCTCCTCTCCTCTCCATCCAGGAGGTTCTGTACACGGTGTGCAACCCCATTGGCAGCGTGCTGCGCATCGTCATATTCAAGCGGAACGGCATCCAAGCCATGGTGGAATATCCTTTACGGGGGGGGGGGGGATTCCGATGTCACGTGTAATCCGGGACAGGGAAGCAAATACAATAATAACAGCAACAATTAATGGCATCTTATAATAAATTAACATGGTTCAATGTTTAGAATAAGTAGCAATAAAGAATATCTCAGGAGAGGTGTCCAGAATGGGGGGGGCATTGAGCGTCTTCAGCCGCTGCAGTCACTGAAAGGGTTAACCCATCCCAAGCGGTTAAGTCTGTGAAATTGGCCCATTCAGATGTCTAATCACGGGGCTCTTCTGTTCAAGGTCGATCGGATTAACCAGCTTTTTACGGAGGCGTTCTGCCGCCCTGCCCCCCACCCATGATGATGTCAGCCCCCCATTCCCGTCCTGCCAGTGCGGGGTCTGGGGGCTCATTAACTATGAATGTCTCCTAGCTAGTCGTTGTTATGCACCATGTATGGGATGTACCTGCTCTTTGGGGGGGTGGGGGTGGTGGGATTGCTTGGTAACCAGTTATCCATATTTTACCCAGATCCTAAACCTGTCCCACTTTCCCTCTGTTGCCTAGCAATAATATGTTCATGTTGGGCCGTATATTGTATAGAAACCTTAGTGTGCATTCACACTTTATGTCACAGAAAGTGGATCAAACCTAAAATACTTTTTTTTCAAATCAGGTCTTGGGAAACTTCTGTTTGCCTGAATCCCCACTTAACCAGTTTTGACACGCAGTGAACTGATTCTGCCCCCTCTCCGCTCCCCCGTCGCTGAAGCAGCCGTTAGTGACTCGGCAGGCCCGCAAATCCGTAATCTCCGGCAGCGGAGCCTCGAAGCCCGGGGGGCGCCCGTGGCAAACGTCTTAACGTCCTCGGCTGGGCCTCGCCGCTCTGTCTCGGGTCCCGCTAAGCACCCGGGGTCGGGGCGTTCCGCTGGGTCGCAGGCCGGCTCCTTAACTGGTGCCCACATTCGAGTCTGTTCAGAGTGCCCAGAAGGCGAAGGCGGCCCTCAACGGCGCAGACATCTACGCCGGCTGCTGCACGCTCAAGATCGAGTACGCCCGGGTAACCATCCGCAGTGTCCCGCCGTCCTGCGCTGTCCTCCCCCCAAACTAGCATCGATCTTCCGCCAGTCCAACAGCTACTCCCCCCCCGCCATTCATACACCAATGTGCCGTTTCTCTCTGTCTCCTTATCCTCCCCAAACGCCGCAGCCCACGCGCCTTAACGTAATCAGGAACGACAACGACAGCTGGGACTACACCAAGCCGTATCTGGCCCGGCGCGGTAAGACCATGTTCATCCCGCCACCGCGGCCTGCTCTCCCTCCTCTCCTTCGCCCTTTGCTGTGCTGTCTTTGTTTTCACACCTGGGGGGTGGGGTGGGGGGGGCTCAGTAGGCTCTGCCGTGGGAATTGTATGGTTACTGCCTAGCAGAGCAGTTCCCTATATCTGATGCAGTCAAATTCTTTTTTATTTTCCATTTCTTTGGTCTGCCCAGTGTAATTTGAGTTTGCTTTTTTGTACTCTAAATACTAAGTACTAACTAAGGTAAACTTTCTCCTCTGTCTGGTTACTCATAGCCAGTGAAGCCGATTGTTCTGTTATCCATTACTTTTGTCTGCCATAATGGGCCGGCACAAGTCCCGAGGTGAGACGGGGGGAATCGGGGTCGTACCATACAGCCATAGGGCAGAGATGCCAATTGTTGCTGGCCCGCCCCGCCCCCCTTCCCCACCCCCTCGCCCTTCCTGTGGTGTAGCGCTTGAAGCCGTCGAGCCTAGCGCCCCCCTACTGCTTGGTCTAAAGGAGCAGATTGGAAGGCGGACCCCAGACCTACAGTCAAGCCAGCAGCACACCTGCACCACGTGACCGAGCGAGCGATCGAGCATCCCTCTCCAAGCAACGCACTCTCAGACATGCCCTAGCCCTGCACCACCGCTGCTGCACGAGAGCGAGCGAGCGAGGGAGACAGAGAGAGACAGAGGGGGAGACAGAGAGAGGGAGGGAGAGAAAGAACGAGGGAGACGGACTCCAGGCTGACTCTGCACGGCAGCACGCGCCCCGCCAGCTTCCCCGCATCACCACCACCACCCGAAAAAACAAAAAGCACCAGAGAGCCCCGACTTGACACTCATCCTGACTGCATGCATCGCCTCAACATGCGTCCGCAGGGAGGACGCCCCCCCACCCAGTGTCCCCGTCCGGGAGATCCAGCCCCAGAATGACTGCCTCAGACTCCCAGAGTCTCCATTCCTTTCCTTTCCTTTTAATTTCCTTTATTTTCCTTGCTGCTTTTTTTTTCTGGGACTCTTTGCTGAATGAGAGTAAATGTTTTTACGGTGGGGAGAGGTGGGGGGAGTGTTTCTAGACGGTTGCCAGAGCCGGTAGGCCCGTCGCCAAATCACGTGTTTGCAGAACGCCGCCGGGCCTTAGAGATGCACGTCCACCTCGGAGGAGTCGAGACTCTACAGGCTGCCGAGGTCTGAGCAGAGATGGGATCTGCTGACATTGGCTTGGGTCCAGAGCGTAAAGCTATCCCAGAGGCATATTCACATAGTGCAGTCGAGTACTTTCACCATAGTAACCACAAGGAAGAAAAAAAAAAGCGGACATGATATAGAGTACATTCAAAACGGAGCTGGACTTAAACAAACTCCGGCTGGCTGCCTGCCTGCCTCCTGAGGCTCCACTGCACTTTTTTGCATTGGCCAAAGGCACCGTCTAGACCCATGGTGTTGTTAGTGAAGATGGTGCCACTTCCGGGCACCCCTGTGCATGTTCGCTGGTCCTGTTTGAACGAATTGCGATGATTTGGTGACAGGATTTAAAGCTGTAACGTCTCCCGCATGACAAGGGAGGAGAGAAAAGAAATGGCTTTGAATTTTAAGGGTTTGATATTAAGCTCTGTGCTGAATTAGCCCAGGTGATGCTAAGCGGCATTACAGCTTTAAAGTCTTGCAGGCTCTGAGCAAAGGAAGACCTTTAATAGTGTGCATTTGGCAAAGCCAGTTTTAGATGTGTTATACCCTGTATAGAACATGATCTTATTTAAATCTGGACTGTTTTTTTCTTACTGTTGATAAATCTGTGGTGTTGAGTGTTCACCAGATGGCTGTATCCTGCTGAAATGTGATTGTTAATGTCATACCAATGTGAAAGGGGGCAAACAGAACCGGCTAAGGAGACTCACCCTCTCTATCGGGCACCGCGTGCTCCCAGGAAGCAGTTTTCCATTTCTGGGAAATGATTCAAAAAATGTTTTTGAATCCCCAGTGGCTAAATGGCAAAATGGTGGGTGTGCCGAGATTAATGTCACGGTCAGCCAATTTACTTTGCAGTCTATTCCACAAGCCACCTGCAGGGGGCACTACATACGAGGACAGTTTCTGTCCAATGAGCTTCCAATGAGCTCCCTCAGGTACCTGCAGCTGTGCTGTGTCATTGTCCTACACGGCTGGTGTGTGACTCTCCCCTGGCGATACCCAGTCGATGGTCATATACGTGCCACTCAGGACCATGGAGAATATGAAATGTTGTTCAGATTAAAACTTTCATTACTGACTGGGAGCATTACAAAAGCAGATTTCATACAAGCTGACTGGACCCCTCCACACAAGCACAGGCGCACTGGTTGAATGAGACAACTGGTAGTGCGAGCTATTAGGTGTATTACGGCCGCTCTCAGGCGGTGTTGTCACTGTGTCCCCTGTGGCTGTGTCCCATGTGGTCACGGCGCGCGGCCCGTGCTCCCGGGGCTGCGGCGCTTCACGCTAATGCCTGTCTTTCAGCATTCTTCTAAAGCGTTTCTTTCCCTCCTTCCTGAGGATGGAATCCGTTCCGGCTGGAGGGGAGCGGGGAGGTGGAGAAGGGGAGCTGGCAGGCGGGTCGAAAATAGCAGCGGATAATAATAGAGGCACGCCCGTGACCTCGGGCGCCGGTCAAGGTCACGCCGGGATGCACGGCGCCCCCAGAGAGGGCCCGCCCCTTTAGCCGGCTCTGTGCCCCCCCTGTCCTCTCCTCTGCTTGGGTTGTACTGACTGTAAAATGATGTAACACAGGTTGATGTTGTGCACATATGCTGAAAGGCCTCCCCCTCCCCAGTTAAGCGAAGGCCTGGTAAAAAGCGCAGGTACTGTCTCCCTCACCGTGTTGTGATCTGATGCACAGAGCAAACTGTGACCTATTCTGTGAAATGTCTCCCTCCCCTCACCCCCACCCCCCCCACCCCCATACTGTTCTGGAACCTGTACTGTCGGTCCAGATGGTCCGTTTACACGCTGCTTGTCCGGCTAGCTCACAGCGCCCCCTGCTTAGCCGCAGCCTTGCGGCGCTCAAGCCCCCGTGTGCTATGCGCTAGTCGGGCCCGCGCTGTGTAACATAGCCCTTTGCTTTCTCTGTACCAGCCTGAAACCCTGTGTACATGCCTCAGACTCAGTGTGAAACAGCAGGCCAACTCAAAGCCAAAAAAGTAGCACTCTGTACTATATCTGTTTATTTGTGCAGAATCATACACACAGCTTTAATCTATCCTAAAAAAACAGCTATTTGTTTAAACACCCCCCCCCCACCGGTTTTAACTTAGAATGGATTTAAGACGCCCGGCACTTTTTTTATGTCAATACTTTGTCCTTCTATCTGGGTCACTGTATTTTTATTTTTTTTTTCTTATTTCTTTCTGGAAGCCATCGAGCTGTAATTGTGACCTATGAATGGCCCCTTGGCCCAGCTGAATAGGTAGCCCAGCCAGGCACTGAATTGGATCTGCTCGTAGGCACTGAGATGTGAAATTGCACGCGGATGCAAAATGTCAAAAAAAAAAGGAAAAGGGTCAGGTTTTTACTTTGACCATCCGGCGTTTCCGCTTGTTTAGCCGTGACTGCGCCAGAGTCTTACTTTCGTGATTTTCTTTTTCCTCGCCATTGTTACGTGTCTGTAGCACTTCCTTTTTTTTAAATTAATTTTCTTTTTTTCTGTTTTTGAAAATTAACGTAACCCCTACCGTTCTGTTCTCAAATTCCTCCCTCGCAACGTGCGGCTCTTTCAGAGCGAGGCAAAGGCCGGCAGAGGCAGGCGATTCTCGGCGCACACCCGTCCGCCTACAGCGATAACGGCTACGGTAAGGCCATCCCGGCGGCTCCGCGCTGCTGCGGCCGCCCCCAGCTGGGGCCTGCGTGCCGCAGAGATCAGGCTGAGGCTGGGGGGGGGGGGGGGGGGGGGGGGGGAAGAGGGATGATTGTCATGGGGACAAAGTCGTCCGTGTAAACGCGGTGATTTATAGGGCGACGGCAGGGCAAGCACATCGCTGCAGAAAATGGAGTATAATTTTGTGCTAGTGTTGCTTTTCTTTTTTTCTTGCTGGGAGAGGGAGCACTGCGGCTCACCGCCTCTCAGGTGACACGTGCATGTCCCTTTCCTCGTTTCAGGGCCACACTGCCCCCTGCTGCCTCTCCCCAGCAATAACAGGTACAAAATTAGCTCCCACGACATTCCTGAGTTGGTGGCATACCCCCTGCCCCAGACCTCGTCCTACATCGGCCACTCATCCAGCTCTGTTGCCATGGTGAGCGGCCTGCACCCCACCAAAATGAACTGCACCCGCATCTTCAACCTCTTCTGCCTCTACGGCAACATTGAGAAGGTCAGGTGGTCATCGAAACCCCCCCTGCGCGGGGCTGTTATCCTCCTCGGTCGCAGACCCCGGTGTCCTGTCCCATGTCTCTAAGAGTGTGACATGCTCTCACAGGTGAAGTTCATGAAGAGCGTGCCCGGCACGGCCCTGGTGGAGATGGGGGACGAGTACGCGGTTGACCGTGCCATCACACACCTCAACAGCATCAAGGTCTTCGGCAAGAGGCTCAACGTCTGGTGAGTGGCCCCGTCTTCCCGTCTCTCGTCTGTGGCCCCTTGAGAATCGATTCTGACCCTTACATCACGCGTGGAAGCAGAACATCGACCATTAACGAGTGCTCCTTTGGTGTGCGCGTGGAAGGCGTTTAGCGGGGCGTCGTGTCGAACTCGGGAACACCGGGGGCCAAAGGTCACAAAGTCCCCCACCGTGCGGCCCATGAGCAGGAGCTAAAGCTAATTAACAAGGGATGGCAGCGGTGCTGTGTCTGGACTCTATGGACCGTCAGTGACAAGGGGCCCAGGCAGCCCCTCCTTCTGCGCTTCTTCATGAAAAGTAGCCATGGTTACGTGAATTTGGAGCACCGTGTTTTTCCGGGGAGTGCACCTCCGAGACGATGCCCGGGTGAGAGGGCAGCTGGCTGTTAGCTTCGGGGGTTAAGCCCAACCCCCCAGTGGCACCCTCTGCAGGCAGGGCTGTCCCTCCTAGCCACAGAAGGGGGGTTTGGTTGCGCTCAGACCATACCCAGTTCTCCACCTAGGCCCTCCCTACCTCCATCAGAGCATGCAAGCTGCACTGAGATCCCGCTGTTGCACTGCCCTGGTTATTAACCCTCCGCCCCCTGTGCTGATTTCTGACCCCCCACTGTGCTTTGCCTGCCCCCACACTTCATGATTTGCCCCCTACCTTCCCATTCGCCTTGTTTCTTCTCCGGCTCCTGGACTGATCTCACATGTCACTTCACCCCCCTCGCCAAAATCACTCTCTCGACACCTTCCTGCACCCCATTCACCTCCGCCTGACTCGTCTCTCCCCACCCCTCAGCGTGTCCAAGCAGCACGCCGTCATCCCCAGCCAGGTGTTCGAGCTGGAGGACGGCACCAGCAGCTACAAAGACTTTGCCATGACTCGCAACAACCGCTTCACCAGCGCCGGCCAGGCCTCCAAGAACATCATCCAGCCGCCGTCCTGCGTCCTGCATTTCTACAACGTGCCCCCCTGTGTCACGGAGGAGGAACTGCAGAGGGTATGGGATGCAACGGGGGGAGATCACGTTTGTGTCGAGTCGATGGTCAGGGGTCACTAAGGAAGTGTGGAATGGAACTTTGGGTGTTTCTCAATACCAAGAATGCTTGTCCTCTTGGCAAAACCAGTCTTGCTAACTTGCCTCCCAAGACAATCTTGGTGCGCAATGAATCATAAGGTTCGGTCTCGTTTGGCGCGGATGCAACTGAAGCTTTCATTGATATTTGAGGTGGGGCAAGAACGACATCTGTCTTTTACCATCTTCTGTACTGCTGTTTTTAGTATTGGAACTGGTCTTTGGTAGTACGGTCAAGTGCACATATTGAGGAACACCTCAGAGTTAGAGTTGGTGATGACATCTTCATAGAGGGTAATGGGTGTAGCTTTATTAGACTGCACTAAACCCTAGAAAGGTGACAGGGGAAGACGGGATGGCTGATTAACCCTCCTGTAATTAAATGTAAAAGTGTCTCCATTAGGTTGTCCGTGCTCATATGATGATGTCATGTGGCAATAAGTCTTTCTTTTTTTTAGTTATGTACGGAACATGAGGTACCAGGTTTCATCAAGTTCAAAGTGTTTGATGGCAAGCGTAAGTCCCTCCCTCACACTTTTCCTGTATAAAAGAGCCATTAACATGGCTTTATGCTCCTTTTTATATCAATTATTTTGTCTCTGCCGTAATTGCGTTTTTTTATTACTCTGTTAACGGCTGGCGCTCGGCAGTTACACAAAAGTTTCCAGGACATCCGAGTTCCGTGCCATGGCTTACACTTTCCAAGAGAGTAGGCCTGTGAGATGTGCTGACTGTGCTTTGGGGAGCTGGAGTCGCTTACTGGTCCTGTCTCCACCTCCATTGCAGCCTCCTCCAAGACCATCTCAGGGTTGCTGGAATTCGACACCAAGACACATGCAATCGAAGTGCTAACGGTACTCAACCACTACCAGATCCGAATACCAAGTGAGTATCTAAACTCACAAGTTCTATCTCAATGCCTGTGATCTCAGTCCCCTCCTAGTCTGCTCTTAGTCCCATCCTGGTCCCTTCCTAGTTCCATCCTGGTTCCCTCCTCATCCCCTCATAGTCCCCTCCCAGTCTTTCCATAGTCCCATCTTAGTCCCATCTTGGTCCCACCGTAGTTCCATCAGAGTCCCATCCAAGTCCTATCAGAGTCCCATCTTTGTCCCATCTTGGTTCCATCCTAGTCCCTTCAGCGTCCCATCCAAGTCCTGTCAGAGTCCCATCTAGGTCCCATTCTCATCCCATCAGAGTCCCATCCTAGTCCTATCATATTTTCTTCCTAGCCCCATCTTGATCCCATCCTAGTTTTGTCACAGTCAAGTCAATGGAAGACAGATGGATGGATGGACGGACGGACGGATGGAGAAGGTTGTGAAAACCTGTATATGTGTCCACACCAGACTCATTTAGTAAATACTCAGCTGGTCAGGTTATGAATGAGAGGAGAACATTGCCTGGCGGTCTTTGGGGAGTGTAGACCTTCATGCCCCGCAGAGGAGTCTGGGTTCTGAAGGCACGGTTGTGTTGGTGGGGATTTGGCACTCTGGAGCGAGTTGGGGTGGGCTGCTTATGCTATAAGCAGCTTGACAGAGGGATTTGAGAAGCAGGATGACAATATGAGGAATTTCTGACTAAGAAACCAGTTTGAACTGGCTGTGCTGTTGTTCAGTGTTCAGTCTTAATTATTATAGCACTTAATTATAGGATGAGTCCAGGTAGCTGGCCCAGAGCAGAGGTCAGCCTCAGCAGTCCTTGCCTTCATTTGAACACCAAAGTAATGTGATTTCACCTCTAATTAAAGTGAAGGGGGGACTGGAGGTCGCCCCCCACCTCCGGTGAGTCCTGTCTTCCTGTGTGATGTGAGTGACCCTGTGTTTTTGCCCGTTCCAGATGGTTCCAACCCGTACACCCTGAAACTCTGCTTCTCTACCTCCTCACACCTCTAATGCCCACGCGGTGGCGCTGTTGGGGGGGGTGGAGAAAGTGCTGGAATGTGGAATCGGCCAGCGGTGACCCAAGGAAAGAAGGGGAGGGGCAGGGGAAACGGAGGGCCTTTCTCCTCGCCTTCATTCCATCCCATTGCGACTCTTGATTCCTGACCCCCAGCATCCAAGGGCAGGGGTACATAAATACAGAAGTGCAAAACACTGGAAGTCACCATTTTCTCATGTCTGGAAAGACTGTGTTTTTTCTTTTGGCCTTTTGTTTGTCTGAAGGTAAATCGGGGAAGGCGAAGAGGAACTGCCACTGTCAGAGAGTGAACCCCAGCAGCTCATGGGGCTGGCCATCTTGAGGTCTTGCCTAAAGCTCCCTGATTTCCAGTTCATGGTGTTTTTCATGTTCGACCGGGACCTTCAGCCCTATCCATACTGGGCGGTCAACTTGACTGTGCAGAGGAGGTCACTTGACATCTACCAAATCCACAGAGCCACTTGCGGCTAGCTAATGTAAAACCACTGGATGGACAATTGCCTGCCGTGTTCGGTACTTCAAGAGAACAACATCTGTATAGCCTGTAATATGTAGATCACGTTGTAATATATGTATGAGTATAGCACTTGAGTAAGGCTGGGGGAGGGGCTATGTTGAACTTCAGTTTAAGACCTGGTGTCTTATCTTTAGAAAAGAAGATTCTTTTCCTTAAGGGGAGGATGTCTGGGGGAGTTTCAGACACTGTGCTTGTACCACGTTTGCACATGAAGGTCCACGGTCTATGTATCGGTCAGTGTTTCTCGGTGTGCAATATGTGGTGTACCACCACGCCCCCCCCCACAATGTGAGCATGACATCCATTAAACACTCTCCAGTCCCCGTCTTGTGGTTTTCGTCTATGATATGGTCTTGATTTTTTATTTATTTTCTAATGTAGCTCAGGTATTTAGATGCGTGATTTTGACTCTTGGGAGGACTGGACATTTCAGTGGTGTTTATGGGTTGAGTCATGCCCAGTTGAGCTTGTTGGTATTGCAGCTAGGTAAGGCCAGTGATGGCCCAGTTGCCATAGCATGACGAATCACCCACTGGGACTGCGCTTAAACATCCGTTGCCCTCGGGGATATTTCGAGTGACCCAACTGAGGCTGACCACAGTATGAGAGAAACCCCGCCAGCTTCCGCCTTTGCAACAAGTGTCCCTGTACTGCAACCAACACCTGGAGAGACCGCTGCTTCTGGACCCTTCCGCCTGTCGCATGAAAATGTTCCTGTGTCCATCCTCCCTGACAGGAGGCCTGCTGGAAACCATTCATGTCTCTCTCGTGTGACGACCCTCACCTGTCATCTCCGGCCTTCATCTGTCGTTTCCGACCACATCCTCTCCCCAGGCATGGATAGGGGCCCCAGTGCATTGTGGCTCTGGCGTCATTCAAAATATTGCCCCACTATACCATTGGCCCCGTTTCTGAAATAGCTCTGTCTGGTGGGCTCTGCTGCAGCCGCGCTGGTTTATTTTGGAGGCCACTGCAGAAGGAGCCACGTCCTCTGTAGGATGGTCACAACCCCCTGTGTAATTCATCCTGGAAAGCCGTCTAGCAAGGAGTCAGTGGCAAGGGCCCTGTGTGCCCTGTGTGCCGACCAAGCCACACCAATGGACATGAGCAGGTAGATTATTAGGGTCATGGGTAAAAATGGCTGGATGCAGCTCTGGTCATTGGACAGAGTTTCATAAGATGCCATGACTACCAGAATGTTATTTGCTGTTTAATTTGACCATATTATGGGTTGGATATTTAAACAAGCAGTTTTGGTTTTAGGTGTTGGACACAAGGGTGGCTCTTTGTGTGTATGTATGTGTGTGCGTTCCTTCGTATCCCTGCTGTTTCGGTTAGCCAGCACAATGCGGGGTAAATATAGCAACATGCTGATGCAGGATCTGTTTTGGGAAACAAGAACATCCCTTATTCCATGCGCATAATGGTCTCTGATGGGCCGGGTTCAAAATTTTCCACTTGTGTGCCATCTGTTGGTGGGGTGCAAACAGAGGGCACTTCTGACGTGGTGGGGGTACTAAATAAATAAACCGCTATATTGCGTGATGGGGGTGTTGAGTGGTTGGGAAAAGATGCGTCACATTTGATTTTTATTATCTGCAATGTGCAGTCAGGTAAAACATCTGCCGTTCTTTATACCCGAGAGAGTTTTGTTGTTTTATATTCTGCTGTTCAATGCTATGTGAAAGGCTTAAGAAGGAGCGTATTCTGTTTGCTCTCATGAGCGCCAAGGCCCCTGCTTTGGGTCATACAGAAGCCATGGGAGCTCCGCTTTAACCCTCCCACTTCGTTACTGAGAAGCCATTCTCCATCTCGGGGGCCCAAGGCCGCTGAAAACCTGTAGCGGCTTAGCGTGTAGGTGACGCTCCCCCCTCCTCATTGGGTGGCCTCTGTCAGCATTTTCTGGGGATGGGATGGGATGGGGGCGCGGAGGGGGGAAGTTGGACTTCGCTTGGTAACGTGAAGTGAAGCAGTGCCTTAGTGGCGGAGAACGCGTGAAATGGGGCAGGGGGGCGCTGGAGGTTTACTGGAGAAATTAGGGCTATCCCTGTGTAGCGGGTTTAGGAAAGTGTACTTATGTGTATTTTTAAAGACGTGTGTAATAACATGGTCATGTGACATTGATCTGTTATTATATTTACATTTGCACTGTTAATCATGGCCTCGTGTCTTAGCTGCTGGTAGAACTGGATGGTAAGTATAAGCGATTTTGAATTGTCTGAAATACGTGCTGAATTAAATATAAGAACTTCGTTCACATCATTTAAATGTTTGATGTATACGATGATGTCATGACTCATTTTGGTAAGTGTGTGTTTCTGGCTTTTTTGACATGATTGGGTAAATTGGCTGGTCTTACTGCTGCCACATTGAAAAGCCACAGGTGATGCACAGTCCATTAATGTCAAGATTGCTGCCATCTTGTGTTTAAAAGTGGCCGTCATTGCATTCACCTACGGTTTTGTACTGTGCAGTACTGCGACCTCCCATAACCATAATCGGGTCAGGCAGTTTGCCTTACTGGCACCGCTTGCCAAAGACACGTGCCTTCATCGCGTCTGCCAGGACGAGAGCGCCTGGCAGTGCCCTGTGGCACTCCATGGCTACAGCAAAGCGCTACAACGGAAACTGCCAGCACGTTGTCGCGGGAGGCTTTGTTCACTACATCCGGATGTTCAATAAAACATTGGACCACCAACAAGGTTGCCTGGGAATGGGAAGCTCGGCTTATTAATGATGCATTGTTCTGCTGATCTTTTATTCTTCCTCAGTTCACAGTCTTAACCAAAGGCATTGTCGGGGTAGGGAATAGATCATAGTGCAGCTTCATCAGGTGACCTCAGAGAAGCACTTGAAGACTTTGTGCGGCTCAGCCTTCTGTAGCCGGTACCTAACTTCCCAGGATAAGTGCCTTTATTTTCCCGATGAACTGGCCCTCGTATGTCACATGACAGCTTTGTTCCTCCTGAGGATTGGGGAGGTCACTAACAGACACAGCTGTGGGAGACGGGGCTTGTCTCTTGAGTGCCAGCAGGCTCAGCAAGTGACACAGATGGCTGCCTCCCCATCACCCCCCCCCCCCCCCCCAAAAGACCCCCCTGCCCGGACTCAAACAGGCTCTTGGGTGACCCTGCACTAAATTTACCCAGCCTGGATCCTGTCATCATGGACATGCTTGGGTTTTTGCCCTCTACCCTGGGCACCCACTGTATGCTATGTGTGCTTTTTTAAATAGCCGATAGCATCATACAGTTAGGGAGACTATCAGTTACACATTGATTAATGGTGTAAACACGTAATACTCCAGCATTATCCAGCTGTCTGTGGAGTTTAGTTCAGATTCATTGGTTTGAATTATGACGATTAATCACCATTAATAATTACTGTTCTTAGTATGAGTTAGAACAGAACTGTTGTAAGCTTTTTTCCTCAGTCATGAATCCTGAAAGGAGGTCATTTGGGTACACTTGCCAGCCCAATGAATGCAAATTAACCCTAAACTACTTCCCTCTTATGAGCACCATTATCTCCTTGCCCGAAATCGGTAACGTTTTTAATGTCTTTTTCCCCAATTCTTCCCATGAGGCTTCATTTTGTCCATTTTATAGAGTTTTCCGATGACAGTTGGGCTGTGACCTGTGGAGAAGGTCATCCTATACTGCCTATTTATTTAACGCATTACATCATAAGGGGAAAAAGTGAAATTCTGAGCACCTGTTTTCCAGACTGTCTGCCCACTGAGGCTCTGGCATTTCTAGGATGCGCTGTGGGAGGGATATTAAGGGAGGCCATCTGTTGCTGTTATAGTTTCGATCGTGATTAATTAAGATAAACCTATCCATTCATCGCATGGCATCGGACAAGCTGTGTACACTTTAGGCCATGCAACTGTCATTTAATCCTGCAGGGCAGGCCCCCAATAATACACCCCAGTCCAAGGACACCAAAATGTCATCTTAAACCCCAAGCCATAGGTTGGCCTGACTTGGGCGCGGTCTCCCGATGTCAACCCTGACTTGGGATAGTTTTTTTTTAACCCCGGGGTTGGGTAATACTAAATAGGCATGCTGGGGGGGGGGGCATCTCTGAGATCCTTCCTTCCTCAGAGAATTGGGGTCGGCCTTCCAGAGAACTGGGCATTCACTGTTGCTGAGCAGGGATAATTTGATTTATGACGATATCTGTAACCCTTCAGTCCTGCAGGTGATGCAGTACTGCGGTGGGGAGAGCGCCTGAAAGGGCCTCCCTGGCGGAATCCCGGATTTAATCACTGCTGTGTCACATCATACCAACGTGGCAAGTAGACCCAGGGAACGCAATCTGGCTCTTGTTCGGTCAGGTGGCTTCGACAGGCTCATGTCGCTCAGCTGTCAAATGGGCGCCTACTGGGCTGTGGGTGGAATCGAGCGAGTAGCGCTCTCCCCCAGGCTTGTAGCTTCGATGTAGCCTGCATAGCGAAAAGTCAGGGGGCGGCTGACAGCGCTGTTACTGGTGAAGGCGTGCACTAGTCACGCTCTGAAGAGAGGGTAGAAAAGATGGGATTATAATAGGATTAATGAGGGGGATGATTTTAAAAAGGAAGCATATGTGAATGCATGGCGAAAGGCCCAGAAATAAAGTGTATTATTTATTCTACTCAAAACTCTACTGGGGACTTGGGTTTAATAGTGGCTTTTGTAAGAGTCTGTCTACCTTCCACAGAGAAAGTGGTGGCTTGCATGCTAGGACCATCGTAACTAAAGACTTCAAGATTTCAATGCGAGCTATTCTCCCAGTCTGGGAAGCTATCCAGGCCTGTCTGCATTGGGCATATGACTGAGGTGCCTGCCACCTCTCTGATGATGATCCACCCCACTGGGCGTCTGGGACATGACTCGGGATAATCGCATATGCCTCACAGGCTAGTGGTGGCACATGGGTCGTGAGATCCAAGAAAAAGCAGACAGATGATGAGAGGGGCACAGTCATGGCTTCGACTATCAAGTATTTGGTTGGCCATTTTTATCTAAGAGTAATGAGGTAATAATATTGAGATATTGTAACCTAGCATTCAGAATGGAAATTAAATTCTCATTGGTGATGTATTTTATAGTCATCCAGCTTTGCATTTAATTCAAACCAGTGATTCCATCTTTTTTAGCATGGTGATATCTGTGTCTTCTGTCCTGTGGCACTGTACCTTCAGCATGAGGAGGTATCCACCAAGGAGCCCTGTCTCCTTCCTCCTAATAGGCTGGTTATAGAGCTTTGCCTATGGAGTCCTGCCTCTATAATGGACCCTGCCTCCAGGCATCAAAACCAAGGACGTTCACACGGTGGCCTATTTAAAGCAGCACAGGGCTCCGCCGGTTAGAAGCCGGTCAGGAGTTTGTGTGGTCATGCCAAATCCCATAATTGAATGTACATGTAAATTATTAAAATTAAACTGAGGAAGCTGTCGCCCCATTTTCATTCCCATGAGGGTTCTCTATGTCTATAAAATTAGGATGTCTTTGCATAAGTGTTATGGTAGCTTCTAGAGTGTAGGTCTGCTTTAGCCTTTGGGGTATCAGCTCTGTCACACTGAATACTGTGCAATGCTTTGCTAGCAGCATTAATTATCTCCCCCGCCTATGATGTAAACAGACATACATCAGCCACCCTGAGGGTCATTATGCCATCTAATCAATATTACTCTTGGTCATATTATAAAAGAATCATAAGTCACCTCCCCATATTATGAGCTGGTATGTCACCTCTGACAGACGAAAATCTGACAACTGTGCCTAAGAGGTCATTAAAGGCCTGGATCTTAGTTTTTATCCAGGACACTCACAAGCTTGGACACTCAGGCTCCTCGCTCAGTCTCTCAATAGCCCAGATACTTGACTCTGCAAGTATCACAGCATTGTCGGCAAAGTCAAGGTCAGTGGATCTTTCTTTACCAACAGATGCCCCATAGCCACTGGACCCCATGACCCTGGTCAATGCCAAGTTCAGGCAAGCATTGAATGGAGTAGGAGCAAGAACACACCCTTAATGAACCCTGGAATCAACTGGGAAGAAGGGAGAGGTTCTCCCCCCACTTGGCCTTGACGTCCAGCAACTTCAGAGGGATCCCGCAAAGTCTCAGGATGTCATAAAGAGCTGTTCCATCAACTGAGTCGAAGGCTTTACAAAAAAGGCTGCAAAGAAACTCAATATTAGATGTCAATATTCGCATTTGCACTCGATTAGAACCCTTTGTGCCAGGATGCGGTTGATAATAGGTGAGCAAGTGATCATGGATCCAAGGTCCTTGGCCAGGTCCAGCCTCATTCTCCTAGTAGGTGGTAGCCTACTGGACATTAGCTGAATCTTCATAGTAGCAACAAGAATTCTGTGGTCAGAATTCACAAACTCAGCACTCCCGAGATCCTGCAGTTCTGTTGGAGCCTCCAGTGTCTGCCCACGACGATGTGATCAATGTCCTTTGCTGCATGACCAGTATTGCAGTAATGAGTGACTGTACTCTACTATTAATTTGTGGTATCAATGCATAATCCAACTATATACTTTATTTTGTCCTACACAAACTACACCCATAATCCAGTTCCTACTGGAAAGCATACAGTGAAAACACTTTAATACAGGCCATTTATACACCTATAACCATTATCCATCCATCCATTTTCCAACCCGCTTATCCTGTTCAGGGTCGCGGGGGGTCCGGAGCCTATCCCGGAAGCAA
>JAODKL010000062.1:4572722-4583980 GCA_026780765.1 Petrocephalus schoutedeni
GGGGTGCGGGGCGGGGTGGGGGGGGTGCTCACTGCTGGCTTGGAAAGTGTAGACGAGGCAGGTTGGTATGGAGGCATCAATTTAATTTCATCATTGTGCACCTTGCAGTGAAACCTCTTATCGCACCGTACAATGTGGCTTATCTTTAATTCCGGTAAATTGTCTGGTTGATTGAAGCTGTTGTCAGAAGCCTGTGCCGAGACTGCTGATCTTTGAGGGGGAATGAGTGTCAGGCCACTGCCCTCTAGTGGTGATTCTGGCAAAAGGTCCAAGTAATGTGCCGTGCAAAACATTCCTGTCTCTCATGTCCTGCTCTCCCCCACCCTTCTCTTCACCAGTCATCCAGCTTCTGGCTTGGGGGTGAAGAAGACCCACTGACTGGCTTCACTTGGAGGGGTGGCTGTGAGCGCGAGACGACGGGGATCCAACTCTGGAGTGAGGTGTTTGTGGTGGACAGGCCTGATGGGAGCAAGGTGTGTTTCCTCCTCCCTGGGACCACTAGTGGTCTCATAGATGCACATCCTCAGTGGTCACAAGATGTGGAGGTGTTCTCAATATTGCACTGTTGCTCCTCAACAGGTGGCGGTTCTACTTGTGGACACCCAAGGGGCTTTTGACAGCCAGTCCACCATCAAGGACTGTGCCACAGTGTTTGCCCTGAGCACAATGACTAGCTCTGTACAGGTCAGTTGAGAGAGTGAGTGAGGGCTGCCTTGTGCACTTTGGTAACTGGATAAACCTCTTGGGAAAAAGTGGCATTTTATTCATCCTAGGGTGGATGATTTCCCAGATCTGCCTGCAGTTTGCAAAATTGGTGTATTTGTTAAAGCATCAGTTATTTTTGTCCGCTCCAAGTGTAAATGTTTGACCACCTATGGAGTTTAACATAATTACATTCAGAGGAAAATCTGGCTACAATTAGAAAAGAACTGATTTGCTTTTCTTGAAATACCTCTGCTGTTGTAAACCAAATATTCAATTATGAATTAATGTTGCATTTATATAGTGCTTTTAAAAAAGACGCCCAAAGGCGTCAATGGAAGCAATGGAGAGCCGCTTCAACCGCCACCACTGTGTAGGACCCACCTGGATGATGAAATGGAAAACATTCTGTGCCAGTACATTCACCACACAGTAGCTAAGGTGCTGAGAGGGCAGGAGCGAACTCACCAATTAGATATAGGGAATGATTAGGAGGCTAGATTTGACAGGGCCACGGTAAGCAAATTTAGCCAGGGCATCAGGGTGCCACCCCTATTCTTTCGAAAGATGCCCAGGGATCTTTTATGACCTCAGTTTTACTTATCATCCAAAGGATGGCACCATTTTTACTAGGTTTACACTGATTGATCGGCCAGCAATCGGAATCAGACGATTTTCGGCCTGATTGGTGATCAGTCACACATATTTATGATTTCAAGCAGATCTTACACATCTGCAATACGTCATACACACAGCCCACATCCCAGTCGCATGCTCACTTAGAGCTACAATGTCCGTGATTTGGAAATTCTTCAGTGTGAGCGAAGCGGATGCAAAATGCTCTTTTTAAAACGCACAAAAAAAGTGTATGGTCCAGGTACACCATTGGGGGACTAATGCAAAGACATTTAACACAACAAATTTAATCAGACCTTTAAAAACTCATCACCACAGTGAACGTGTAACAGAGGGAATATGCATCTGCTTATATTTCCCCCTCCTGCTAGTGAGGCATGGAAGGAAGAGAAGTATCCATTTACCCCCAACGTATATCAGCGGTGAATGTTTTTCTGTAATTGCAAGGAATAAAACTGGCAAGTTGATGATTGGGTCACTCCTTTATTTAACCAGTGAGCCAAGCAACATCAGCACAACGCAGCACCCTGCTCACTCCAGTTACATATGCTCAGTTTGAAGAAGCTAGCAAAGTTAACACTGCTAAAACTGAAGCCTGCAGAGCATGTCTGACGTAGAGCTACCAGAGTTGTTCAATCTAGTTTCGTGTCAGGCTACGTAGGCTGCTACAAGTGGATCCCAAAGCAGTATTCAGTTTTACAAACAATTCCAGTCCCGTTTATAAAAACTTTTTGGCATTTTGGTTATAATTTGTTGCCAAGACAAAATGTGCATTGTTGTTTTTTTTTGTTTTACTTACTGCACCTATTATTATTTGAAAGAATATATTAAACTTCAGTTGTATTTGGCGATGCATTTATTTATGTACTGAGTTCTATTTGAATGTGTAACGTTTAATAAGATTTTGCCCTGAATTAGTTGGTCTCCCATCCAAGTAGTGGCCAGGCCCAAACCTGCTTAGCTTCAGATTGATGACCTTGTCTGAGCTGCCGGTGGTATTATACTACATAGTGGGTTGCACCTTTCACCAAATGCTTGACATCTTGGTAACAGAATTACCTCTGCTGTAGAATTTCCTGACTGCAGTTTCTCACCCTTTTGATCTGAACAGTAGATGTTTCTGCATATGAAATGCATCAAGTAATATGGAACCTAAATGTGAGTTGAATGTTTTTCAGGTATACAATCTATCCCAGAATGTTCAAGAAGATGACCTTCAGCATCTTCAGGTGTGCAGAGTCTGTTAATGTGCATTTTTTCATGAATAGTTCAGTGAACAGCTACACTTGAAATGTAGTGGTTTGTGTGTGTCTTTAATGCCGAAAACTTGGGGAATATACAGTGTAGAATTATTGAATATTCAAGTGGAAAAACAACTCTGGCAGTAAACCTAGAAATGCAGAGATCTATAAGTAGACATGGTCACCACTTAATGGGGACTACAGCTTGCGTTTAATTGCATAAGGGTGCTATCTAGATAACTCTAGTAAAGCCGTTGAAAAGTATCATAGCAGTCATGTCTGTCATTGTGTTGTCTGTGTGGGTTTTTTTTTTTTGTAACATTTTGAAACTCATCATGTGGTCTGATCTAGGTAGTAAGTGAGACTGAGGAGTAGCATCCCAACAGTATGGGGAATGAGTGCCAACTGACCTGGGATTAGATGACAAGGGTGGGCCCATGGCCTTTGTCTTCTGACAGAACAGTCTTATAAGTTCTTGTTGCCCTTTCCTTCTCAAAGCTGTTCACCGAGTATGGACGCCTTGCCATGCAGGAGATCTACCAGAAGCCTTTCCAGGTGTGTGACTCTAACTTCGTTTGTCACATTGTCACAGGGTTCTGCCCAGATCCGGTAGTCATTCACTACTGAGTTAAAGACTTCTGGCTGGCTTAAATTATTCTACTTATGACCTGGTCATCCCATAGAAATATTCCAGACAGTTGCTGCTACTGATTTAACACCCCCCCCCCCCATTAGATTTCATTCATATCTTCCTGAAGCTGGGACTAACATGCGGCCGTGACACCTTCTGAATTGTCTGTGAACATGCTAATGGAAGAGCATGTACATATTGTACTGTGTAGTGTAGAGGTTGACCGATATTGGTTTTTCAGGGCTGATATCGATACCATTTATTACTGGCTAATGGGGCCTATAACCGAGATTTGGAGCCGATGTGCATTTGCTTTTATGTGCTTTCATTGCATCCATCTGCAATGAGAATTAAGAAATATAAAGTTTATTAAAGTAAGGCTGCTCCATTTAAAGTGAATGTTACTTTTTAAATGATTCATTATACAATATAAAACAAAAAAACATGTATATACTTTTTACAGATTAAGTATTCATAACAGTTTCTGCAAGAATAAGACATTAAAAATAAAGAATCTTATAAAACTTATAAGCCTGAGCTGGACAAATCAAATTAATAGATGCTTTAATACCATTAATACATTTTGCTTAATGACAACAGAGTTTGGTAACGCATTTAAATTAGCGGTAAGAGACTCCACGTCAGCTTACATTATACGTAACGTGAGAATCTCATAGGGATAAGTAATGCAAGTACTGTAATGTAAAGTAAGATAAGCTCCTGCTGCAACATTAGCTGTCGCCGCTACATAACGCTATTAACACTTTGTCATTACAGGTAACATTGCTGGCTCATTCGGCAGCGTACTGCATTCACTAAAGGGGAAAAAACTTGTCTGTTTATCTCACTTAACGAGATACACATTGCATAAAACATGCTCTGATGTTGTTTTTTTCTTTAGTGAATGCATGACGCTTCCGCAGGCTCAGTTTATCACCACAACAAAGGTCATTATTCAAACGTTTTCAGCGGTGTCACTGGGAAAGCGGGCAGGCTTTTCATTATAGAAATAGCTCATAGCAGCTCCGAGGTGTTTTATAACTTCAGTGTGTAAGACTGTAATGTTTTAATTTGGGGAAACATCAGCTGCTTTACCTTCCAATCTCATTCCACGCTCAGCTGACACTCCTCTCTCCTGTTTTCCTCTTTGGGGCTTCACGCTGCGCTTGTGTGTGTGTGTTGTGTAAGTGACAGCGAGGCTTCAGCATTGATTGGCTATTACTAGTGTGACATAGCCAATCAGAGATTCTTGTGGGCGGGACATTAAATGAAGCAGCGGGATCAGAGCAAAGAGCACAGAGGAAGAAGTGGCACCGGAGCCACATTAGCGCACCTTATAATTACTTAATATCGGTGAGCGTTAAAATAAAAGGCCGATACCAATAATCGGCCGACCCCTAGTGTACTGGTTGTATGAACATCCATCTGACGTGCATATGTTATCCAATCCTCAGACCCTCATGTTCCTGATACGGGACTGGAGTTACCCCTATGAGCATCCCTACGGTTTAGAGGGGGGAAGGAGGTTTCTGGAGAAGCGACTGCAGGTGAGTGCTCGCTCTGAGGGCAGCTGCTGCACATGCTGCAAAGCTGTCTGATCAGAACAGGAGAAGGTCCCACTGAGGCGAGCAGCTCGAAAAGGCCCCTTTTGGCTGCCATTTCCAGGTTCTGCACTAATTGGTGTCTGAGTTAGGACATGGACCCTTGACAACAGTAACAGAAGGATGAATAATTGGTTATGATAGGCCCATGTGTCTGGGAAGCAGTTGATGCTTTTAGTAAAAATGTGATGATGGGCTGTTCGTGTATGTGGTGAAAGTTTAGCTGCAGAAGGAATACTGCATGATGCAGTTTCCTGGCCAATCAAAGCTTTGGTCGATTTGTATTTTTATCAAGTGAAACTGAACATCCACAGAATCTCTGGGCTTTGGAAACATTTACTGGGTTCGTACAGATCGGCCTGAAGAAGCGGCTGTAGATGTTCTTTGATGAGACTTTGTTTGATATGGCAGGTAAAGCAAAACCAGCATGAGGAGCTGCAGAATGTCAGGAAGCACATCCACTCTTGTTTCTCCAACATCAGCTGCTTCTTGCTGCCACATCCTGGCTTAAAGGTCGCCACCAACCCCCACTTTGATGGCAGGCTGAAAGGTGTGTCATCTGTTACTGTTGGGTGCTTGGGGCCTTCTTGATAGAGGGGTGTCATTCATGGTAATGGAAGCAGATGTGTGGCTCAGGTTTTGACCAGACTTGAATATTATGAATGCTTTGAGGTCTTTTTATCTTGCAGATATCGATGATGATTTCACGAAGGAACTGGAGAAACTCGTGCCATTAGTGTTGTCCCCAGAGAACTTGGTCGTAAAGGAAATCGGTGGTTCCAAGCTGACATGTAGAGACCTTGTCGAGTACTTCAAAGTAGGAGTCTTTTAAAGAAAGTCTAAGCATTGCTATGTGATCTTAGCCACACCTTCTGAAAAGTGCCTAATAGGCCATGTGGTGTGTTTCAGGCATATATAAAAATATACCAGGGAGAAGAGCTACCTCACCCCAAATCCATGCTACAGGTAAGAGAGCAGTGATGTATTTAGCTGCCCAAGGATGCATGCATGTGAGGAGTGAAGTCAGTGTAACTGCCGTCCCTGGGGTTATCAGTGATGAACATCTGCAGGTTGTCAGCCACCTGTCTTCAACCTTTGATGGCCCTAATTTTAACATGGCCCTGCTGTGTGTGGTGGCTGTTTTGAATGCTGATGTATGTGTGGTGCCAGATGCAATGGCTGCATAATGCTGTCCCTCTGTGCTGGGATCAGAACTGGGCCAGTAAACTTTGATTTGGAAACAAGTGAAGATATTCTGCATTTGGACAGTCATTATCATTGGTATGCATGTGATATGCACTGTAGGTTAACGTGAGCTGCAGGGATGATGGCTGCTCATTGTGTTGCATTAATGGGTTAGTAGCTTTGGGTGATAGTGTCATTTTCTGGGTCCAGTAATGTTTGAAGCTGCTTTTAAGGCCTGATATGAAAGCTTGTCCTCAGGCCATTTGCACATTGACCTGTCCGTGCAGGCGACCGCCGAAGCAAACAACCTTGCTGCAGTCGCAGGAGCGAAAGACCTGTACAGCAAGAACATGGAGCAGGTAAGCAAAGTGCCCCTGCTGGCCAAAAAAGCCTCCCGGTAGAGTGTATGTGCCTGATGAGTGTCACCTGGCTCTCCAGCTCTGCGGAGGAGACAAGCCGTACATCGCTCCCGCTGACCTGGAGCGCAGTCACAGCGAGCTGAAGCTGCGCTCCGTGCAGCAGTTCTGCGCCGTGAAGAAGATGGGTGGCGAGGAGTTCTGTCGGCGCTACCAGGAGCAGCTGGAGGGCGAGCTGGAGGAGACCTACGCCAACTTCATCAAGCACAATGACAGCAAGAACATCTTCTACGCCGCGCGAACACCCGCCACACTCTTCGCTGTCATGTTCGCCATGTATATCATCTCGGGAGTGACTGGTTTCATCGGACTGAGCTCCATAGCTGGCCTGAGCAATCTGATTATGGGCCTGGCGCTGATATCGCTTTGTGCCTGGGCCTACGTGAAATACTCAGGGGAGTACCGGGAACTGGGGACTGTCATTGACCAGGTGGCCGAAACCTTATGGGAGCAGGTAGGTGTGAGCTGGTCACCGCACACATTCACGGTGCATGCCTTAGTAATGCTGTTGTAGGTGACAAGTGGAGGAGATCGGAAAACATGAATGGCTGCCTGCTTGCAGTTCCCCTTCATCACCTAGCTGACTAACAGCGCTTCTGTGCTTCTCATAATTTGTATGTCTTTTTTTTTTTTTTTTTCCCCCTTTCTGCTTCAGAGGGCTCCAAGAAAGGTGAGAGGAGATGCACAGCTTGTGGCTTTTCCTGCTTTAATCTTCCCTGCCTTAAATCTTGCTAATGCCTTGCTAACTGGTGGCACTTCCATTTCAGGTATTATCCAAAGTACTAGAGTCTGCAGGAAGTGGAATGGTTTGGCGCCCTATTGTGGCAGCACAGAGAAGGAGACTGCCCTCAAACAACAATTACAAGAAGAAGAAATAGCTCTTTCTAGTTGCTCTTTCTGTATTAAATGATTTTTTTAAAAGATTGTCAGTGTGTGGCTGCTGGGGGGAATAAATGTCTACCTGATTCACAGCATTTAGCGCACAGGTTGGCACCGTTCTAAAAGTATGATGCATCTTGTCCGGTGGAAGGCACTGTGCTGTTGTCTGTATAGCATCGAGCTGCCATGTTTCCATAGTCATCTTTTGGTTTTTCTCATCCCCGCCATCTGCTTTCTTTGTCCCATTTTCACCCTTCAGGTGTTGAAGCCCCTGAGCGATCACTTTATGGAGGATAACGTTAGGCAGACTGTGGCCAACTCCCTCAAAGCCAGCCTGACCGAGCAGGGCCCGAAACACGGCAAGCTAAAGGCCAGCTAGCAGCCTGCGGCCTGTGCAACCAAAGTTTTATATTTTTAACACCCTTTTCCTCACCTGAATATGTACAATACCAACAATCTGATGGAGATGCCTGGTATGTTGAGAGTAAACTTTCATCCCTGAAGCCCTATTCAGATGGGACCTGGTTTACTTGAAGACGTAAAGTAATTGAAGTCATTACAAATGAGCTCCATAATTTTAATTTAGTTTGAGTCTGGCATGTCTAATTACAGCCCTCCACATTAAGAATTTAAGAGCAAATGACCGTCTGTATCTTAGTAAATGTAGACCTCTTTTGGTAATAGTCCAGTCTGAATTGTGAGCTTGGTAATAAGATCATGTGTATAAAGGCACGCTGCTTTTTTTTTTTTTTTTTTTGTAAGGCGGGAGCAGCATTTCTTGGCTAAAAATGGAGCTTGAATGGGTACTTGGTTTTCTTCAAACGTCTGACTACGTGAACCTAGAGCACCTTCTGTGCCAAGGTCGGCAGTAGGTGCAGAGCAGTACAGCACTGCTGAATAGTCGGCCCTCCGTATCCGTGGGTTCTGCACCTGCGCATTCAACCACTGGTGGATCAAAAATATTTAAAAAAACCCAGGAAGTTGCAAAAAACAAACTCTTTGAATTTGCTATACATCAAGCACTACTCTAAATCCACACGCATGAAGTGACATGTAGGTATACCCTGCTGCACTGTACTGAACATGTACAGAAATGTCATTTATTCTCTAAACAATGCACTTGGACTATTTATGTATAATTTTCAATGTAATGGGCATTATAAGTAATGTAGAGATGATTTTAAAGTAATCAGGAGGATGTGTGCAGGTTATATGCAAATCCGCCACCATTTCATATAAGGGGCTTCAGCAATCCACAGGTGGTCCTGGAACAAGTCCCCAGCGGGGCCTGAAGGACAACTGTACAACAGTTTGTAAGCTACTGTCAGGTTGGGAGGAAAGTTCTGTGTTTGTTTCATTACTATGTTAAAGGGATTGGTCACCTGAAAATGAAAATTCTGTAGTCAGTTGCTTTTTGGATGCGCTGATAAAATCAAGATGGGATTAGTATCTCTTTGGGGAAATTACATGAGTGTCTTATCCTGTCCAAATCCACCAGTCAAATCACTTTACAGATTTAATCCTGTCCAAATAGGGTTCAAGTCTGTCTTGGTCTTTCTAAGAAAGCAGATGGTTCAGATCATACAGGATCCTACTGTCCCATGTAGGTTTGAGTACTTTGTGGATGGTTCTGTCAGTCCTGCAGCAACGCTTTGTGTAAAAGGACATACAACTGTAGAATAAAGATTGTCTTGAGTCCCAACTTGTACAGATTTTGTACAGTCGTATATCAAGGAGGGCATGTATATGAAGTATAAATAAATGATTTTGTATGAAATGGAGGGCAGCAGACTGAAGTGTGGTCACTGGAGAGGATGCTTCCATGTGTGAACGAGGATTTAATTTAGTCCTTTATTCAGGAGCTGTTGTTCATGGGATGCTACGTCATCAACTTGCAGGAAGACAGACCTATAGTTTCCAGCAAAGAAATCAAAATGAATCAAGAACACCTCTTACTGATCCCCCCCAATGACAAGCAGTAAATGGAATGTGCAGTCCAATCAAATTCCAAAGTCAAAAGTGGTGTTAGGAATGTCTGTGATCTGGCAAGATAGACATTCTGATCTTAAAGGGACAGTTACTATAAAGCAGTTCCCACTCCTCTCTGTTAGATTACCAAGACCTATTTATAACCTCACAGGACTGATATGGGAACGATTTATTCCCTGGCTTGTTTGACATTGTAAAACCTTCTGGCAGCTCATCCCGTAAACACTGCCACACAGTATAGATGCAATGAGACCTAAAGATTGATTGTATTCAATCTTAATTACACCATGTGATTTTTCTTTTTAAACAGCAGTCCAAGAGGTAATTCAAAGGGCACTCTTGTAAGTTTTTCAAACCAAAACTACAAAGGTGTTTTTCATTTGTGGAGGATACTCCGAATTAAGGGCATAAAACAAACCAAATCAGCAAGCAGATGGCATGTGGGGGATTCTCCCAAACCTATGACATATTATATACCGGGGTAAATGACAGCCACAAAGTGTTAAACCTCTATTATTTCATTCCTTGTCCTTTGCAACAGAAATGCTGACCTTTGAAAGCTCATAACAGGGCAGAAAAGTTATGGGATCCCATAGCAATTATATTGAAATAATCGCTGGAGAATAACAAAGTGCCCTTAGGATGATCTAATGTTGTGGGGTTATATTTGGTATGATGAATGGTAAATGGCAGCAATTGATATTATAGGGCCACAGCACTAATTGAACGGTGATGTGCACCAGACAAATACTTTGTCCGCTGAGGAGAGTTTGCTAAACTTGTAATCACAATTTCAAGCTGAAGCTATTTAAAATGTTATTTCTTAAGCCTAAGTGGTCATTATCCACTAATCGTTAATTGAGTTATCATAGAATGTCGCAACTGACTAATCTGCCAGCAGACAGGGAAAAATCTTCCTATTGAAGCCCTTATAAAAATAATAATAAAAAAAAACTTTAAAAGCATGACTTGAAGAATATAATTAGGGCTGGGAAATCAATCACGCTAATGCGTAGCGTTAATTTTAAAGTCATGACGTGTTCGCTCTTTTTGTGCTGTTGCACAGAATCTCAGAATTCAGAGCTAAAATCAAAACATTCACTGAACACCAGCTTCACTCTGAGACGCTAAGTGGTTTATTTTATTTTAAAAATTGCCAGATGAAGACATACATAGGGTTTGTAATATTGCTGTATTTTATTTCATTGAATACCTAAAAATCGTTTATGTTAAATGTGCTTTCAGTGGCTGTCAGGCGTCTTATAGGTTGAATAGGTCTTAGAACCCTGATCCTGGAGTGCCGGTAACCCGCAGGTTCTCCATCAATCTGTAAGATAAGACGTAGGCCTATATTTTGATTTTATGTGTGTGCGTTCCTTCTCCGTAACACTCTTGCCCTTAATTTAAAATACTTATTATAGAAATGAATGGTAACATAAAACTGATTAACTACCCCGGAGGCAAAACTGACAGTTTTAAACAATGAAGCTGTGTAATTTGAAACTAATTTTGAAATTAAAAATCTTCAAACCAAAAATTGATATGTTAAGGTAATGAGTACGATGAGGAGAATGACCCATCTCTAATTCTTAATTATACATTGTATATAATTATACATTATATATTTAGGGATTCAGTGTGTGAAAATGTATAAGTTTTAATGTTAGGTGCAATTAACCCCACTTTAATCACAGAAAACAAATTTTTGATTGATTCATAACCCTAAATATAATGCAAAAATAAATCAGAACCACAACCATTATTTACTTACGAATAGGATCATTTAATATTTTTGCAATACATCTGCCCTACTATAAACTCAATGTTCTTTGACATAATGTCATAATGACATATATTTAGGATCAAAGAACAAATCCTCATACTGGATTTGTTGGAGAAAATCAGGGGCGATTCTAGGTTCAGAGCTTTGGGGGTGCTGAGCACCCAGAGAGCTGCCCAGCAAGGCAAGATACACTTT
>JAODKL010000062.1:4594005-4607591 GCA_026780765.1 Petrocephalus schoutedeni
CAGTGGAAAACCCCGCGAAAGTGAGCTGAACTGAACCGTACCGTACCGTACTATGCAGTGGAAAAGCGCCAAAAGTGAGCAGGCAGGCAGGCGGGAGCGTGCAGGACTGGCCTTCCCCCAGTGGTGGAAGTCACTTTCTCAGCTAAGCATTCACTACTAGTTCCTGCCGCCGTGTGCCCAATGCGCTTCCTGTGTTTACGAGGCCCACATGATGGTGGTGGGGGCATTTGACCTCAGCGCGCTGAAAGCAGAGCCAAAAACACCCCCCCCTGATCATTTAGCCATGAGCCCAAGACCCTTCATTTAATATTCATTATTAATTGTAAGCTGTACTTGTGAGAGCTCTCCACAGCAGCCATTGTGCAGGCTCTCCAGATTATTCCTCCCCCACAAAGACGGCTAATAGCAGAAATATTTATTTAATTAATTTTTTTATTTATTTTTGCAGTTGACTACAGCTTCCGCCCTGGAAACTCCGCTTTTGTAGAACTTGACAGGCGACATTGTCCTGAACAGCGTTCAACTTAAAATGACAAAGGAAGCAAAAGAAAGTGGCCACAGAGCGGCCCTGACAAAAGCGACACTTGCAATGGCCGTTTTCATGCGAGAATCGGCAGCCTTGTAACTAATGACAGCCAGTCGGTCGTCAGTCATCAAAACATACAATTAGCTTATATTGGCTAATTGAGGACTACATCTATCGATATGTCTCCATGGCGACCCCACCACCAACCTGGCATGAAAGTGAAGCCGCTGGGCAGCTGCATGACTCCGGCCGGGGCTGCAGACGTCTTGAGCACGGTGCCGTTGGCGCTGGTGAGGCTGTTGGCACCGCTGCTGGCGGAAACGGGTGCCAGGTAGTTGGTGATGGGGAAGGATGGGCCGCTGCTGACCTGCATGGTCGTGGAGGTGGTGGGCACCGTGGCCTGCGTGCTGGAGGTCCCCGGCAAACTGGCTACCGTGAAGGCTGGCTTCAGCGTGTCCTGCTGAGAGAAGACAGGCCGGTGTGGACTAGAGGGGACTCTGCAGAGAGCAGAACTGCAAATTTTAAAGGATGACCGTTAGGGGTGGGGGCGTCAGTGCCGAGCCAATGAGTCAGAGCCTCAGGGACCAAAGGAGTTACAGAAGGAGCTAGGGCAAACTTTGGCCGTCATTATGAGGGACCAATTTCACAGCAAGCGGTACATACCAACCACAACCCGGGGGAATCTGTGCGGGTCACATTTTAAATTATTCCCGAAGGACAAGTAATATTTGACTATCCTTGAGCACCCCATTGTGAAACATAATAACCAGAGGCTATTTCGCAACTGACAACAGAGTGATGTATGACGGGGCAAACCCTGCAGAAACACAAGCGAATAAAAAACTCAAAAGAAACATAAGAACGGTTTAACAGCCTCGTCAGAGATGGGAGGGGGAAGAGCGAGACCAAAACATTTTAACATGGTTTCCATAACTGGTATCATGGCAAGACAAAGTATCGATAATCTATTTGTATGAAGCAAATGCCTTCAGTCTCCCTGTCTGAATGCAATATTCACAGACCTAGTTCTACTTTGAAGGATGGGAGCCATTCTTCGGTAAAGAAAGCTGGCAGGAAAAGTGAAAAGGAGAGGTTACAGAACCACAGGGGCGCCACCTCCTGGAGGGTCGTGCATCACACAGGCCGCACGTCGCGGACTGCAGGAGGCAGATTCCCACGGACATCAAAAGGACTAGCAGCAGGGGCTGAATCTAGAGCTGTGTATTCCTGTCCAGGACATGCATCCAAAAAACAAAAGGGGTGCAGAGGAGCGCGTGAGGGTGAAGGGAGAAACGGGCGGCTCTGACCGAATGTCAGAACGTGGCTGACAGCTGTGGGGGGGTGGGTAGGGTCACCTCCCGCCGTCAATGTCCACCATACAACTGGCACAGCGTGAAATGAAATTCATGTGGGGGGAGGGTGCAGGGGGGGTTCCTTTGTACCAAAAAAGGGAAAGTGCGCGTGAAAGCCTGCACACGTCACTCCTCCAAAAACGGGCAGAGGGCCAGCCCCGCCTCCCCCATGCGCTGCACCTCCACTCCCTCTTCTGAAGCGGACATTCACCCCTGGTTCCCGCTACTAGTAAAAATGCCAGTTCCCCATATTCCCTTCAAAATGTACATGTCCTTATAAAGAAATAGCAACCAAGAATTGTAATAGCTCACACACTGGGGGTTGGGAATGGCCGGCTGCACCCCGCTCTCATATTTTAGAGGTCTGGTGGCGGTTTTATATGTGACCAATTCAGTGGGTTAGAGGTAACTGCTGTCCCAGGCAAAGCCATGAAGGCCCCCCTGAACCCAGGAACGCACACAGAGTCCTGCTGATAAGGGCTGCAGTGTCCCCGTTCCCCCTCCCCCACCACACTTCTGCAAAGCATAGACAGGAAACAGGGTTGGGGGGGCGTGCAATACACCGTTTACCGAGGTTAAGAAGTCACATCTGTACTTGGCCAAGGAAGGCTGGAGGTCATTATCCAAAACGAAGGAACACAGAGGTGTGTGTGTGTATAAATCAGGCCCAAGTCAAGTCAAGCGGGACACCTGAATGCACGTTCAGCATGCGACTCTGGGATGCCTGATGGACCCTGGCCCATGGACTTGGGACGCCTCAGCAGAAACGGCTAAGGGAACGTGCACTAGCACCACCAACCCATGCTTGGCAGGGCAGCCCGACAGTCCTCCCCATCAATGGCGGCTGTCAGTGCTGAAGCCGGGCCACATTGGCAGCTTCCGAGTCCCCCCCCCCCCCAACCCAAACAGTCTAGAGGAGTGTCTCCAATACAGTCCTCAGGGACCCAGTCGGATCACGTTCTTGCTCCCTCCGAGATGCCAGCAAGACAGGCCACATTTTTGCTCCTAGTAGCAATAGCGGGGGCTATCTGTGGATCCCCGAGGACCGAATAGGGAAAACGCTGATCTATGTGGACGTATGGCTGGCTGCGGGTGGGGCAGAGGGACAAGACACGTGAACAACTGAAGCACCAGACAGCTGGTTGGGGGGTGGCGAGCAGCTCAGAAGCAATATTAACCCAATGTTACCTGGCCGGGACAGAAGCTGACCCCGCTTACCTACAGCCCCCATCACACAGATCACGGGAAACTACCCCGGGAGAGCCCTTACCTTAGCCTCCATACCAGTGATCAGAAGGTCATAGCCCCAGCCATAGCTCTCTCTCACCACATATGCATTTGTGTGGCACATGAAGAGCAAGATGGGTTAGGCAAAAAAAAAAAAAAAAAAAAAATTATAAAAAAATCCCCATAGGGATAAATAAATCTAGTCTACCTTGGGGATTACTCCATTGAAATGTCAATGGCCCCAAATAAGTAGAAAACTCAAAACCTGATGCAGAGCAACGCAGTGGCTGGCAGTGTGACTAAGCAAGCTGGGTCCACCGGCCACCTCATATGCAGACACACTCAGCCTGGCAAGAGAGGCTAGCTCACAAACAGCCTGGTTAGGGAGCAATGCTCCTCTGCAAGCAAACGCTATTCAATTCAGATGCACGCACCATCCTATAAGCACTGTCCACACGGGAATTCTGGGGATCGATAAAAGAACCACGAGCTGACAGCCTTGTCCCCATCTCTCACCATTTTTTTAGGAGGGGGGTACAAATAATATTCTGCAGCAAAAAGTTGCAGTCCTTGAAACAGTAGGAAAACAGGAAGTCTATGCTCTGTGGAGAAACTGAAAAGCAAGTCTGCCTACTGCAGGCCCCCCTTCTTGACACCTCAATCCTCATTTCCCTCAACCTGATTCTTCTGCCGTCCGCTGCTCTGTGGTTTCTAAAGCCCAGGTCTCCCAGGGACCCAAGCTAACTTAAACACTGAAGTGACACAAAAACCACAAGACTAGAAATTAAAAAAGTGTGCTTTTGCTGAAAATGGGAATTGGATAAACTACACCTCCACTAAGAGACAAAATGCTTGCATTTGGCTGAAAACATCTGAATTCCATTATGATAATTAGCTGAGAAAGTATTAGGCACAATTACACCACAATCATTACAATACAAGCCAGATACCCAAACTTGTCCTCCAACTCAAAAGCCTCTGAACAGAAAGCCAACAACATTGTTGCACCATAAAGTGTTAAATAGGGGAGAGACTGCCCCCTCCCCTCACCCCCAGGTACTAGGAGCCACTGCGCTGCCTGCTGGTCCCTGTCGTAGCCATTTGCTGGCTCCCGTCTCCCAGTTTGTCACCCTGCCAACCATATGGAATTCACAGCTCCATTTGGGACTGCTAAAAAAGGCAAGGCAGCCCAATTTGAAGCAGCAGCCAATAGCAAGCGTCTTGCCCACAAGCCCCTTCACTGGGTACCCCCACTTCGCTCCGCTCCGCTCCACTCCCCACCCCCCCACTTTGTGTGCCATTTCCAGCAGAGAGTAAGATTAGGGGCATCTGTGATAAGGACACAATGGAAAGTTTAATTCGTTCAGTTCTCCATGATACTTGTCACTTGTAAGCTGCCCAGCCTTCCCCGCCAAACCATCCCACTCCCCCACACAGAAGTGAAGCAGCCCACCTTGTTCCCAGAGGGCAGCACAGAAATTACAGGCATAACACAGCTCAACCAGCACTCCTAAAAACTGCAGAAACACCACAGATAAAGACTAAACAAGCAATGGGAGGGATAAAGGAGACCACCTACATTAAAGCTTAGGGTCAACTCAACAGAGAGCCAAAGTGAAGACCTGGGAGAGCACCAAAATGAATACAATAATGACACCACCACCACATTACTGAACAGCAAAAACAAAAATTAAATACCAAGAGAACAGGAATCTTAGGCCCCTTTCTGAAACGCATTATCCAAAACATTATTCTGAATTAGAGGTTAATTATGAAACCATAATGTAGCGCAAGACCGACACTGCAAACAAACAGCCCGAGTACATTCCTCCAAACCAAGCGAGGGCACGTTTTAGCCCAAGTGACTAAACAGCCTCGCCAATGTAAACAATCCCACAACTCTGTTACACTGCTCCCTTGGACACGCTGGGGTTTATGCGCACCCTGCCTGTGTTTTCACAGTTTGCTACTAGGGACAAGTGTACCCCAGAAGGCTCGAGGCTAGGGCCTTGTTTTAAAGAGAGCAGATTCAAATGCATATAGTTCCACCATGAGGCTCAGAACACCCCAGAGAACAAGAAGCCAACCCATTTCAACAAGGTCTGGGACCAGGAGCCAGCAATTGCAAGGATCATTTGAAGAAGCAGCAGCCCTAATCCATAAACCACTTTTACTTCCGTAATATTTCTGGTCTCCTTGACTTCAGTGGGATACAGTGAATCACCAAGTGAGGAAACAAGCACCACACTGTTTCAGTATATTTAAACATATAATAAAGAAACCACAATCCACCAGAGATACTGGCCACTCCGGAGCTGAGAAGAGGAGCACATGATGTGGATAATTAAGGACGTGAAACCACCCATATGTTGTACCTTGAAGCTTCACATATGGAAGAAAACTGGCATTTCACTGCATGTCCCCAGCCAACCAGAAGCTAAGAGGGAATCCATTTCATGGTAAGTGGAGACGGTAAAAAGAAAACAAGAAAACGCAGGTATGAAAGGCCAGCAGCTGGCACAGGCCACGCCCGCCTGCCTTTTTTTTTTTTTTTTTAAATACTTTAGTCACAGTTAGTAGAGAGCTTTCATGATGAATCAAACACTGCCCATGCAGAGGAATAAAAACAATTAAAGCAAATAATTCAAGCGTGCTGCAGGATTCTGGCAAATTGCACATTACAAAACACCTGATCAGAAGGTAACCGGTAGGAAAGCATCTACACAATTTCCTTTGCACAAGAGGTTTGAGGTTGGCGATGGTGCTGCAATTCAAATGGTAGCCACCCACCAAATAATGCTAAACCACTGATTCTGCAAGGCCCCCGTCCCGACCAGAACTCACGATCTACAGCTGTTTAGCACACAGACTTGGCAGAGGCCCAAGCCAAACCTTGTGACGGGGAGGCCGGGGAGCAAGCTTTGGGACCGAGCCCAGAGGGACCGGAGGAGAGATTACGTGCAACGGTATGTCAGCCAAATGCAGCCCATTTGTCCTCTCTGATTTCTACCACTGGCCAGGTTCCCCCCACCATTGCTTATCTCCCCGCTGTCCCACACCCGCCAAAAAGCAGGGGGGGGGGGGGGGGGGGGGGTTGAGCAGCAATATTTTGCCAATACAAAAATCACAGGACTCCAAAAAGACAGACAGCTGCAGCTAATAAGGAATGTGGAGGAGGCCCCTGCCAGGACGGCGAGCGTGGAAACCGTACCATATATGGTCATGGAGGCAGAATCTATTCTCATTTATTATTATTATTTTTTTTTTTTTAAATCAATGGCAGGACCGTGACTGACTGTCTTGGCTTGCAGGATCTAACTCACGACGGCTGGTGCCGTCCACAAAGCGTGTAGAAGGAAGGTCGCCCCGTGTGGGCCTACGACATGATGTTTGGCAAACTGGAGATGTGCGGGGCAGCAGACCAGCAGACCAAGTTGTGGTGTTCAGTAATAAAAAACGCCAAAGCCTTATTTGAAAAAGCAGGACCTTTTAGGATTGCAGCCAACGCTGCACTATGAAGACAATTATCAGAACTCAAACTTGTGGAAAAAATTAGGGTTTTGAGGAGAGATAAAAGCTGGGAGAGGGGAAGACGAATATTTGGGAGAAAGGGATCACACAGACATGGAGACACCCTAGAGAAGGCTTTGGGCACCAAAGCTTACAACAAGGCCGAGAGCCTTGTGAGAATGAGCTCAAAGTGAATCTGAAGTTTTAAAGAAAGCAAACGTGTTGGAGGACAGGAGAAATGTATATCATGTTGGGAGAGGCAGAGCCAGATTCAGGCAATTCTGCATAAATACAAAACAGAGGTTCACACAGTAGATGAAAAACGGAAGCATCCAACAAGTGAGGTCCAGAATGATGCAAAGATAAGCTGCAGCAAAAGGTGACATCATAGATCTGGAGGGGAACTGAACCAAATTTAAGGGTAGCTTTAGGGTCAAAGGGCATGAATAGTCAACACTGATGTGGAACAACAGAGGGGCAGGATATAAAACATTTAAGACAGTGGGCCAAGAAGAGAACCTTGGAGGAGTGGCCTGGGTGACTGCTGAGGGAGAGTAGCCATAAAATGCCATGGTCATGTCTTTTAAAATATATTGGACACTGTGCAAAAGGCTGTGCTCAGGCTGAGAGAGAAGGATGCCGAGGGCTCTGTAACCTGCAGATGAGATGACCATTGAATACTTTAGTGTGCTGTGAAGAATTACAGTTGCTGTCCTGGAGATGGACTACGTGATGTTTGGAGATAATCACAGCAAGGCTGAGGAAGGCCCAGCAGAGGAACAGATTTTAAGGAAAAAGACTGACAGGTCGAAAGAACAGATTAGAGTGAGAATGTGACCTTTGGGGCAGTGGGAGAGCCAACATTCTAGGAGAGGTGAACGCAGGAGAGCAGCGAGAAAGGGAAAAGGAAAAAAGGCATGCAGCACCAACCGGAAAAGTTTTGGTTTAAGGTGATTTTGCATCAAAGCAGACACAGGAAAGGCGCATAAGGAGCTTATGCTGAACCATGTGGCACCAGCCTTGGTCTGGGTGGAACTACTAAAATTTGACAAACATGTGTCTTCCAGGACTAATTACTTTTTCAGCCGTCATATGGGTGAGGTGCACAGGTGTAGCCCAGAATGTGCTATTGGGTTCACAGAATGCTGCGTTACTTACTGGGGGGTGGGGGTATTAATTTTATTGAAAAATCCCAGCCTCGCTCAGAAGAAAGTTTACATGGGTAAGAAAAGCTGGGGCGTGGAGGGGAGTATTCAGTAGGCCACTGCAGAGTTGATGAGAGAAGGAAAAAATTTGATAAAAAGACAGTAATGTTAAAAGCTAAGTCAGGTCAAGAGTGAGAAACCAAGTTGAAGTTAAAATCAAGGGGGGAGGGGGGGGGATGTTCATCCAGCCATTGCAGATGCCGGAGCTGGCAGGATGGTGGCTAGAGATTGCTACTGCTGGAGCCGCGGTGAATGCATCACTATCGGAGAGCACCCACTCAACAGGCAGCGATGGCAGCTAAGCTGGCCAAATGCAGTCGAAGACGGCGCTGGGGAGGAGGCGGGTGCCAAGACAGCAAGAAGGCAAGGCAGCAATAATGGTCCCTTTGGAGAGTACTGCACTCCTCTAGTCTGTACAATCAAAATGTCCCATAACCCCATGGACTATGTTGACAGCCAGCTCACAACAACTCAGCCACCCACCCACCCACAAATAAAACCCAACGAGACTTACTCACAACCAGAGGAGATGACCTAAGCCAAGGGTGGGCAATCTTACCCTGAAAGGGCCGCGGTGTGTGCAGGTTAAGGATTACCAATTAGAGAACTTATTGGCCAAAAAGCCCTCACACCCAGGTTTGAACAGCTGACCTAAAGGCCATTCCAAAAACGTGCATACACACCGGTCCTTTGCGGATAAGATTGCGCACCCCTGACCTAAGCTGATGGCATGGACCTGAAAATCTTAAGAGTAGTAGAAGGGTAAAATTGATGTGTGTGTCAAAGAAGCACTGCAAGGGTAATAGCGACTGACAGGATTCCGAACACGTGCAGTACAGAAATAGTCACCGCCAGGCCACAAGCACTACAAGCAGGACAAGGTCATCAAAATAACTAGAAAGTAGCTGAACGAGCAAGGTTAGCAGGCCAAGCAAAGCAAAAAACAACCTTAAGGCATAACAGATGAAAGAAGCGGTCAGGCAACGGGACACCAGCAGTGATGTCATGTATCAAAAAGCCATATAAAAGGAGGGAGGGAATAAACCAGATTGGGAAAGTCAACCACATTCCCTGCACAGGAGAATCCCGGAGACCCTTGGTATACACACTATGTCCCAAAGCTACCAACCATGTTACAGCGGAGAGCTCAGCAGCGACGTTCAACTAGGCCAGCACACACGCAAGAGTTCGTGCAAAGCTCAACCCATAGCACGTTCAGCCCTCACAAATTTGAGGTTTTGCTGTACATTTCCTCAGCTGGCCAGCTGCTCCTAATCTCACTTTCTTTGGTGCTTGATAGGGGGGTGGGGGGGGGGTAGAACCATTCCAAGTATTGGTAATTTTTCCCAGCGAGGCAGAGACTAGGACATCAAGGGCTAAAGAATGCCTTGAAAGCCGGTAAACAGGGCAGAAGCACTGAGAAGGGAAAGCTTCCGCCAACTGAAGGCAGGATTGGGACTGCTGCTGATGAAAAACCAACAGTCAGCAGGAAAACGACGTCTGCCCCTGAAAAGGTTTTTTCCAGCCATGGTGTTGAACGGCGCTGGTTGACCACACTATATTGACTGGTTTTTCCATCAGCAGAACCTGTACATGGAAAGTGACTAGGGCAGCAATGTAGACAAAAAGACAGCAGTTTCCAAGGGGGAACCCTTCATGATCTGCTGCTCGAAACACCCTACAAGCATGTTGCCATTATGAGCTCACAGTGGACAGTGATGACATTAGAAGAGCCCAGGCTCTGACGGCACAGGGTATGGAGCAGGGCTGCCGAAGGTATCGGAAGCACCAAACCTCCAGTGTCCAGGATGTATGGCTCAGTACGGGACCAGGTGACACGACCCATGTACACCCAAGGTGTAGTGCCAGGTATGCTCGAGACACGACACTGATTTGCCGGCACACTAAAATTCCTTGCCTTGCGTTCAGCACATGCTCGACCCCACAAGCACACACACCGAGGACTAACCTAACTCTTTGGGAGTATTAGGTACAGCAGTAAGCATTCAGGCGCCCTGATAGCCCAGCTGGGAGCTGAAGACACTGCAGTCTGGTTGTAAGCAGCTCAGTTACTGGTAAAAAAAACCAGCAGGTGGCACGCCTACAGGATCCAGCCACCCAGGTTGCACCTGCTCACCCATTTGCTGTACACTGGCGTCACCTGGATGCAGGGGTGTGCAGTAGAAATTTGGCCAATGGGTGAAATTTTGATTATACCAGCGTAACGCGATAGTAGTTCATGACCAGAGCATGGGTAAGCTTAATACAGCTCTGCGCTACACTAAAATTCATCCAGCTCTAGTGGAATCGCTCCCCACTCCTTCCGATTTGGGCAGGCCTCATATTCGGTATCGGAGTGATACCCCCCCCCCCATGTGGTAGTCAACTGCTTTGGTTTGATGAAAATAGTACTTGGTCCAAGAAGTTTGGGAACCACTGCTAGAGATTAAACCTTCCTGCTCACTGAAACCCTCCCACACAGGGAAGCTTACCCTCAACTCCCACTGAACAAAGATACACAAAAATCAGGTGAACTCAGTATTCAGCCCCCGAATCGAGGAAGGCCCAAACCACTGCCAGTAAGGACTTCAGCAATTTCATACACAAACGATGCCAATCTGCTGCAAGGGAGAGGCACATTGTTTTCTTTTTTTTTTTTTTTTTATACAAGACTCCTTATCCAGAGATGCCAAAACTCAACAGGCTGTTAAACTGCTGCAGTTGCCAACATCACATGTCAGACCCCACCACACGTGCTGCTCACCTTGGTCTCTCCGCAGCTGTCCGACTCAGACACCTGGTAGGTCAGGTCAGTCTCCTCAAAGCCTGTGGCGCTCATGCGCTGGTCGGTGGTGGGGTCCGAGCGTGGCGGTGAGTCTGGCGAGTTCAGGCAGGTCTGGATGAGGGCCTTGCCAGTCTCACTGGTGATCATGGGCTGCAGCTTGCGCGTGGCAAATGTGTAGACGTGGCCCGTCTCGCTAGCCACCAGCAGCAGGACCTGTGTGCCCGTCAGCGTGGACAGCTCATAGGCCTGCGGGCAGAGGAAGGTGTCAGAAGGCACGGTGCCCTGCATCATACAGGCCAGGGCAGCTCCAGCCCTGAAGCACTACGCATGAACATCTGTTCTTCATTTTCCCCCAGATCAAAAACATTCAGCCAGAGAAAATAAAGCCCTCAGTAGGACTTAAACTTGTTTGATTTCTCATCAAAACAAAAAAAGTTTAAAGTCTATAGATATGTAACAGTTTATTAAATTTAGGCAACACTATTGAAACATACAGATGGTCCTCTTCATTACACTGAAAAATATTCATAGCAGGACTCATAACTGAGAAATGGTGGTTGAATTAAAGCTGAAGCGTGTAAATCCATCCACTGAATAGACACACTGATGTATATTGGCTCAGCCACTAGCTAGCATGCGTGGGGGGCGTGTTCTCAGTAAGCGGGGGGAGGGGGGCACCCGCCAAACAGGGATCCCGACCTGAGCTACACACCACAGTAACACTGGAGACCGGAGATTGGCTGCTATCCGGCTCTGCGGAGGAGTCCCAGGATGCATCGCTGCAGACAGGAGCGGAGGCGGACAATGGGCGCGCTCCTGACGGGAGCACGGCCAGCCCAGATTACTGCAGCCAACCGCAAAAGATGCGGCAGGGTAGGCTCCTGTGCTGCAGAGATACACATGGAGGGTCTCACCCTCCCCGGATGCCCCGTTACAGCAGAGGCTTTTCGGTGGGTACCTCGGCCTGCCCCCCCCAGTACTGCCGTTTGTACCGGGAAAAAAAAAAAAAAGAAGACTCAGTGCCCGAGCAACTGCCTGTCGGCAGACGGTCTGTGGGAGGAAGCATGGCAGCCGAGAAGAGCTGTGTTTATACAACGCAAGCTCAGGAAAAAGAAAGTTGAAGCTTTATGCTGTCCTCCGCAGGGTGCGATCTCACAGACAAGCTGTACTGGAGAAGTACTGAATGCACAGCACCCCTGCTGGATGAAGGGTGGTATGGCTCAAAGGGATGCTCACCCTAACTCAGCAGCTTGACAAAGGATGCCAAGAAGAATTACATGGGCAATGTAACTCAAAATGGGGCCTTTAAAGTTTCTTTTCAGATGGTTTCCCATCTGGACTCACAATTCACAAAACGTCTCCAACTTATGATCTACGACCCATCCTGACACACACACACACACACAGTCAGGCGACTGAACAGCAGACACCACACCTTGCTTTTAGGAGTACAAACTCTCTGCTCAGGAATAAAGTCAACTGAGGACTAAGGGGTAGGAGGCAAAAACAGGGCAGGTGCTGCAGGAGGCCCAGACAGATTTCATAAAACAAAATGCAGGTCCACAGAATCAGGAGGAAGGAGTCAGAGACATGATTAAAAGCCAACAGCGATAATTACAAGCAGAAAAGGACAATCCCTGGTTCTTCAGTACATCTCACACATGGCAGCTTCCTTCACCAGTGGGGGGGACTCTCAGCCAGAGGCTGACGGCACCCTCTGCCACACACCTGGACTATGGGGCACACTGTGATTTTGGCTCTCCAAAAGGAGCCATTTGCTGCAGCGGAAGTGGGAGGAGCCAGGACTGGTGTCCCCACGGACCAATCCGAATGAATCCCATCAAAAGCTTAAATTCTCCACTACAAATTGCATAGCTGCCCCAATTCTGTTACATGACAGGCATTTACGGCTTAATTAATCTGTGCTGACGAAGCATAATTTCACAAGGTTATACATTCGCAGCTGTGAACTTCCCGTCAGAAAAAACCCCAAAGTGAATAAACAAGCAAGGCAGAGGAGCGTCATTGGCCAACACGCTTGCAGATTACCAGCACGCTCACCACGCAGAGAAGTGTGACAGCGTAAGAATTAGAGAATGTAGGCAATGACATCCCGTTAACACCAGCAGCAACGACCACAATCAACCAGGCTTGGGGAGCCAGTAATCACGACACCTGGTTTTTGCAGACATCCTGTGCAGCTAACAGACATAAACAATGGGCCCTAATGCGAGAAAGGGAAGGGGTGGGGATTTGGAAAAGAAAAAAAAAGCAAGGTCACTTTAGATGCTTTATTAAAAATGACAGTCACTGATCATCATTCGCATCAGGTACTGCGCAGCCCGGTCAGCCATTATGCTGCGTTCACACCGCGAGCGGCGAGAGCGTCAGAGGTCACTCTTGCTGCCCTGCACACGACGCTAGCCAACGCCGGAGACGCTCTCTGATGTCATGGAGTGGGCGGGGACAAGGCCACTCAGAATGCGAGGCTGAGAACTTTCGACTGGCTACAAAGCAAACAAACGTGTAGCTTATATCTTTGTGCAGACTGCCGATGGGATAATTTGTCAAAGCACATAAAATTAAGAAACACCAGTTATAAATAAGTCACTGACGATTCGCACCGTTTTAAATGGTATAGTGCAAAAATTAGTAGGCAATTCGCTTTCCTTTTCACAAAAACATTTGTCTGTGCCTCATTTTAAATTTATGCCCTCCACACAAACCTTGACACGGCAAAAATTTAATAAAATACCTTTTGTATTGAAGTTCCTTTTTAACATGTACATTTGTACTATGTTGATGGCATAAAAATGCAAGTCTATATGGGTTTGTTAAACGTATAGATTTATGCCACGAGCATTTTGTACTGTCTAGAGCAGGGGTCTCAAACTCGCGGCCCGTGGGCCATTTGCGGCCCTCGGTACAATATTTTGTGGCCCGCACCAACGGCCGGCCTTCGCAAAAGCAATGAATGGATC
>JAODKL010000062.1:4607691-4630920 GCA_026780765.1 Petrocephalus schoutedeni
AATCCCTTATGCGGCCCAGCCTCATCCTGACTTTGCCTCCTGCGGCCCCCAGGTAAATTGAGTTTGAGACCCCTGGTCTAGAGAGTAAAAAAATACCATGTGGAATTCCATTGTCTCATGATGCACACCCCGATGGCATTCCATACACTTTCTCCTATATTGTGCTTGGGAACTGTTTGGTCGGAACAAAAGTTCACACGCTAATGTTCTGAGGAGCATCTCTACGTTCCCATTGGTTGCCGACAAAATGCGTCATCTCATTACCATAAAGTTGACTGGATTTCAACTTCGGTTTTGACGCTCTCGCAGTGCAGATCGCGCTGCGACACGCTGCTCCTTGACTGCTCCCGACGCGCCCTCCCATAGAGTATGAATGACTTCCGGTCGCTTTGACGCTCTCACCACTCGCGGTGTGAATGCAGCATTAGTTTGTTTAAGCAGCTTGGGCTCTGACATTTCCTAGACAACTTGTATAGCCATTGAATCCACATCGATGTGTTATACGTACCATTTATACTATCCACCCCAAAGCTTTCAAACTGAAATGGCCAATAATCCAGAGCTGTCTGTGTGAGAACCCAGTGTCATGCGCAATAATCCAGAGTGACATGTGCAACAATACTCCAGAGTGTAATTTTCTTATGGTTTACTGTAAGACTATTCATATTGTTGCTCTTTTTACCTCCTTATTTTCTCTTCCATCTATGGAAGAGAAACACAATGGCTTCCATTTTTCCTTCCAAAATTGCTAATATGTTTTTGAAAACTGGGAAACTATTTTTTCCACCCCATGTTTGAAGCTAGTACATCGTACTGCTTATACTAAGGGTCGACCGATTATCGGCCTGGGCCGATTATTGGAGGCCGATATTAGTCATTTTGCTGATTATCGGTCTAGGCATTTTATTTTGACGCTCACCGACATTAAGTAATTACAAGGTGCGCTACTGCGAATCCACTGCCATGTCTTCCTCTGTGCTCATCCCGCATTTAATGTCCCGCCCACAACAAATCTCTGATTGGCTGTTACACGAGTAATAGCCAATCGATGCTGAAGCCATGCTGTCACTCACCCACACACAAGCACTGAGTGAAGCCCCAAGTGCTGGGTTTCAGCTGAGAGTGGACCGTTGCTGAGATTAGAAGGTAAAGCAGCTGATGTTACAGTTCAAATATTACAGTCCTATACACAATTTATAAAACACCACGGAGCTCCTGCGAGCCGTTTCCATAATGAAAAGCCTACCCGCTTTCCCTGTTACACTGTTGAAAATGCCCGAATAATGACCCTTGTTGTGGCAATAACGTGAGCCTACGGAAGCGTGACGCAAAATACATCCAAGCTTGTTTTTATGTAAAGTGTATTTTTTTTTTCCCTTTAGTGAATGCAGTACGCTGCCGAATGAGCCAGCAGTGTTACCTGTAATGACAAAGTGTTAATATCGTTATGTAGCGGCGACAGCTAATGTCGCAACAGGAGGTTATTTGAGCTTCTGCGCTGCTCATCTTATTTTACACCACCATACTTACATTACTCATCCCTATGAGAATCTCACGTTGTGTTACATTAGCTGAAAACAACGCGTCTGTTACTACTAAGCTAAAATGTGTTACCAAACTCTGTTGTTAAGCAGAAGGTATTAAAGCATCTATTAATTTGATTTGTCTGGCTCCGGCATACAAGTTATTAGATGCTTTATTTTTAAAATGTCTTATTCTTGCTGCAACTGCCTTATGAATACTTATGTGTAAAAAGTATATGCATGCATTTTATATTGTATAATGAATCATTTGCCATTTAAATTGTAAAAGTATCAACTTGTAAAAGTATCAATAGAGCAGCCTTACTCTAATAGAAGACTTTATATCACTAAATTCTCACTGTAGAATATGGATGCAAAGAAAGCACATAAAAGCAAATACATATCGTTTCCAAATATCATTTATCGGCCCCATTAACTAGTAATAACCGGTAGTGATATTGGCCCTGAAAAACCAATAGCGGACGACTTCTAGTTTAGACCAAATCCGACATGTGTCTATTTTGACACACAACCCGTCTGGTGGGACAGAACCCAGTTGTAAGCTGGGGACAATCTGAAGTGGTTTGTGCCGAATGGCTCTAGAGTCACAGCTGAACACATACAGGTCATGCAAAAGACCCACTTCCTGCCCTCCTGCCTGGCAGAACCCCCCCCCCCCACCATTGCCACTTCAAAACGTAGGAGTTGCTTTCCAGTCATATGACTAACACAGAGACGGATGTGCTAGTGACAAAGCAGTGAGGCCGATGTGTTCAATTGCTTTACAAAACCAAACTATAGTAGGATGGGTCGGAAGGATGGACAATTCAATCACATTCTATCCCATTTAACAAATCGGCACTAATGGCATCAAACCCATTCTCCTTGTTTGAGATAATTAAGGAGCTGTGAGCCCCAACTGGAAACAACGAACATGCATGACCTTCACGGTCTTTTGGTAAGAACGGTGGTGATCGTACTGGTAGTGGAACCCCTGTCAAATCAAGCGTAATCATTCCTGACAGTGAATGGGGCTGCAGATCTTCAGGGATGTGCATCAGGGGTAGCAGACCAAAACAACTGAACAAGATCAAATCTTTCAAAGCAGCTTCAAGCTCCACCTCATATAGTTATGAGCAGTTCTCCATATCTGTATTTTATAATAAAGACAACACTTAAGTTGAAAAAGAATATTTAAAGCTCTCCTTTGACCCTACTACAAAAGAGGATTTTCAACAGAGCAATAAGCCCCTTTACCATCTCTTAAAACTGTAGACACTTCATTTTCTTCAAGACCTGGCTGCTTGAGAACTTGGAAAATTGCAGAGTAAAACTATCCGACATCAGACATGAGGCGCATGTACACGCACATGAAGGGTTTCCAGCAGAAAAGCCTGACAGCTCTAGCTACATTAATTACACCCATACCAAGTCAAGAATGAGTAGTCTTGGACACAGAGGGGTCTGTTCCAGTAAATGACCAACGAGACACCATGTACAGATTTTAATGGGCAGATTATGCATTATAAAAGCTGTTAAACTAGGTTGAAGAGCAAGAAACAGCCACTTGATCCCACCAGCAAGCAATTCTGTGAGGCGGGGGGGGGGGGTCAAAAGGGTCAGGAAGCGAATTACAGGCCAAAGGTCCAACTTCATCCACAAATGCCCGTTATTTGCTGTAATAACCGATAGTAAGAACAGACATAACCATCCAGCAGTATGACCACATGCAAGGGACATTTGAAACAATCTGATATAAATCCATTGGGCTCATTCTCAATGAATGGGGGAAATGAATGAATCATTCAGACTGAATGGGGGAGTGGCTCACACTCTGAAGGCAACATTTTTTCCCCCATGACAGCACGAATTTTTAAAATTAGGGGTGCCAGCATTTCTAAACCACCCATATACATTAGAGGTAACAAAACGTTTTTGAGTAGCAGTCAGTTCTATTTTCAGTACTGTAAAAATCAGTGACAGATAACAGGATACCAGATAGCATCTTGTTCCCCAGAGGGTTGCACCCTTGCAGAGGTTCAGCTGCATGCATGCTCTGGGCCTTGTAGTAAAAACCTGGCCCACGTGCTGTGGCTGGCATATCAGGCAGAAGTTTACGGAGGATAAATCTGACCACAGAGCAGACCGATGAGTCACCTTTTCAGTTAGATATTACAGACAGTACCTAACTTATCAAGCGAATATTTAACAGAGCATTAAAACTGTGTGCACACCACGTTAAATTAAATGAATAGCCATTAATATTCTACACATTTGATATATACAGCAACAGTGTTGTCGGAGAGGCGGAGGGGTCCATGACTGATTAAAGCAAAATGATAAGAGAGCGGCAGCTGAGCCGGGTCTGGCCCGCGCTACAGACACCTGCCACACGCGTTCCCCGGCCATCCGCAGGTTAAGGTGTGAACGGCGCAGCGGTCTGCCACGCGCCCCCCGCTGCGGCGCGCGGGAGTCGGGGGGGGGGGGGGTCCCTCCGTGACAGCCACACGGCGCACGTGCGCAGACCCTCCTCCTCGCGCTTGTAAACAGACGTTTCTTTACGCCAAGACCCCGCGTCCTCCGCAATAACATCAGCTTTTATTGACAACTATTCGTTATACCACCCCCCCGCCACCTACCCCCTGCTTCAGCAGAACTGTCATTGCGAGCGAGAGAATACCTCCACGCCGCAGTTATTAAATGAGCTTTGAGATCATGCACGAAAGAAACGAACAGGCGTACACGTATGGTTGGAAACTGTTACAAAAAAAAAGCAACACTTTCACATTATATTACATCATGGTTTTTTTCTTAAAGCACAGGAGATGGAAAGAAAACACTCACCTTCTTCATTATACCGGTCTTTCTCTTGCTGAAAGTTGTGTAGCGTCGCAGTTTATTGTCGATAAACTCCATTTTAATTTTCACCCTGCCGCGGGTCTTCTTCCCAGGCTTGGCCCCGGTGACGCTTCCCGAGGCTACGCCGTATCCGCCCGGCTGCATGCCGCTCTCCTGCCCCGCGGACGCCGCTTCCATCTCCGCCCTCTCCCGCTTCACCGCTCTGCGGCTGTCCCCGACTGAACCCATCGGCTCGTCGTCATCGCCCGAGTCCGAGTCGGCTTCGGAGCCGCTGCACACCTGCTGTGCGCTCTCCCGGTCCATGTCATACCTGGCGCCGCCGGGCACGCCGACTCCCGCACTCATGCCACCCATGCCTACCGGGCTGGCGCTCTGCAGCCCGGCTAGTCCCGCTCCGTTCCCCGGCCTCGCCCCACCTCTGGAGCCGACGCCGGCCCCGTTTCCCCCCAGCATCCCCGATAAGTCCCTGTGGCGCCCGGCCGCGCTGCCGGCGTTGTCGCCGAGCCCAGTGGCTATGAGCCCAGTGGCTATAAGCCCCGTCCTCACCGAGCAGGCGCGGTTCCCGCTTCCGACCAGCACGGCGCCGTGACCCGCGCTGTCCCCGTCGGACGCTGACCCGCTTCCTATTGGTGGCGAGCCAGCCCGACTAGGCAGCATTATACTCGGAGGACAACCGGTGCCCCCGAACGCCAGCCGAGCGCCGGTGCCCCCAAGTCCACTATATAACACTCAGCCGCAGATAGACACACGAGAAGAACCGATAGCCAGGGTGTGGGGGGAGAAAAAGAAAGTGCTCCGGGTGCCTCTACAACTAGTGAGCCAAGTTTCAGAAGTGGCGAACCCCCCCACAAAAACCCTCACCTTAGTTCAGTCAAACTCAGCCTCTCCAATTTCCAAAACTCGCCGCACTTCTCCAAAAGGAAAACGCGCACAACCACCTTCTGATCGTTCCGCCATGTTATGTAGTTCACCCAGTAAACACGTAAAATGTCGCCCGCATACTTCTTAGAGGCAAGCGCGCCGCACCGCACTGTTCAGATATTTCATCGGGCTGCGATACATTTGTATATATTAATACACGTACTCTGGCTTTTAGAAGTAATTACCTGACCGTGGATTGATATACTAACCCGAGATCTACTTTCCTCCTTATAAAGAGATCCAATGTTTCCTTTTATGGCGGTCTATCTCCTTATTTGGTGAGTCACAGCGTCGCACGTCCATTCGTCGCTGAACGTGTGAGCTAGGCTGCCATTGGTAGAAAGCAATATGCTAATTATAATAAATACCAAAATGGTTGCGCTCGTCCCTACGTCACCCCGATTAGTGAGCGAGAGAAAAAACAACTTAATGGATGTGGAGCGCGGACTTGTTTGTAGGGCTGCATGTGCAGAATGCACAGAAGGTGTAAGGCTTTGTTTGATCATACTGAGAAGCAAGTTTTATATTAGTTATGTGGTGATACAGATCACATTTTGGATGCTATAGTTTAATTTCAACAAAACAGGGCTATGATTTATAATAACTTATACAATCGCGAAACTTACATGTCGATATTCTGCCATACACTTTATATTATAGTCAGCTTAACATTATATCGTCATTCTTTATCCAATGCCACCCGATATACACATGGAAATTCATGCGGCGTAGGAGGCAATTTAAACAGCGCACAAATGCATTCGGTAATCGAATGCAGATGTGATCAGCCAGCAGCATATGTAATTTTACCAAAGTGGGCCAATGCAACGGAAGTGTAGCAACTATGCTCAATTATCCACCGGTCTCCTAAATGCTCATTGAGTGGACGGTTGTGGTGGGCAGGCCTGGATCCTGTCCTAGGCAGTGTAAATTACAATGCTTGGGTACACCGTACCTGGCATGCCAGTGCATTGCAGGGCATACAAACTTTGGGCATTGTAGAAACCCAAATGCACTGAACTGCATGTCTTTGAACCGCAGAAGGCAACACACGCTGAAAACAAAACTTCGACTCGAAAGTACAAGCGAGATTTGAACCTCCAATCCAAAGGCAAGGGTGTCATTAGGGCTGTTTTCGGGGGACTTTAGGCCACCGGAAATAAATGTTAACCCCCTCCAGTAAAGGCTTAGCCTCCCCTATTCACTATACAGTCATCTCTAGTGAACCCTGCATAGAATTAAAAGAAAGAAGAAAATAAAAAGTTTTAAAATCACGACATTCAAAAAAATGTAGCATGACAATGGTGTAGAAATACATGGGGTATAATCACAGGAATCAATAATGCCAGTATATCTCTTAGTGGGATACTTGTTTAACAGGACATATAATAGTAAGTTCTTATGTAACAAAGCACAATATAAGTTGCTGACTGTTCCTCTGAGGGATTCAGAGGGATGCAGAACTACTTAGGCAAACAGACCAGTTAGAAAATATTTCCAGAGAAACAGAGCTGTGAGAATGTCCAGTAGCTTTTCTATACCATATATTACAGTAAGTGGCACAGTTTCCATAGAAACTGCTTAAAGGCAATGCCATGATAATTTGATTGGACCTGGAGTCAAGGTGGAATGTTTCTAGAGATGAGAGCACAGCATGGAGTGACAGTACATGAATGGTGGTCATCTGAGCTGTGTAATACAAACGTTACTGCGTTTGTATTACAATTTTAATGCTAATTAGTGACTGGAAGTTAAGCAATGCATTAAGTCCACCCAATGCTTAAAAACAATGTGCGGGAACAAATCAATAGATAGACCTGTCACTTCACTCTGTCAGAAACTTTCAAGCAGTGGCATCACGTGACACTGGCCAGCCAAGCTAAGACTGTGGGTGTTTTCCCAGCATCCCCTGCTCTTAAAAATGCATTGTATTCTCATCCTGGCAAGCAGGCATTACAAAATCCAGCTACTGTCATTAGCTGTGGCTAAACATTTCCTGGCACACGTTAACAGACACGCAGACGGTGCGCAAGCTGTTAGAAGCACCTCGAAACAAACACGGCGAGCGACAACGACAGTGAGCGCTCGGTTAGACCTGTACTTAAGAATCACCGGCCCTTAGCTTAGCTGCCATGTTTGTTAGTAAAACCATGCATGAGAATTCCTCAAGTCACCATATTTTTGTAAGTGTAAACTGGACAACTCACTTCAATGGCCTGGGAATAAGGTTTAAACCCACAGTGAGTGTGTCAAGCCAGTAAATAGCTGGAATGACACAGTATAAGCCTGCTGTGAGAATCGATCTGGTTGGGGTAGATAATATATAGATGGAACACAGTGAAATGAAATGAACTTTGACAACGTGATCATGTGACCCACCCTCTCGACATGCCAAGGAATCTACATCCACTGCCTATGGGCGTCAAGGCCTCATTTTACTCCATGTTTAACTAAGTGATGCAGCCAAGACGTGGCTGATCTAACCACCCCTTACACTACAGCCGGTGTGCATCCACTGCTCCACTCTAAGCGACAGCTTCCTGGTGGCAGACAGCAGCTACAGCACAGGGGCAAAGAGAAAGTATGGTGCCTTTGATTTTCACACAGAAACTGAACATGCCCTTCATGCTTTATGTCCTTAGCAGATGGAGAAGCTGAGCCTGATGGCTGAAGGTTCTGGGGCAGCTAGAGGTTTGGGAAGACGGCCTGGTATGTGGGTGGCTCAGGGTTTGGGGGGTGGGGGGTGTGCAATACTGACAGCTCAACCCGTGCTCTAAACAAGAACACGCCAACGTAGCATATTTACTGTAATATTACCGCCATTTCCTCCGCACTCGGCACTGAGATAAGTGCAAGCTTTCAGTTTGACAGCAGGTATGTCAAACCACAAGTCGGTCTTGGAGGAAATATTTTCAAGTGTCTTGCATTGATATGTGCATATTTTTACTTTGTGGGCCAATGGTGCTCAGAACAGGCTTATAAAACACACAAAAGCTTCCGTTATACTGTGGGGAAAAAAGGTCCCCCAGAGCCCCCCAATCAAATTTTTTTTATTAAAAATGTTTTTTTTTTAATTAAAAAATACAGGTACTGAAATCATAAAATTTATCTAAATTCAGCAAAAATTGATCCCACTGTATAGGTTGTTGGTCAGACCACATTCATTCTAAATGTAAAGCGCCACCCAGTGGCCATTTGGTGTAAATGACGTATGTACCAACATCTCCCTGGAAGCAACTCAAAGCATCACAAGGACAGATAGAGATCCTGTAACAAGCGGAGTGCGACTTCCGCAGAGCGATGGAGCCGGGGCAGCCCGGCTTGATTCTGCTGACCCCAATGTGCTCTGAAGTGCAGCCTCAGTAAATGACAGGCAGTCGGTGGGGAAAAAAAAGTGAAGCTTTATTGAGAGCAGCCTGTATACATGTGGGCTCCCGTAGCCACGCGCAGGAGCAGATCAAAGACCTCCGTGTATGTGCCTAGCTTTCTGTAAAATAACACAGATAAAAAAAGCTATCCAATTAAATTAGCCATATTTTTTAAAAAAAGCAACAAACGTCATTCATAGTGAAAATATCAAATACAAAATTATTACTAAAAACAGAAGGCAGTTTGTTTGGATATTGTAGAAAAATAATGGTGAAATCCTTCATTTAGGAGGCACTTGTTAGTGGTGACAGTGATATCAGTCCTCTCACCTTTCCCAGGTTTATGTGTATGTAGCTATTTTATCCTGGCTCTGTTTACCAAACATGATGATGATGATGGATTATAAAATGCTGAATACATGTACATCCATATATAAAAAAACAGTGAAACAGTACCATTCTGGAACAAATAAACAATAAGTCAGGTCCCTCTTTGATAAATACAGGTTCCTGTATTTCCTTCTCGAATATAATAGAATGGTGGAGACTAAGTGTGGTCAGTGCACATTCACCACATGGCATACAGGTTAGTGGATGGGTCGGTCCTGACTGCTGCTTGGCAGGTTCTAATTGAACAGGTTCAGGGAGGGGAAATTGGGCCCACTGAAGAGGTACCCTAGTGGCAGCACCATGCCAGGTCATGACCTCTGCAGACTGGCTTCCAGAACCGCCATCACAGGGATAAAAGGTGGAGGTGTCGCCCCCAAGATCAGTGGAGGATTAAAAAAGACCCAAAATCCACTATGTGCTATTAGATATCCCCAAAAACACAGACATTCATAAAGTAATGAAGGAGACTGCAGTCATAAAAAAATAGTAGTAATAATAATAATAATAATAATAGTAATAATAATAATAATAGCTTCTATGAACTGCATTTTATAGACCCGGCATCTTGGTGATGAAGAAAGCATCCCAAAACGTTTTCTTTTTTAAAACAGAGGATTCCAGGACACAAGTAACAAACTAGGCCTTCAGAAATAATTTTTTTGTGCTTGCCCTTGATCTTCAAATGATGCTCTTTCATACCAGAAGTAAACACTATGACAGCATTTCATAACTCAGTCACACAACATCGAATGTACTGTGGTCCTAGACAAGGGAATACAGACAACAGTGCCACCCTCAGCCTGGGCAGGCTCACTGCAAACATCTTGTTAATCATTTATATATGTTGCCATTTCCTTCCCTGGATCTGGTAGAGGAGTAAGGCCAAGCTACCAAGCTAAGTGTCCTGCCGAGGTAGTTCCCAGAAGCCTGTGCATCAGCGGTGAAGAGCATTTTGTCCCAGCGGGCGCAGTTTAAGGCAAGTGACCTCTCTGACCTCTTCATTTGACATCCCCATCAATTAAAAAGTCTCGTTAAATTTTCTTACATTTACAGTCCCTTCCCATTCATTTCTCAAATGAAAGGTCGCAGGCTTGCTGGGAGGAGGGGTCAAAGTTCACAGTCTGTGGGAGTCCAGCCAGCACCCCCCCACACCCCTTGTCCCCTGCATCAGACCTTGCTGTCGGAGGGCAGCTCGCTCAGTACGCCGACAACCTCACTGAAGGAGAGCCGGTCTTTGAGGCTGGTGGTCCAGCACCGTGCCATCAGCTTGTAGACTCTGGACGGGCAGTTATCGGGCACGGGCAGTTTCAGCGTACCCTCCCGGAGGCCTGCGGGGCGAATGATACCGCATCAGGGAAAGGGGATGGTAAGCGGCGACTGGGAACACAGCCGGCGCGCCGCCATGTGGCCCGGCGAGGATAAATAAAACTGCCGGCTGAGATGATCGTGAGATAAACGTGAGAATCACTTGCTGCTCGTCCGTGGGGAAAAGACTGCATGCAGCATTAAGCAGTGGCCGATGTCTGCCATCTGAAATGTCGGGGGGCATGATGCAAGCCACTAACTCAGGAGGAGCTTTAAGGGATCATCAGCACACCAATTAACGGCGACAGACTAACAGATTAATTTAGCAGACACTTTAAAGGCAAAGCAATGTCTTTTTTTTTTTTTGAGAAAACAGGGTCAGGTAGTTCATGGAGGAATTGTGGCTTGAGGACCTCACTCAGGGGCTCAATGGTGACATCACTCTGCCAGCCATCGGCTTTCAACCAACACGGGCCCAAAAGCATAAGGAAAAGGCTTTAAGTCACTGCGCCTCACACCACCCAGTGACAAATGCAAAATTAAGTTTCTAAGTCTCTAGGTGGCTGGGAGCAGAATGCAGGCGTGAGCCCTCACCTCCCAGCACCTCGTCGTCGCTCAGCTTGCTGTAGGGCAGCTCGCCGTGACTGAACACCTCCCACATCAGCACCCCGAATGACCACATGTCCGACTTGGTGGAGAAGTCGTCCTCAAAGACGGACTCGGCCGGCAGCCAGCGCAGTGGGATCCACGCCTGCCGATAGTGGTAATACTCGCTGCAAGCCGGCAGATAATGGAAATTGAGAAGCATCAGTAGCATCCTGCATCATTAGCTCACTAACTGTGCGACAAGTGTAGCTAAATAACTTGGCCACAAGGTGGAGGCAGAGCCCCAATCTTTATTGTAGCAAAGGCATGAAATGTGTAAAAGGCCAGGAAGCTGGGTAACATTTAGCTAGCTTGGTGAAAGTTGCAGTAGGGGATGAGTAGGTATGAAATAATGTCCTTACCTGTTGTAGACGTCCTTGCTGAGGCTGAGAGCGGACACTTTGACATGCCGCTGACTGCTGATCAGGCAGTTACGGGCAGCCAGGTCTTTGTGGACGAAGCGGTGGTTGGACAGATGTTCCATGCCCTGGGCCACCTGGAGGCAGATGGACACCTGGGGGGAGGGGGGCTGAGCGTTAGTGGTGTATGAGTGTGTGCATCGGTGGGGGGTAGCATTGGCGATGAGGTGACATAAAGGAGACACATGATCCTGAGTGCTGGAGGAAACCCAGCCCTTCCTCTGCTGTCAGTTTTACTGCTGTGGAAGTAAAAACTGGCCACCTGCAAAAATAATACGCTCACCCTGCACCCCCCCCCCCCCAACTTGTACTTCAGGCTACAAGGTCATCACAGACCCCACTCCTCCCATCCAACTTGCCGTTTCAGCTTACAGGGTGCTGGAAACCACCATCGCTCTACATCTTACCATGTTCTGTTGTCTATGCTGTACTGACAGTTAATCCCGCTCACTAAGTATCCCAGTATCACTTCCTGTCCCAGACCTAAGGTGATAGCCAACATGAGGAAGGGAAGCTTTCAGGGGAAAAGGAAGCTCCATGTTCCAACCTTCTGCTTGGTACTCAGTGGCTGAGGCTTGATCTTCTCCTCCTTGCTCTTGGAGATCCTCAGGAACTGTTTCAGGTCCCCCTGGGAGGGCAAAGGCCATCAGAAAGGTGGGGAGTCGCTAAACCTTCCGGTGGGCGGCTGATGCCGTGGCTATGCCGTACCAGGTCCACGTATTCCAGGATGACGTAGTGGGGCTCCGCCTCTTGGCACAGGCCCAGCAGACGCACCACGTTGGGGTGGCTCAGCTTGCTGAACATCTCGACCTCGCGCTGGAAGTCCAGCTGGAGCTGCTCGTCTCGTGCCTGCAGGCTCTTCACCAGCACCACTGTCTCCGCCTCACCCTCCTCGACACCCTTGGCCTTTGCCAGCAGCACCTCCCCAAACTCACCCCTCCCTGTGTGGTTGGCAGGCACACACATGACATCAACGCTGCTGACATTCCCAATTGAAAAAACATGCATATCTATCCATTTAAATCTAGTCAAGCACCCATCCATCCACCCATGGAGACTCTAAGCATGGGTGATTTTATGATTTGTCAAGGTGGTGGCGGGGTCATACTTCATACAGAGGGGCCAACCTTATCATTTGCCAATAATATGTTTTGAGTCTGTGAGTGACAGGGAAGGAGGCACTCAGGAAGCCAATCAGCTTTCAGCTTAGACTAATGTCCCTGTGGTCCCACCCCCTGTATACACCTCTGATTCCAGGATGGCTCCATCTTACCCAGGGTCGTGATGGTGTGCAGGTCAGCCCGTGGAAAATGTAGCTTGTCGTTGCCGCTGTGGTGCTTGTTCGTCATAGAGGGTCCCAGGCTGGTCAAGGCTACCTCTTCCTGAATCTCTGCTGGGGCCTGGCCATTTTCCTGCATGGCGCCCCCTAGTGGGCAACAGTTGTCACGTCACGTCGCCATCAGTTATGCGGATTGCATAACCCCCATCTCTTGGCTAGAAGCTCGCAGCGTGGTGGGCTTCGCCCTATCGATTGGCAAGATGCCATCTGTGCCGTCAGCCAGTCGAAAAGAACGAGGAACGTGCGGCAGCTTCTCCAGCTCTGTCTACATTATAAACAGCAAGACTCGACACGTTTGAGGAACTAGGCAAACTACAGAAAGTGCAGATGTTCTGTGATCATCAATGGGTTACTCAATCCTTAAAGAGTTTACTTCTAATGACTGGAAAAGGAGAACTAACGCTTCCCAGAAACATGAATCTGTAATGCTGGTTTCTCCACCATGAACTTTAGGGGTCACCCCCACAACAAATGGCTGGTAGGCGTAACAAAATGACTGATGTGCATTTTAGAGTATATCCAAGATTTACAGTGACAGCAACTGGACAGAAACAAATGGTCCCCCAACTGAAATACAGTAACTGGGCTCAACAGCTGACAGTGTCTGCACCATATGCTGGTAGCTATGGGCTTGCTAATGGTGTATCGCGATGCTAGACATGCAAAACCCCTGGTGACCAGAGGAGGGCAGTATGAGGTACAAGCTGCCTGTAAAGCGAGTCTGGCATTCCAACACTGACCGTTCAGACCCTCCATCTCTGCTTCCTCTCCCTCTGTGGTTTTCTGCATCCTCTTGGCATTGCGCCGTTTCTTGCAGTAGAACATGAGGCCCAGCACGACGATGATGTAGGCCACGGCCGCGCCCACTGACAGCCCAATGGTCTGGATCATCTTATAGGGGGCCTTCTCCTCATTGTCCATGATCTTCGGCTCTGGTTTCTCTATAGGACCCAAAAGACATCAGTGCCATTTTCTTGAGCGAACTGGACAGTGGATCCACATGTCTAGGGTGAGTGAATGTTTTATTTATAATGAGATCGCCAGTTGGAAAGGAAGCTGACAGCTAGCGGCTGTAAGACCTAAAGCTCTGGACAGCTGAGTTCCATGGAAGCAGAGGAGCGTATCTGACATGACAGGGACAGATGGGAAGTGCTCAGGGCTCCAGGCCTGCACACTGGCCCCGCTTTGGCCTGAGATCACGCGCCTTCTGTGGCAGCAATGGGACGTCATCCACCCCGACCTCTGAGATGAGGTCTCGGGGTTGCCATGACAGCTTTCCCCTCCCCCCCCGGCCCACCTCCATCTTCCCCCAAGCACTGAAGACACAATAACCCCCAGGTAGACTCAGTAGCTATCAAACTCCTCCGAGAGTCACGTTAGTGACAACAGGTCCTTTTACAGTAAGGGAAGGAGTTTATTACATTACGGCCTGGAAAGTCCCAGTCCTTAATAACAGACACTTGTATCCAGAGTAACTGACAGAAGGGTGTGATTACATCCCCCTCCAACCCAGCCCCCCATAGTGATGTTGCTTGTTCAGGGGGGATTCTGTGTAGCCCCCCCCCCCAGTAATAATTTCTGCAGCCGCTTCAGCACACCTTATGCTCTCGTATCTCTCAACACCCTACACCCCACACCCCCACAATCCAAGGAGCTACATTTTAAGTACTCTAGTCAGCCGGAGAGCTCACTTGGCCCATTTTTTGTTCCTCGTGACCTCCAATGACCTCAAGTCAGGCTTCCTCACCGTACGTCACAGTATCGGACACCAGAACTCACTCAGTCCTCATGGAATCCAACAAAATACTTTAATTAAATTTCATTAAACGCATCCCGTGGACTGAATGAGTTTTGGAAATTTGCTCTTCGATTTGGGATTGTTTTTTTTTTTTTTTTAGTCTTCTCCTAGCATAGCTGTCCCAACGTCCTTAGCATAATACAAGAGACTCAGAACAACGAGCATAACTGATAACCGATGGACACAACGGCACTTAGGGTAATATGCCAGAGAGCTCCTCACAATGTGTGACCACAGGGCTGTGGTTAGACCCCAAGCGCCCAGACCGTGCCATGGCATTGCGGTCGCCAGGCGGAGGCTCACCTACGACGTAGAGCTGTGCCGTGCTGTGGTGGATGCTGCAGTTGTTGCCGGCGATGCAGGTGTACCTGCCGGTGTCCTCCATGCCGACGCTAGCGATGACCAGCGTGCCGTTAGCCATCTCCTGGAACCTGTGGGTAGGGGAACTGCATCATGGCTAATTGGGAGAAGAAACATCAGACCATACTGGTGATGCAGTAAAGCTGACCACCTCCTGTTACTGGAGCTGGGTTTCCAAGTCAGGTCCAGTAAAGATTACCAGCAAACCAAGAATTAGGTGCAATAACACAGCTCCTATGAGAATCCTCGATCAAACAAATCCTCCACCCTCCACATCAAGCCCACAGCAAACACAGACCTTTTCCAGTTGGGGTCCACGATCTTGTCCTTGGCCATCCACTGGATGCTGGGCTCAGGCTCCCCAGTGGCCTGGCAGTGCAGGACGGCCATGTGGCCCTGGTACACGGTGGTGTTCTCTGGCTCCAGCTTGAACATGGGGTAGACTGTGGGAGGCAATGGGGTCAGGCCGAGCACCGAGTGGTAGGCCTCCGCCCTGATATGCTAATTATCGATGGTGTAATGACCAGTGCTGCCTTCTGGTGGCAGCAGAGGGCGACTCGCAGTGGTTTTCACTGGCCCTTTGATCTAACATAATGAAGATACATCACCCAGCCCCCAGGGAGCCACAGACACAGACATTCATAAATCACATATTATACTGCAGGCAGAGCTTCATAGAAAGAAATGAGAAACCATAACATCTATTAACAGCTAACACTGCGTTACTGGATGTGTCATGTGATCAGACCCTAAAGGAGTGTATCCTTATTTGGGTATGATGGTTCAGGGTGGGGTGTGAACTAGCACATAAGGAGGCACAGGAAAGACACCAGTGTGGTCTGACCTCAAAGCCATTATGAACAAACGTGATAAATGTTCAGCGGCAATAGCAGGCGGTCCAGGTAGGAGGCGCTACCTGCCACAGTGAGGTGCACCTCGGCACGGATCTCCCCCTGTTTGTTGGAGGCCATGCAGGTGTAGCTGCCCGCGTCGCTACGCGTCACCCTGGAGAAGTGCAGTGTCCCGCTTCGCTGAGTCACGTGCGCCGGAATCTCGCTGCCGTCTGCAGGGGGCACCAGAGAGGCCAGCTCACAGTTACCGCCACTTTCCCTTTCAGTCACACAAGCTTATCCAGCCATGGGCATGATATATTACTGTGACCTGTTTTACTGACGTGTCTAAAAGTCCAAAATGGAACAAAAGAATCAGTTTACAAGCGTTGCTGGTTTCATAACCAGGATTAGCAGTATAATATAATTATCAACAGTCAACCTCCGAGGTGTGGAGGGAGCAAATGTTTGTTAACAGGGGGCTTTAGTGGTCCTCAGCTTCAGAATGAAGGCAGCTTAAGCCTTGAGGAATGTGTGTTTTTCTGCCCCTCCCCACAACGGCCCCCTTTGTGATCGTCCCGGCTGGATGGGTGGGGGGCGGGGTTATCACCCACCTGTCTTCACCCACTGGATGTGGGGGGCCTGCCGGCCCGTGGCAGAGCACTGGATGCTGCTGTCTTTATTCAGCTCCAGGCACTGGGCTGACTGAGGGATGGGCGTGAATTTCAGTCGCTCTGGAAGACGGCGGGTTCAGCACGGCACCAGACACACGCACACAAACACAACAAAAATTGCCGCTCAGACATTTTTGATATGAAATACATATGTTGCTTTACTTACAGTGGGGATACATCCTATTGTAGGAAAGTATTATAAGTCGAAATTTAATCTGATTTGGAGTTTTGTAGCCATACAGTGCTTTTCCACTGGCATACGGGAACCGAGCCATAGCTGAGCCATACCGTGTAGGGAGACTAGGTACAGCGCGGTTCCAGCTCGCTTCGGGTTTCCATGCAGAAAGGTGGGCTTGGTAAAGGTGTCGCCAGGGTTGGAGCGTGACAGTGATGTAAAACCCATGAGGTGCTTGTTTACTGTTCACATGGTGTACGTTATGATTTACTTTGAGCTTATTTCTGCTAGCACATCTATGGGAATAACCCTCTTATGATAGCATCAAACACTTGCGCAATTAGCATTCTCTTGCCTAAATTTGTATTACGAATGCATGCTATTCAGCTGTGTTACAGTACTTTAGAAATGTTCAGGTTCCAAGATACTGGAAATGCGTCAATACACTGATGTGTGACACTACTAATAATGAATAATATATGGAATACACCCTCTTTTTTCATTTAGATAATCCATGCATAGAACACTGACAAAGAACGTGACAAAGAATACCGGTATCTCCCTGAATCGACCAATCAGACGGCGGTGATGCGACCAGCTTGGTTTGGTCACGCTTTTGGCCCTGCTAGTAAAGCTGTGCCAGCACAGCTCTGGATGGGCTTGGATAATTTACAATGGAAAACAGTCCCTTCATGGTACGGCTTGGTTCTTGATGGCAGTGGAAAAGCACCAATAATGGGCTTGGGAAATTTTGGTTTAACACACAAAATTCAGTTTGACGACTACTGAAGTTATATCGTAAGTCAAACTGTCGTACTGAGATAGAGTGACATACAAGAGAGCGGGCGTGAGTGGGAAAGGGAGGGGGCGGGGCTTACCCAGGACTGTGACACGTGCCTGCGCCCTCAGCGTGCCCCCCGCCGCTTTGCTCTGGCAGCTGTACAGCAGCCCGTCGTACACCTCCACGCTCTTAATGCGCAGGGTCCCATTGGGAAAGAGCTCAAAGCGCGAATCCTGAGAGAGAGCAGCTGAATGTAACAGAAGTTTGCACATGGACAACTGTTAAAGAGCGGTGGGGTGAGCAAGCCAGTGGGGGGGACAGGATCCAGGGGGGCTCCTGTCAGCAATCAGCCTCTTGTTGTCACAGATAAATATTCTGATGTTTATGATTTAGAGAATTAGGCGTGAGACACGTACCTCGCTGGCGATGGCCGCCTGGCCACGCTGCCAGGTGACCTGCGGCTCCGGGGTGGCACGGGCATGGCAGTGCAGGTACCCAGAATGCCCCTCTTCCATGTCAGTGTTTACTGGCTTGGTGACCCACACTGGAGCGGCTGGGATAAGGACACAGGGGTGGGGTTACTGCAGGTCAGCTCAGAGAGACCTGGAGCCAGAGAAGGTTGGGGTGGGGGCCCTTACTGGCCACCGTGATGATCAGGTCCTGCTTCCGCTGCCCCGCCTTGTTCTGAGCGATGCAGGTGTAGGTGCCAGAATCACCGGCCTCGGCGGGGCTGAACACCAGCTCGATGCCCTCTTGTCGCACCCTGCCCTGGAGGGGCACACGCACCCCAGACCGCTCCCACCAAATCTCGGGCTCTGGGTGGCCGTGGGGGGGCGAGCAGGCCTCGCGCTGCATGCTGTCCACTACGAACACCCGTGACACGGGCGGCCCCATGTCCTCGATCCCTGTGGGGGGAGAGAGGCGGAGCTCGTCAGCGATTGGGCGTCGCCTGCCGCGTGCAGGAAGCTCTGACTGGTGGATGCACGGGCCAGTGCATTTTCTCATTTCACTGTTGTAATATTGTAAAATATACTATCTTCTTGCCTCCTTGATTTTTGTAGCCACCAGCCGAAACCACTTATTGAAATCAGTAAATTTAGACATTGGGTGATGCATGGTTTGTAGGAATCATTACATGAAATATTCATTTTAAAGCTGGAGGGTTTCTCACTGGGCTACAACGCGAATGTTCCCGTCAGGTGGGTCCCTGTCACATGACACCCTGTCATGTGGAGGTCACATGACCCATACAGACAGCAGGTGGCTGAGGGATGCAGCTGTACCCAACAGAGCCCCTTCTCAGCCCCCTGGGGCCCTGTCCTCCTGGCAGGGATTAAAGGTGGGTGGTGCCCCTTCTGGGAGAGCCGAGATGTGGCTTGGGCTGGGGCGGGGACTGGCAAAATCGCTTAACTGCTTCTCAAGCGCAACGCAATCCTGTTTAATGCCGTAACGGATTAGCAACAGATTTGGGGACTTAATGCAATTAAACGGCCCATTGGGTCTGGGGCGGGGGGGCAATGATGCAGCTGGATTTTGGTCCTGGGGGGCGGGTCCCATCTAGGTGGCGTTGGCTACTCCATACCCTGTGAGCGGTTAATTCTGGGGTATAGCTAACCACTGCATTTGAGTTGCACTGCACTGCAAGTCTCCCCGTCGAGACAGGAAGATTTTGGTGGAATCCAGCAGACTGCCTTCATGTGTCTGTGTATTAATACCGGTAGGTGTGATTTCCTGCGGCTACCATTAGGAGGCATTGCAAGTGCTCTGGTGGTTACTTACCTGCCAGCCGCAGGTGAGCCTGCAGGGTGATGTTGGGGCCCCGGGGCCCACGGGCCACACACTGGTACAGGCCGGTGTTACGCCTCTTCACCTGGGTGATGTGGAGAGTGCCATTGCTGTACAGGACCACCCTGAGGACAGAAAGAGAGTCAGATGGGGGGGGGGGTTCTCCTGCACCCACGCACCCATGCAGCCTGGGAATAGCTTTATTCAATTGGGTGGGTGGATGCCATTTGACAGTTTCAGTGCAGTGCAGTGAACCAATAAGGAGCTGTCAGCAGGCAGCTAGTCTAGGAGGTCGTCAAAGTTCTTGTGAAACATCAAATGGCTGCGTTCGTACAGTTTCTTCCTCCACATGTGGCAGTGGGCACCTATGTGTGTGGTGAGGGGCCGAGTAGGTTAAGATCCTGTGCCTGGATACAGAAGGTTGTGGGTTTGAATCCTGGGGTCTCAGAATGATTTTGCTGCCCTTAATCCCGTTCTGGGGACACGTGACAATGGAGCAGATGAGATGGTAGCATTCCTATTCATTCTGTTACTCAAGGCTGGGCCTCTCCCTGCACTCCCCACGTCCTCCACTGGGGGTGCCATTCCTCACATACAGGCAAACCCACGGTACCCATCATAGGCATCAGAGCAATCCAGTAAAGGTCACACCCATTTCCGCCATCCAGGCTGGGTTCCAGGGCTCCCTGTTCGCCCAGCACATTTCAGTGACACTAAAGACAAACACAAATAGACCAAAATCTCACTAAATCTTCCACGAACTGACACCCAGCTCAGGGGGATTAAGCTGTGGGCTGCCTATCATGCAGCAGTTTATGACAGCGAGTATTCGTAGACTGTTCATTCAGACAAAATTCAGAAGGCCTGGCCCTCCATCTTAAAACCCAACACCTCCTTTTCTTCATGACTGACTGTAGACTTCTCCCCTGGCAGCTCCACTGCGGCAGGTTAGCGAACAAGCTAGACACACAGAAGTCAGCATCACCATGTCACATGACAAGACACCATAACCCATAACTCAAATTCCAACCATAAGTCTAACAACCATAAACCAAATACTAGCTGTAACAGTGCCAACCCTAACCGTAAAACCTATTGCCAGTCTTAATCTGTATCCTAGCCATAACCAAATCCCTAACCTACCCTGGACCTAACCCTAGTGACCCTAGTCCAATATCAAATCCAACCACAAGCTTATACTTAATCTAATGCCAACCGTAACCCTAAATTTAAGGGATCAGCACGGACTGACCAGCTGTGTTTGGAGGGAAGGGATTTAGCGCTGACTATTTTCAGGAGAAACCTGGTTTGGGAAGGTTGGGAAATGTTTGACGTATTCTCCTGGTAATTCCGTGCCCCTATGCGATGCTGGACCAGGCATGCATAATCAGCGGCCTGAGCTTCTCCTGATTCTGACAACAGTCAGCTGTACCAGCTCCAAGCCGAACATCTCCGGGCCTCGTCTGGGGAAATGACAGCGTGGGCACTTTCTACCACACAACGTCAGGCCCTCCGCATGAGCCAATGTCAGCAGTCAGTGAATCGCGGCATCTCCCCATTCTGGACAAACTCTTTATTTAGTTTTGAAAGTTTAGCTGGAAACTCTGATCGGAACAAAAGCCCCAAAAAACACTTGGCAGATTTTCTGAATTTGGGTACAACCCCCCCCCCCCCGGTGAGCTTGCTGGTAGGATATCAAAAGCGCCGTTCTCAAGCTCCTCCCCACGCAGAACAACGACCCCCTTCCGTTCAAGTTTACTTACCGTTGATCCGAACCCCAAGGGGCTCCCTGCTCGTTGTTTGGGATACGAGGAAAACACGTGAATCCGGCTGAATTAATTCTGGATGCTTGCAGCAGCACATGGAGGTGGGTGGGGGGATGAAAGTGCGGTAAGAACACACACCTGTGGCGTGTTTACTACACCAATACGTGCATCTTGCCTCAGTTCTACACGGGCTTCGTCAGAATGAGGCTAATGCTCGCACGCCCCGCCGCCCCCACACACACCCTGCACACTTTAATATACACCTCCCCCGGCAACGTTCTGTATGTCATAGTTTTGTTTCCCGTTTTTAGATCTTGACTGAGGGAACCGTGCAAGAATGCCAATGCATTCCACCACAAATGGCAAATAAAAATCCACTTCAATTCCATGCGACACTGTTTTCTTTGTCTTTGAAACGGCAGAACCCAGAGCCACACAGGCCAGGAGTGCAACTGCGGAAAGGCTGTAGCTTCCAGGGTGTTTGTGTAAACAAGTATTATTTCAGATTCAAAATCATTTTAACATGCCTTCAGCAACGAAGACTACCGTATAAAAAATCAGCAATACGCCCACATCCCCCACCAATCCATCAAATAAAGATTTTTTTTAATTTCACTTTTTTCAGGTGTATTGCAGAGCAAGTCATTTGCATGTGAATTATTGGATGTGAAGCATCTGAGGTCTCCCGCAGCGCGACACCAAACCTCCTAGGTGCGCCTAAATCAAACTGCATCTCGCGGGAATGAGGAAGACTCTCGGAAGGGTGCGGCTCCTCCTTAGAGGGCTGGAGACGCACGGGGGTCATGGGAAGGCTTTCAAGGCTTGACACGGAGGTAATTAGTGCCACTCGGATCCCTCACGCTGGGCCGAGAGCGAGGCCAAAGGCCGGCGGGGTGACAGGCACCTACCGGGATCTGTTGACGAGGAGCTCGTTGCCATGGTACCACTCGACAGCCGGGGCCGGCACCGCGGTGAACTGGCAGTGGAAGACGGCGTCCTCGTTCTGCAGCACCACCTGGTCCTGGGGGGTGAGGAGGGGCCGGGGGGAGCTCTTATCTGGGGAACGGGAGAAAGGGGTGGGAGGGGCCCTTGGGTTAGGGTTAGCATCGTGCAGCATTAACGTCAACAGGGACAAATACGTACACCTCAAACATAGGCTGAAGAGAAGATCTATTTCCTGTAGATCAATCAAGATACAGGATCCTTGCAAACACATGTAACATATGAGTGCATATTATGGGACGTTAACAGGCACCTGAGGCTGGCTTGAGGCGGAGGGGTGCCTTCGTAAGTCCAGTTAGATAGATTCCTAAAAACAAAAAATTCTCACAAGACCCAAAGCACAGCTCAAAAAAACGTCCCCCAGATCATCCCAGGAAAAGCTGGTGCAGGAGACCTGGTACCAGCATTGCCTAGCTGTTCCAGATGACAGCTGCAGGCACCGCAATAGATTAGCGGGGGGGGGGGTGCCATGAGGTGGGGGGCTCTGTCCATGTCCATCAAGTATCTGAAAACGAGCTCAGAAGATAGCACATCTGGGCAGCAACCCAGTGCAGGCAGAGTGCCTGAAAATCATGGATATTTTCCAAGTGCTGATGAGAGGTACATACATGCATCGGTCTATAGTTTCAGGCCAAGAAAGGGGGGGAAGCCGCCACAGCTGTCAGTGAGCCGGGGGAATGTGGGAATGCCGCGCAGCGCAGAGGCTGGCAGCTGTTACGCTCCCGTCTCTGCTGAGGCGTCCTCCTCCTCCCGAGGAGCTAATCCGGCCCACATCTACACACCAAACAGGTGACTAATTGGGGAGGAGGAGAGGTGCCGGGTTTCCTGGGGGGGGGGGGGGGTCGACTCCCCAGCTCTGTCACGAATCGACAGGCACGCACACACACATCAGGCATGCACGAATGTCACACCTAGCACACACACAGTGCCACGCACACGCATATAAGCGGTGTGGCACCAAAACGCTACAGCCTGACACTTTACAGTATGTACACACACGTAGAAAGATGTACTACTGTCATTTCTTAGAAGAAAAATCCAATTTAACACTGGAATACATGCAGTACTATCACCCAGACATTTTATGCCTGAAGTCAAGAAAAGTCAACAAAAAGATATACTGGATGTTTACTGTCTATACTAGAATGACTTTGAAATGACAAGGCTTACACATTTTGAAAGACAATATCAGTTTTATACCTATGTGCCAATCATCCATCCATCCATCCATCTTCCAACCCGCTTATCCTGTACAGGGTCGCGGGGGGTCCGGAGCCTATCCCGGAAGC
>JAODKL010000062.1:4634284-4647696 GCA_026780765.1 Petrocephalus schoutedeni
GGGGGGGGGGGGGGGGGGGGGGGGGGGGGGGGGGGGGGGGCGTCTGTGAAGAACACGGAAAACGCCGGAAGTGGTGTGCCGATTACGTTATCAAGAATCTGTGGCACGCGGCTGACAGGTGGGGGGGAGCTCATCCAAATCAACAAGACAGATGCTGCTCTGTGACAGACGCTTCCACAGGCATGTGGGACAGCCAGGGAGCAAGGCCAACTGACAGGCAGACAGACAGGCAGGCAGGCAGGCAGGCAGGCAGACAGACAGACAGACAGACAGACAGACACAAAGAGGCAGGCAAAGAGGATCTACAGAGAGACAGACAGGCACATGCACAGGTAGGCAGCTACAGACAGGGGAGAGTATGGGGAAGCCGGGGAGAGAGAACAGTTAATGTGACATCTATAGGGAGCTTCAGACAGACAGGCAGGTTCAGACAGACAGAGAGACAGGCAGACAGACAGGTACAGACTCACTAACAGACAGACAGACGCGGGTACAGACAGACAGTCAGGCAGAGAGACACAATGGTACAGACTATCAGACAGAGACAAACAGACAGTCATACATTCAGACAGGTACAGATAAACAGGCAGAAAGGCACACAGACAGGTACAGACAGACAGGGGGACAGACAAACAATCAGACAGACAGACAGACAGGTGCAGACTGACAGACAGGGGGACAGACAGACAGACAGACAGACAGACAGGTGCAGACAGTCAGACAGGGGTACAGACAGACAGTCAGGCAGAGAGACACAGTGGTACAGACTATCAGACAGACAGGTACAGAAAGACAGTCATACAGAGAGACACAGTGGTACAGACAGACAGACAGCTGCAGACAGTCAGACAGGGGTACAGACAGACAGCCATACAGAGAGACACAGTGGTACAGACTATCAGACAGACAGCCATACAGAGAGACACAGTGGTACAGACTATCAGACAGACAGCCATACAGAGAGACACAGTGGTACAGACTATCAGACAGACATGCAGACAGTCAGACAATCAGACAGACGCACCAATGATGCTGAGCGTGAAGTTGCTGTGGCTGCAGACGTGCCCGGCAGCGTTCTTGCCACAGCAGGAGTAGACGCCGTTGTCGTCGGGGCTGGCGCTGCTCAGTGTCAGTGAGCGCTCCTTATTGTTGACCAGGTGGAGGCGCTCCTGCAGTGTGATGCCGTCCTTAAACCACTGGCATGTGGGCCTGCAGTCGAGGGGAATGGGATAGTCCTAATCATGGCAGCCTGACTGGCGACTCAAACTCGCAAGTTTAAGATAGTAGGTCCAAGATCCGGGGACATGCTGTTGTACCCCAGAGCATGACACTTAACTAAGAAATCCTTCAATAAAATGAAACGTATAAACGGGTCAAAATTTAAGCATCTGATGTATCTGGTGTTGGTGCATCTTACCGCGGGTGTCCGTCAATATGGCACCGCAACGTGATTGGTGCAGAGCTCTCTATCTCTGCCTCTGAGGCTGGCTCCTGCAGGGTCACGCCCCCACTCTCCAGCCCTGGAAAGATAGAGAGAGGGGGAGAGAGAGAGAGTTACTAGTTAACTCTGCCATCTCAAAGTCAGTTGGCAGCGCAGTAATAAACACAGCAAGCCACTGCCCGGTTATAGGGCAACATGGAGGAATATGGAGACAGAAAGCAGAGCTCTTAAAACAATATAAGTCTACCTCCTTCATAAAAGAAAAAAACAAGAATCCCCCCAGCCTACAATTCTAAAGGTAACCTATCACCTCATTAGGAACCTCCCCCCCGCCACCTGCCCCATTCATTGACAGCGGTGTTTGGAACGTGACATGTCCTGTCTGCACCTCACAGAAGCAATGCCATTCTGGAATTTAGCGGTCGATAATGAACACTCCTCTGCTTTATCACCTAAGCAATCAGGGGGGGTTAACACCCCCTGGGGACGGAATTTAAGTAGACTTCAGGGGAAATGTACTTCAGCGAGTTACTCTTGTAGCAGAGGTGACTGTTAAACACATACAGAGTAGGATAACACCTATTAGCAACCCAAACCAAAACCCCAACTCTAACCCAAAGAGCATCATCCTAAAAGCCTAAGCCTAACCCTAACCCCTAACCCCAACACTCACTATAAGTCTAACAGCGACCAAAAGACCTTACACCAAAGTTAGCAAACATTAAAAAATACTTGCTGGGATGGGATTCTTTGTGCAGCAGTGGAATGGTTTCCATACCATCTAGATCATGTGACGTTTTCATGGACCTACAAAGTGCCCCCCCCCCAAAGCTTTCATCAAGATTTACAACTTAATGAGTGACACGCTGATCTAAGGACTGTAACCAGCTGACGAGGGCCTGTCTGAGTGTAAATCACACCACCGGCCTTTGGGGGGTGCAGGGAGGGGGATCTCAGGGTCTCCCACATGTCAGCACCTCCACGGAGGTCTGCACACCGAAGCGGCTCTCAGACTTCAAAGGCCCTGTTATGAGTGACTTATTTCCTCTGCCGTCCCATAAACTCCCCTGCTTCCAAGGAGGGGGTGTTAATGCCAGACCTTCTCCCACAGCCATTAAAATCCGAACCTGCTATTTATAATCCTGTGTTTTGTTATAATGCGGTCACATATTCCATATTAATGTTTAATTCTAGGTTAGCCGCAGCGCACATCTGCATATTTCTTTTATTCTCTCAATCAACCGCAGAGGTTTCCGGAAGCCTGGGCCACAGTCATGTGGCCAGCCTTTGGATTACCATCTTTAAAGGCACCTGAAATCACTGAACGCGCGATTCCTTTGTGCTGAGGTCCTACACGATTCTGCGTGCCAGCACATTACTTATGGAAAGTACTATAATATATTACATTTGACTAACTGAAAAATGGTGGCTGGACTCCAGAACATGGTTCAGAAAGTTTAGCAATTGTGATTGGAAGGTTGCTGGTTCAAATCTCACCATCTGCCTGAGTGATGTTGATTTTGGGCCCTTGAGCAAGGCCCTTAACCCCCAGTTGCTCCAGCAACGGTCTGACCCTGCTTTCTCAAAAATGTATGCTGTATAACAGCATCTGCTAGATAAATAACTGACTCAGATCACCTGAAATTAAAGAGCTATACATCTACTGAGGGTCACTACTAATCCAACAGTTAAATTGTCAGCAATGGCGGTGCGGTCCGGTTCTAATAGCGGGCTTTAATATTCACGGCAGCGCCTGGCGCTGACCCGCGGTTCATGTCCAATTCACTTGGTCCTGTGTCTCTGGCTCCATTTTTATTACCACGATAAATCACTCCTTAATTACGGAACACGGAGGTTTGACTTCACGGGTCATCTGGGGTGACTCGCAGGGAAAAATAAAAGGGATTAAAAACAAAAACTATTTCTTTTACGATTTAATGGTCCATATTAATGGGGGGAAAAAAAACCTCAAAGAAAATTCGGTGACGATGTTTGCAGCTGTTGACAGGGCTGAATATTTCAGAGCACTTCAGTAATGTTCCGGAAGCTTCCAGATGATTCCAGCTTCCCCTTCACCTTATGCCCCTGCTTGGAAATACCTGCATAGGGAAGCCCTACTGAAGCGGATATGGATGCAGGCGAGCTGCCAAGGCGCATATGTGCAGCTGGCTGCGCAGACAGAGAGGCTTTCGCAGTTACTCACTGAAAGCTCAGTGTCATCGCGGCCTAGGCAGGGCAGTCAGCCACGGTGTTTTGTGAGCTCACTTGGGACAGACACCAGTCACCGGGAGGCACTAGGCAGCGGCAGGGTGCTGCCCTCCACAGAGGGCTGCCATGTCAGAGACACCACAGCAGCGGCATTGGAAAAAAAAAACGGCGAACGGCGATTATTAGGAGGTAAACGATGACACGGCCAGGAGGGAAATTTCACCCTCTGAGGGCTTGGACAAAGGGCTCTTTTCGAACGTGGGAATTTGGGAGGGGGGGGAGATAATGGGGGAGGAAAAAAAATGTTACAAAAGTAAGCGTACTTTTAGGTAAACGTAGAGAGCAGACAAAGATAAAATAGAGGGAGATCCTGCATGTTTATCGCAGTCCAGAGAGAGAGAGAGAGAGAGAGAGAGAGACATCACCGACATGTCGAAGGCATCTCAGACTGAGCAGATGCGTGACTGACAGCAGCACCCGGTGCATAAGGCGCCATTTAGCTCCCTGGCATGTAGTATTCATGGTTCATGAGTGTTGTGTACATGACATGTACGGAGCTGTTTCCGGCTGTTTCTCTTAACCCGTGCACGCCGTACCACTAGTCGCGCGCGGTGAAAGACGGTGAAAACACAACTAATCCCACGGGAGCAAAGCCGGCTGGCGTTGGGGTGGGGGGGACCCCAGGTTACTGAGGTCTAGAGACGGAGCAATGAACTCAGCATGGCACCCAGCAAATCCTTATGCGGGGGAGAGGGGGCATAGCTACAGGACAATTAATAATAATAATAATAATAATAATAGTAAAGATTATAATGATATTAATAATAATATTGATGTGTAGCTTTGAACAGGGAGCAATCAGCTGAACTTGGCACCACCTCCTCCCACCACGATCACTCCCCCCTTGGGACTATTAATAATAAATGCAATATCAAGTCAACATGACAGCTTACCAAGATCTAATACTACCAACCATGGTTACTATACCCACAGGACCATCAATATCACACTATCAAGTCAACATGACAACTTGCCACCTATTACTACTGCTGCCATTACTCAGCTCTGTCAGCCACAGCACCATCTATCACAGCACAACACTCCATCCTCCACTACTACATCACTCTACTATATGTCACCATTACATTTTACCTACTGCAATCTCCCTCAGGACTGATAACGTATCCATCCATCCATCAATCCATCCATCCATCAATCCATCCATCCATCCATCCATCCATCCATCCATCCATCCACCCATCCACCCATCCACCCACCCATCCATCAATCTACCCATCCATCCATCCATCCATCCATCCATCAATCCATCCATCCACCCATCCATCCATCCATCCAACAGACCTGCCACTACCCCATTTTCAACCACACCGTTTCGCACAGCCCCACAGTGAGGTGCTGCCTCACTAAGTGAAGCACGGAGGTGCTCACACTTAATGTTGAAGGAGGCGTTGTTGGAGCGCGCCTCCTCCCCGCTCGCCGCGTTCACCGCCACGCACTGGAAGTTGCCGCTGTCCAGCCGGCGGTCCACGGCGGTGAATTTCAGGTTGCCACCCTCCTGGAAACGGCGCTCTGTGTCGGCCAGGGGCTCGCCGTCCATCAGCCAGCGCAGACGCACCCCCGCAGGGGCGCTGGCCTCGCACCGCAGCATAGCGCTGCGGCCGTGCAGGGCGTCCTGGGATTTGGGTTCCTTGGTGAAGTGGAGGGAGGCAGCCGTGTGTGCGACTGGAAAACAAGACGGATACCAAGGTTACCAAAGTTATGGAAGACTTAGCATTTTGCATCCCAAACTAACCTTTCTCAAGTGGGGGGGGGGGGCACCGACCCCACAAACACACTGGTGCGGAGAGAGCCCGATTCAGGAGGTTCTGAGCTCTTTATTCACCCAAGGTCCGCACAATGTGATAAAAACCTGCTATTTTTTTACCTAGTGGGGACATTTTTTTTCTCCAGAATAACTTATTATATAAAAATCTGTGTTTGCAATCAAAAACTAAAAATGCCAAAAGTCTCATATTTTATTTGGTTACTTAAGGTTAGGGCTGGGCAGGGTTAAGGGTGTCATAGTTGGGATCAGGGCTACGTCCATAGGAATGAATGTAGTGTCCCCATAATGATAGGAATACATGGACTGTGTCTGTGTGTGTGTGTGTGTGTGTGTGTATGTGTGTGTGATGGCTGTGACACCGTGCGCCCGGCCAATATCACGACGGCAGAGAGCTCACGTGCTGGATGACCTTGAGAACCACGGCGCACCGTAATGCTTAGAGAGAAACACACGCGTGTGTGGCCCCCCCCTCCTCAAGGGTACAACAGCCATCTCTCCCTGCTCAAGGGTACAACAGTTATCTCTCCCTGCTCAAGGGTACAACAGCGACCCCTCCAGCGGCCGCGAATCTCCAGCCAAGGCTGGGGAGGGTCTGGCACAGGTGGCCAGGAGGGGATTGGTAAGCACCGGAGTGGCTGCAGCCCGTCACCCAGTGTACTTTGGTGTACTTACTTTATCCCTCCCTGTTAATAGCAGCTGTCTAGGGAGGGACTCGGTAAAATGGCAGCTCTTACCCTGACAGCCTTCTCTTAAAGGCAAGGCTCTGAAAGCAGCATGGGGGGGCTGAAAGGACGTTTGTGGAGTTTTGGGAGTGGGGGGGGGGGGGGGGGGGGGGGGAGACAGCTCCCCCCCCCCCCCAACACATCATCCTACCCACTGTAGCCCTTGTGATGGTGACACACGCTGAGCGTGGGACGGCCATTGAGCAGCTGTCCGCTGAGATAACCGTGCCCCCCCCCCCCCCCAAGGCAGCCATTATTCCATCAGCACAGGAGAATCTTTTTAGAAGATCTTTTGAGGTTCTGCTGTGACTGGACCGCCCCCAGTGCCACCGTCATCCAGTTCTGGGTGTACCGGTGGCAGGAACACGGTTCGAGCTCTAGCCATGGGAAGTAATAAAGATCGAAACTGAGGCGATGTCACCGAAGAGCCCTACCGTGCCAGGCAGCCTAAAACACAAACAGCGACATTCTCTCTTAAACATGCGGCTCACGCCTCGATCCACAGCAGTTGGGTAATTACAGCAGATTCCCAAGGCGACACTAGAATTCCTGGTTAAACTCGACTTTGACAGGAAGAGATGCAGAATGGTGCTGAGGAATGAGGTGGGGCAGTGACGACGCGAGGCCGGAGGAAGGGGTGTGGCTCAGGGGCTTAGGGCACCGTGCCTGTGATCAGAAGGCTGTTGGTTCAAATCCCAGGGTTGGCAGAGTGACTTCACCGTTGGGCCCCTGAGCACGGCCTGCAACCCCCAAGTGCTCCAGGTACTGTCTGACCCTGCCTTCTCAAAAAAAATGTGCAGTACCAGTCAAGAACTTGGACACGCCAAGGCACCTAGAAAGGAGAGCGACACAACCCGGCAAGCTAGAAATGGTTTTGGAGGAGTTTGACCAGAGAGTGAAGGATAAGCGGCCAATGACTGAAGCATACAGCTCTGGAAAAAATTAAGAGACCACAGCACAATTTAAAACAAAACTCTGCATTTTAAAATCCGGGTTTAATCCTGGTTCTGTTGGCAGAAGGTTACACTGGGTGGCATGTTGCTTCTAAGACAGCAGTAGCCTACACAAGAACAATGTGAAGCAGGAGACACTGGGAATGACCAGAAACCAGCCAGGCAATGGGCAGAAGCGACTTTCTAATGTCAGGCTGCAGTTTGCAAAACAATGTATATTTTACACAGATGCATAACCATAAATTGAGAAATGAGTGAAACAAAAAATTGTGCTGTGGTCTCTTAATTTTTTCCAGAGCTGTATATGTGGGACCTCCTTCAGGACAGCTGGAAAAGCCTCCCAGGAGGCCACCTCATGAAAATGGCTTAGAGGAGGCAGTAGGGTCAGCCAGTCCCTGGAGCGATTGGGGTTAAGGCCTTGCTCAAGGGCCAAATGGTGAGACCTCTCTGGCAACAGCGGGATTTCAACCAGCAATCTTCTCTGAGTCTCAACCCACAGAGCTGCTCTACTCTCCAACAAATAATTTTGGTTGCACTTTACTTAAGGGTGCTGTATGACGGCTACACAACACCAACATAAGCCCTTCCTGACATATCTTGAGGTTTGTTACAACTTTTGCGGCTGTCATAAATGCTGACATGGGGAACTCCATAGGGAACTGTGTCAAGTTCCCTGTGAGTAGCTGAAACCAACTTCTGACTGATACTGTGTGTTGCTTAGGATAAATGCACCTGCTAAATAACTTAAATGGAAATGGGAAGGCGTGCGAGTCCCTCGGACCGAGACAACCTCTGACTACCATGGAAAGCACAACAGTGCCGCCCCTTTGCCTGGGGTTCCCATACTGGCTAAGGAAGACTCAGACGGCCCATGCGATCGGACTCCTGGGAGGTCGTAACAAGACAGCAATGATGCTGGCTGGCAGTTAGCAGGGAGAAATTAACAGTCGTAGAGGATCCCCGCCAAAGTGCTTCTTTGTTGTCTTTAAATAGAAATGAAAAATTAAGCCTGATGCCTTGGGAGGGACACTCCATTTTCCATGAAGCACCACTACCCCAACCACTGCCCTCGTCAAAGAACTGAAGCTCGGCGTTAAGCTTGAGTAGCCCTGCGGTCGCTGAATGCCAGCCCATCATATTCCACGCAAACCAATGACCCTGGCGACTTATTCGGGCTTAGCCTCCTCCCCCCCCAGCCCCCTGCCGCTCGCCCATTACAGCAGGATGTGTGCAGCACTCAGCCCCATTCGCTCCATAGGTAAAGTACCGGAAAGATGGCCGTCAGCCATAAAGGCATTACAGAGTCCCATCAGCACTGTGTCCAGGCTTGTGGGGAAGGTTTCCGCTGGCGACCAGCACATCCTGCCGCCCAATCAGAGACGAGAAGCCCCAGCGAGAATCCCGGAAAGGCAGAACAGAACCACTGCGCTTTATAAGCTCGGAACCAAGAAACAGCAGACTGCTGGGGAAACCTCAGGGGGGAAGGTTTATTATTCTTCATAGAAACCCAACACTATTATTGAAAAAGAGACTGAATGGTACTTCAGGCCTGGTAACTGGGGGAGTGGAGGACCTGGGGGAATCAGTCCGTTGGGGAGTGGCAGGAACGGTCAGGTTTCATGTGAGAGGAATGCTGTTATGGGATCCTTCAGGATTGTAGTTCGGTAGAGGTAAAACAGCAGCACATACTGGGGGGGGGGGGGGGGGGGGGGGGGGCTGCTGTCAGATGGAGTGTCACTTTGGGTTGGACCCCTGTCATTTTTAATGTCGCCACCATTCTGTGCAGAGACGGCCATTTTGGGGCTCACCAGACGAGCATAAGATCAGGGTCCGTGGACCGTGGCACCAGCTCCTTAGTCCCGAGAGGCTTACAGAGCTTAATCGGGGACACTGTGTGGCAGGATCAGCCTTAGAGCGACTGAGCCGAATCTGTGTAACTCAATGTCAAAGCAGCCTCTGAGGTTATCACCGGGGTGCGGCACAGGAACAGAACATGTTGGCGATACAAAAGATTAAGTCAGCAGCCAAGTATACAAGTCTAATCTCACTAGTACATAAACCGTTAAGAGGGTCAGGCAGCTCAAATCATCATAGCTTTACTCAAGGAGGAAGATTCACACTCCTCTTCCTCTACAGAAGCTCTGGCCTGTGGGACAGTTTTTTATGGCCTGTTACATTATATAGGTACAGCTGAAGTAACTTGCGACTAGTTCTGGAATTGCTCAAGTGGTCCCCTTGGGAGAAGAGCTCCTAGCCAGTGGCAGCCAGGTGAGTTTGAGACCCTTTTTTCTGACACCAATAAGAGCAAGACTGACCACAAATCACTGAAGAAAACACAAGCAGGAATCACAACCATGAACCTTAGTGAAAAGGACACAGAATTCATGATGGCTACGGACCGTGCGATGAGCACAGAGGGGCCCTGCCCAAGGCTCCACATCGCCTGGGAAATGGATGACGGAGGATGGAGGCGAATCGTGATGGCAAACCTGAGAGAGTGTGAATTCGAGCATGCGAGGCAGGGGACGGTGAATCGAGGACGCCCGGGGAACAGGTCTGACGGGGCCATCGATGCGGCCGAAGACAAATAGCAGGCATCTCGCCGTGCCGACCGCTTCAGCAGCCAACCTTAGGCTGTCCTCTTGGGACGCGGCCAACTTCTTACTTACCCGCTTTTATAAATCTTTATGCAAACAAAGAACCCTAAACCTGCAGCACAAATGCCAGGTGACATCTTTGCTTAATGACAGAGGCGCCATCATTCATCACATAAACGGACTTCTATGGTCTTCAAAGATAAGATTCCATTTGTTCTAGGACTCCAGGGGATCATGCAATGCCTGGATTACGTTGCGTTGGGTGCATTAACTCTATATGATTCCATATATCTCTGCAGCTGTTTCCAGTGGATCCGGCTGGTTCATGTAGCCATGTCTGGAGTCACTCACCCCACCCTACCCAACCTCACCCTGGGAGCTGAAGATGGGCTAAGATGAGCCCCCCTCCTGGAGCCATGAGACTGCCAGAGCTGGGGGGGTTCTCTGGCAGCATAGACGTGCGTGCTGCCATAGCATACTGGGTGCATATAGTCACCCTCCCTAGCACTCATTCTTATCTGGCTCTCTCATCTCTGCATGGCATACAGAACAAGGGAGCCAAAACAAACACAGGGGGCTGAAACCAACAGTAATGCACCAGCCACAGGCGGGGCCTTTCCGTACAAAAACCACCCCAGAGCGTGAACTGAGCATGACCCGACACTCAAGATTATGAGCCAACAAACCCTGTGCGTGATTTGGGCTGGAACTCAAGATGGCACACACGCGCGGTTGTTGGGCAGAGGACCACAGAGACCAGGTGGAGTTTGGTGATGTATCAGCACTGTGAGGGAGGCGCACAGCTGCGTCATTATGGCTGGAATTCGGTGATGGGGGCTTTGGGCGAGGGCTACTTTATGGTGGATTCACAGACGCTTTTACACGGCTGGCCTCTTACTGGAGCGGCGCATTGGCTACAGCTCTGCTTGTGGGCCAGGTTGCAAGGAGGCTGTGGATCACAGGGGATCCATCCCAGCTAGTGGCCAGAAGCCGAGAGATAAGCGGCAGGAAAAGAGGCGGTTCTCCGGCAGACAGACGTGCCTCTATGCATTAACGAGTTTAACGATGTTATCTAATTAATCCGTCGCTGGGTACTGAGCTCGCAGTGCGGAAAAGCCTAAAGAGCTAGAATGTTTTCACATGCGATATTCCACTCTAGCCATTGCTATGGTAACCAGCTGTGGCCGTCCACCCTGTAGGGACTCAGCGGGTCAGTAAGAGAAATGGATTATGGTTAGGGGTTATGGTTAATGGGTTAGGCTTAGTCAGGAAGATAACTGTGGCATGTAACGGACATCAAGCAAGATCCTGCAAAGGCCATAAACAGTAAAATTTCAAGTGGACAAACAGCCTCTTGGTGGCGCCAGAGCTGCCCTCCATTTCACCATCAGGTGCCCTGAGGGCAGAGGCAGGGAACGTGAAGATGCTCACACCTCCACTGCTGTGGACGGCTGTAAAGTGGACTTACTGTCCGAAAGAAACTAGGCGCTGGACAGTGATGTACTGTGATTAGGGGGTGCTAATGACCTTTCCGACAAGTGTGCCAACCCAGCAAAAAGACTGCAATGTAAGTCCGATAAAGCTGGTAGTATGAGAGGGGACAAGAGAGAATGAGGGAGGACGAAAGTATGAGAGAGGATGAGGAAGGACGAGGGTGAATGAGAGAGGACGAGGGTGAATGAGAGAGGATGAGGGAGAATGATAGAGGATGAGGGAGAATGATAGAGGATGAGGGAGAATGAGGGAAGGTGAGGAAGAATGAGAGAGGATGAGGGAGAATGAGGGAAGGTGAGGGAGAATGAGAGAGGATGAGGGAGAATGATGGAGATGGATAAAGGATGAGGAAAGATGAGGGAGAATGACAAAGGACGAGGGTGAATAAGGGCGGATGAGAGAGGATGAGGGAGAATGAGGAAGGACAAGGGTGAATGAGGAAGGACAAGGGTGAATGATAGAGGATGAGGGAGAATGAGGGAAGATGAGGGAGAATGAGAGAGAATGAGGGAGAATGATGGAGGATGATAAAGGATGAGGAAAGATGAGGGAGAATGACGAAGGACGAGGGTGAATGAGGGCGGATGAGAGAGGATGAGGTAGATTGAGGGAAGATGAGGGAGAATGAGAGAGGATGAGGGAGAAAGAGAGGATGAGGGAGAATGATGGAGATGGATAAAGGATGAGGAAAGATGAGGGAGAATGATGAAGGACGAGGGTGAATGAGGGCGATGAGAGGATGAGGGAGGATAAGGGAGAATGAGGGGGGACAAGAGACAATGAGGGAAGACGAGGGATAATGAGAAAGGACAAGAAAGGAAAGGAGCTTAGTTTCTGCAATCAAACTCCAGGCCCCAATTCAGTTTTCTTGCCTTGTTGGGAGACTGCAAACTTAGACAGAAATTCTCGACGAGTAACTAAAGTCATCTGCCGTTTTCTCTGCCATTATTTTTACCCCATTATTAGGGAGTACCACAGTAGTGATTTCCCCCGCAGCCTCTCTGTACATCCCACCTGTGCCCAACACACACATCCAGGATTTCTTGCAAAACATATTTTAATTAGGCGTTAACATTTAATTAACCCCCCACAGCTTAGTGTGGGGTGCACTGTCATTGGCTGCAGCCAGAGGGTGGTCCGTTTGCATGGCGGAGTGGCCATCCCCGCTAACAAGGGCCCCTTGGGGGGAGGGGGGGCACACAGTGGCATCCGTCTCAGGCATTTCTAAACCTCCGTCAATGAAAATCAAGCTGCAAAGTTGACATTTCCTGCCAAAGGCAGGACATGAGAGACAGGAGGTGAGACGGGGGGTGGGAGGGGGCTTCTATTCATTCCAGAGTTTCCAGGAACACAGGAGGGTATTAGAGGGGGCAGGCAGGTTAATCTCGGTCCACACTCCTGCACTAATGAGGGCCAGAGAGAGGGGAAGAACCTCTGAAAGGCCCAGTCCAGAGCAGGGGCGAAGCAGAACCATCCCACTCCTAATGGCCCTCCATCCGCGCTAAAAGCCCTTAATGAATATTTAATAGACCCCCCCACAGAGCCAGTAACCCGTTTCAGTCACTATGAACTACATAGCAGGAAGGGAAATGGCCCAAAATGGCTCGTTATCAGCAGCCAATCAGGTTCAGTGGCACCCTCTAATGGGGCCGGAGACCAGGAAAATAGAAACAACCACAAGCTGCGGGCCAAGAAGCCAGCAGGTTGAAGACTGGTGGCAATTAATGGAGGACCTTTCAAGACCCAGTTAGCCCAGTGCTATTAGGTTACTCACACTGGATGGCAAATCGGATGAGGCCAAATCCACAGGCCAAATTCACTGTGTGCCATTCGCCCTGGGTGCTGGCGTCTGAAGATGGCTCCCTCCAGGCTGGGGGGGTGGGATGGGGTGGGTACGTGTTCTGCCTGGGGTAAGATGTTTTACATTTAAAAGAGCAGTGAGAGAGGTCAAGGCCTGAGGCTTGCACCCGCTGTTCGAACACAGAAGAGACTGACACAAAAAAGAGATTTTAGACTGGGGGAGAGGCTGTGCAAGTGCCTCACAGCACAAGGCCACGGGCAGTGGGGGGGGGGGGGGGCGATTTTTTTCAAACTTTAGGTGATGCATGATTGCAATTTCATTTTGTTGAACTTTTGCTTTTTAAATATTGC
>JAODKL010000062.1:4655083-4672621 GCA_026780765.1 Petrocephalus schoutedeni
GTTCATGTGACAAGGGTAGAAAAAATTAATAATTAAAAAAAAAAAATCAGCAGCAGAGGATGGCCTGCAGACTCGAGGGCTACCAGGCCCCACCACCGGCCAGCACCAAACCCCCAGGCCAATGGAGGAGGCCAAAGTGCTGACCAGCGGCCCAAGGCAGTTCGGATTTCACCACAAGCTGCTTTCAAAGACAAAAAAACACAGGCTGACTTCTTAAATTAAAAAAATATATGTATTAAAAAAATGCACACAGTCCCCTGTTCACAGAATGCGTCCGGTTCCCCCACGAAGCCACCTCTCAAATGCTGCATGAAAGCCGCAGGGGTGGAAATCGCATTACACTCTCCTTCGGGCCACACTCTCAACACAGACTCTGCTTTGTGACAATAGGACTCAGAGAGGCCCAAAGTGCGTGCTCTGGGACACGACAGAGCCCACTTACGATTTTTAGGGCTAGTCAATTTTTACGATATAACAATAGTGAATTTTTCCAAAGAGGAGAGAAAATGTGTTTTCAAATGACAACATTTTAGCTACGAGTTCCTCGTTTCATAATTTAACCTGAAATACCAGCCTCCTCTGGGACAAACGGCTACACACCAGCTCCCAGGGCCTCTCTGGCCAGATGCGGCCCTGAAACACATCTGCTCTCGCATGTCAAACAGCCACCGCAAAATCGCACTACTCAGTGGCCCTTCAGAAGAGGCGCAATCCTGCTGTAAAAGCAGACTTCTGTTTAAGTTAAGTTCCGGAACATGGACCCCAAATCCTGCCAGTTAAGGCTCCCGCTGACTTACGATGGGGCTTCTCTCCCTCGGCGTAGCAGGAGCCCGACGGGCGACGGCCACGCAGGAGGACAGGTTAGCGTGAGACACGCCGACCACCATGACTCATTTCTTTCAGCGTCCTTGTCTGCGGCACGCCTGGAGCTTTGGGCCGGGTCTGCAGGGTTCACGACCGGCGATGGCTGCCTATCGCCCGCTCCCGCTTTGGGAAGGAAGCGAATTAGCCACAGGACGCTCACCACACCCTAACCCTAACCCCAGTGACGAAGGGAAAACGTCGGTGACATGCGATGAAGTGCAGATAATAAACACCGATGAAGGGGCCCCCACTGCGCGTCGTGGTGACGGGGGGGTCCCTGCAGCTCCATGTCACTCTGTGGTGTTTGGGTGTTTCTGGCCATGGAGCGGCCCATAAAGCAAGAGCTGGAGAAGGGCCTGGCTGCCACCAGGGCTGCGCGTGTGTGCGTGTGTGTGTGCGTGTGTGTGTGTGCGTGGGGGGGGGGGGGGCAGCAGCTCCTCCCCAGCTGCCTGAGTCTGGCACGTCGCCCCGCAGCCTGCCGGAATCTGGGAGCTGGCATATCCCTTTGTTGGAGCCGGTCTTTCACACCAATCGCACATGGGCGAAAGCGGCTTAATAACCAGCTTAGTCGCCATTCACAATGTGGAGGGACACATGACTCAGTACTCAGCCGCTGTGGGTCGCTCTCCTCCTCCTTCCCAGCAAGCAGGAGAACCGGGGCTGAACCGGGAGGTGCTCAGTCACGCACCCACTCAGACACATCCGCCCCTCTCTAGGAACCATGACCCCATCCCATCCCATCCAGCCTCTTAACTGTAACCCTAACTGTAACTGCTGGTCCTATTCCAGGTCGCTTGGGGCCCAGGCCAACCCCCTCTTATGGCCCCACCTTAGGAAATCTTAGAATTGCCCCTGACCACCTTAGCCCACCTGCAAGGTCTTCTTCAATGTCAAAGCATCTCTCAGGTGATCTTCAGCCGCGTGATCCATGGGTCACACGCCGAAATTTAAACACTACAGGAAGAGGAGATCCCAAAGGCTATGCCACATGGAGCAGCCTAACGGTCACCATGAACCGGCACCACATAATGACAGACTGGCAAGGCAAGCCACAGTCTAACCAGATTCATACTTTGGATTAGAAGAAGAAAATAGTGACATACAAATCAAGGGGGAAAGCAAAAAAATGATGGAGGCTTACAGTATCTCTCTAGGGGGCCTCCTTCTTACAGTCAGCGGCTATAAACGCCTCAGTGTCTGAAACTGATTCCTTTCTCAGGATCATAGGGAGAAAAAAAAACCAGCAGAGTGACACAGCGAACACCAATCGGGGGGGGGGGGGGGGAGGGCAGACCCTCAGTCCCTCAGAGGGCCGATTAATACTCAGCAGCCCTGGCTGCAGCTCTTCCCACAAAAGCTGCGATCTCAGCCGCAATTTGGGAAGACGCTCATCAGCATTAAAGTGTTTAAGCCACTTGATTCTAATTGCATGAATAATTAAAAAAAATGCTTAAATAAAAGGAGCTCTTCTACACCCGCATAATAATCACGCAGCAAGTTGCGATTTGCGTGGAAAGTGGGATGTTTAATTTGAGATTACCGACTCCAACTGAGACTTAAAGGGTGGTAATGATGACAGCTCTTGTAGAGTCACGCGTCACACCGGATGGCTCTCCGCGTGGATGTGACGCGGTCAAGCGTGACAAGAAAAGTCAACTGAAGTTGAATCTAACCGCGATCCTGCTTCCAGCACCACAACGAGAGTCTGGGTCCAAGTGGCAGCCCCGTGGACTAATTTCCATTATAGAAAACCCGGCCCAAATGATGTAGAAACTAGAGAACCACAGGTTGTGATGTGTTAGACAGCTAGAGACCCCCCCCCTGCCCCCCCACAATTAAATTCATTGGTGCATGCCATGGGCTGGGAAAAAGCCTCCAAGAGCCATTCGGGCGAGCAGTCACAGCAAGAAGGCAATAACCATGATTCTTTCCCACCAGCTTGATATTGTGAAAGACAGAGAAAGCAAGAAGAGGAGATAATGGGTTCCGAGCAGAACGCTCTGGAACGCTATACTGTGCCATATCAAGTGCAAATACCGTGAAGAAGCGCAGCCCCTCTGTCTTAGACTGCTTGCTGTGCCTTGAATGGTGAAGTTCCAGTGTTGACAAGTTACAAGACGTGCGCCAGTCGAGCCGTCCCACTGAAGATTCAAAGCGAACTCTACAGACAGGCCTGCAGCCTAAAGGACATCCATAACTCCTGCAGATATCTGGCTATGTCCAGCAAAATAACTGGAACGCTACTGAAATCAGAGATCCAAAAAGGAGCCATGGGAGTTTGTATAGAAGTAGGAAGCTCGCCCGTCTCTCTGGCATACCGTCTCTGTCCGGTCTCGTTCATGGACACCCACAATGCCTTAGCTGCCAGCCAACAATCTCGCCGAGGAGCCGAAACTATGGCGCCAAAGAGACAGCGTTGTTCCAGGATGACAGGAGGGAAAATCCCCAGGGAAAAGAGAGGGGAGTATAAGGAAACACCCCCCGCCAAAGGGTTACAGAGCAATCCATCAGTCACAATCAAGCATGGCTGAGGAAGAACGAATCCTTCAGCAGTGACATGAACCAGAGATCATAGCAACACATCCTGCATGCCACAGAAAGGTAAACTGCATCAGTCCCAACAGCAGGACTGAAAGCCCCCAAAACATCCTTTTCCGCAGCAGCGCTTAACCCAGTTTCGGGTTTAACTGAAGGCCACCCAAACAATGGGCCAGGCGATCACACCTGTCATCACCAGCATTGTTTGTGATGAGAATCCGGCATCAGCGGTCCCCAACCGACAGAATCCGGCCACGAGGAGGAAGCCATCGTCCAGGTGCTACGATAATGACGCAGGGAGGATTGGGCAGCATTTCTGTCCACCCAGCAGGGATATCTTTCGATGTTGGTGGCTCTGAATAGGCAGCGAGTTGAGTTCCATCCATTTAAGTATAACAATCATCAACGGAAGACATTTCAGCACACACTCCGCGGTACGCTATTGGAAGATTGGAAACAGACCCGGGAATCAAAACCATCAGCGTGCAACGAGGCCAGCAGGCATGCCCAAGAAACACAAATGGAGAAATCAGAGTCTTCAGTACGCAGTTACCGAGAGGGGAAAAGTATGTTTTCTTACAATAGAAGCTGGCGACAGAGGCCCAGCACCGCAGACATTAAATTACCGACTACGTTCGGGGATCGTGCCGCAAGCATCATCGCTTTAGAACGTTAACCTCTCAAACCCATATCAGATGCCTGGGTGAATCTAACCGTGCGCTGAAGAGACGGGGGTGATGCGATGTAGGCCGGAGGCGCGGCCGCGGAGAAAGACGGCTAACGGGAAACACAAGAGCAGCTCATTTAATCAACGCGAATAATGTGGGTCAATCGACTCGGAACACTCATCCCCACTCCAGAAAACTCACTCACTGCCAAGGATGCGGAGGAAGGGGCTTGTGTAGACTGCACAGGGTCACCACCTCAACTAACGTCACAGGCACCATAACCGCAACGTGGCCCAGGTGTCGAGCTACAGTCCTGTCAGCTTTGAAGGGTAGTGGGTAATTTCGGAAGACTCCCAACTGGTGGTGAAGCGATTTGGGCAAAACAAAAAGGTAAATGGGCAAATTAACAAGGGATATCAGTAAATTACACTAATAGTAAAGGCACAGGCAAACAATGCAGTTAGAGATTGATGAAATTGGGGACATTGTGAAGAATCTTGCTCCAATTGGCAACCCTTGGCATTCTTCAGCAAGTCACTTAGCTTTAAATAATTACATAGCTTTAAAAGGTCCCCACGACCTTAACCAATGGAGGAATGCCAGTATTGAAGTTTTCAGTGATTTGAGAGATATGTCCTCAATGAAGTCACTATTGGGATCATGCAAAGTCAGAACACCAACCAGCAGAAATATGTTTGTGTGGGAATGCAGCGTCAGGTTGGCATCACCAGTTAGGATCATTACCAGATTAAGCATCTCATGTGATTTACCAAACGTATTGGCATCCTTCAGGGAATAAGGCTGGGTTTATCTGAGGTAAAGCAGGGCTGTGTGTACCCTGTTGAGCCAATTTGGTCAATGCCTCACAAGAGAGTCATTCTGAACATAAAAGCAAACATCCCCCCAACTTCCTCTTCTGGAACATAAATGAGAATCTCAAATGGCAGATTGTATGCCTAGGAACAAAATCATCATCATCATCATCAAGAACAGTAAGAGAACAGAAACACTCCCCAGCCTGCCAGAAACCTGACCACCCAACAGACCTTTAGGAAAATAACCCACCTACAGTCACAATCGCCAATGGACGAGGAGAAGCAATAATCCTTCTCGTGTCACGATTAAACCAAAACGACATGCCTCATTCATTACTTAATTATGGCTGTTACCAGCTGGCAACCAGCATGTTAACAGGTCTGAAGTCCGGGCTTGTCCCCGAAGGATCCATCATTGTCACGTGAACGCACACCTGGCATGCAGATGTGTCACACAAACAACTGTCATTGCTTAAAACCGCCTTTACTCAAACATAAACAAATAAAAATAAAATAAATATCTGGTCTTGGAAAAGGAATGGCCAGGAGAAGACGGTCGGCTAAAGCCGTGGAGCAGAAGAGCACACACGTGGCCAGCTGGCCCGTAAACGGCATCTTAATGGAGTCATTCTTTCCCGGGAGTCCCGGGAGAGAGGTCGTGCTGGCGGCATCCCAGGTGGGAGTCGAGAGGAAACCGGCCTGTGACTGAGGAGCAGACATGCCAGGCATGACGGCCCGCCACCTGGGAGCAGCAGCACGCTCCCAATAAGCGCTCCGAAGTAACCGGGTACCAGTGCAAAACAAAAAAACCAAAAAAACACACCTCCCTACATCCTCCTGGTGGAGATGTCTCTGCGGTACTAAACCTGCCATGATACATTATGGACCAGTCCACCAGCCCCAGATTTTGGGGGGGAGGGTTAGGGCTAGGCTGATGGCTTATGTGATAAGTACAGAGAATAAACTGGAACTGGAGTTCCTCACGCGGTAACACGTGAGATGTGTCGAGGAAGGGCACATGCAGAAGGCTCTCCTTCACCCGAGCATTCAGGAACACAATGTCAAAGTGGGCAGGAGCGGACTAGGGCTTAACCCTTTTCCCGTGATAATTTCCCCATGTGAAATTTGCCTACCGTTTAATGATGCTCTGGGGTCAGACTGACCCCAAACACGGGATAGGGCTTAACATAGAGGCCAGCGGAGCCGGCACAGAGAGTTAACAGAGCCAGGTGCTCAGAGTGGTTAACAGATTAGACTCCTTCCAAAATCACTGATAGTGCGATGGGGCAGCAGCCTGCAGTCAAAATTACAATAGAGAAGGGCTCTCCATTTTGGCAAATGTGACCCAACATGGGGTTTGGGAGGGGGATGGATGGATCCTAAGCCAGGGGCACCTGGACACAAAGTCATCTCCCCACAAGCAGCAGGCACATAAGCCACCCAAACTTCTGGCACCGACGAAAGGAATACAATAATGGCATAATTCCTGAAATAACACCGGAGTGCAATTCCTGTCCCGCGTCCACAAACGCGCCTCCTTCCAAGTCGGGCCAATTAGCTTCCCTTACTGTGAGGATGCCAGGTCCCCCATTTGAGCTACAGCCCGCTCCCATTATCAGCACGCGGAACAAGGCCCCCCCACGGCCGTGCGCTAGGCACCACCAGAACAGCAAGCTGCCAATGTCAGTCGGGGCTGCTGCACTAATTCCATAATTGCTTCAGTTGCTCAGGGCCTTTTTTCCCCATTTGAGCCTTCCCTTAGCTTAGCATCATACAGGTTACTTTGGGAAAGCTGGTGCTCTTCCGAGATCCCCTCCGTAGGCTAATGGACCCACCTGGAAACAGAGGACCCCATTGTGACGGAGAGGCAAGAGGGAGCTTAATCTACAGACATTCCGAGACGGGGAGCAGGGAGGGGGCCCAAGAAAATAATTCGGCTGCTGCTACTCTCAGTGTCAAGTTTGTCAGAGCCGCATGGCAAACCAGAGTAAGGCGGAGCTCGAGTGCATCAAGGACGCCGCGAGGAAAGGCAACCGGAGGAGAAAAGTCAGCCGCTTTTTTTTATAATCCCCTTTATCTCTGGAGCACGTGTCCCAGCAGGGGCACTGGGGGGGCAGGAAGCAGATAGGTGGATCAGGGGGAGACGGAATCTCAGCATAATCGAGGCAGAGAGGCTTTAAAAGGCATCACTGTAAAGGACTTTAATTTTCAGGCTGGTAAGTCGTGCAAACCGACAGACCCATGGGCGACTGTTCTGGGGGTCTTCGGCGCCACGAGGGACGCCAGCATCGGGCTTATACACGTATACTGCAAGAACGCTTATTTTTCCAATGACATTTAACCTTTTCTGACAAAATGCTTTTATTGGATAACCTGTTGAGGTGCATGAATTATAGAAGCCTTTGTTTCCAAGGGAGCTAATGACCATCGATTATGTTTCCACAGATCGGAGCCCTCGTTCATCTTAGCACTGTTGTGCATTAATCTGAGGCCATTCCCCCGCTCCGTGTCCACACACGAGGAACGCAGCAGATGTCAGACTCTAAATCTTACTTGAAAACAATGGGATAGAAACGGCATCCAAGAGTAAACTGGCTTCCTGAGGCTCAGTAGGCGAGGAACCGGGCACAAGGAGGTCCTTCCTGGCAGTTAAACCAATTAAATAAAATTAAGAAAATGGCAATGATTCCCACGGGAAGCCTTCAACAGCAAGGGGCCGATCTACAGGCTGGGAGAGAGCAAGGAATCGGGAAGAAAAGGAGAGCCTGAGACATGCCTCGAGTAGGATGCACCAATAGACTTAAAATCAGGAATAAGTCTGACCAAGGAGTCTTCTCAGTTCAGTATGACGCAAACCATCACAGTGCTTCAAACCAATTTAGCAATTCAATATACAGTTGTAATTAATTCATTTCCAGGGGCATTAATTATACTCTCTTCCTCTCTGACCCAAATCTCACTTTAGTTCAGGTTACTGACAGCTTCAGCATCGGGAGAAAATCTCTGCTCATTACAGAAAAGCCTTTTGATTTCAGCTCAAATTAACTCCTGACAAATTCTAAATCCATGCGCTTCCTCCTCAAAGATTACAGTGAAGCCCCCATGGAAACTGGAAGAAAAGGCAGGTGCATGATGCCTGTTCTTCACCAGAATCTTACTCAGTGCCTCTATTAAGATCGTAGTAGGAAACATCCTCAAAAAAAGGACTTTCAAGGATGGAAAAAAAAAACCTTTCGCAAGTGTCTATGGGGAAAAAAAAACCTCAGAGGTCTTCATAATGATCCCTCGCACCAAGCTCCTTTGTTACCAGGGAACTAGGTCTGTACAATTAACCACAGCGAAGCCAGCCACACGCAAACCCAGCCAGGCCATTAATCGCCACGTGACATACGAGTAGATTCAATTCTGCACCCCGGCGAAAGGGCAACATACAGCCTGGACTTTCCCAGCATCATATTTACCATTTCTAGTTTTTCACCCACCGTATTATAGAGGTCTCACATACACACGGCAAATGGAGCTCATGTTCTAAACCCCGGAGTCGAAGTGCACAATAAAAACACAGAAAGGAAATAGCACTGATGGAACCTAACAGGGATACATTCAAAAGGCAGAGTGTATAAAGGGACAACGCGGGCACTGCAGACGCAACGCGGGGCACTGCAGACGCAACGCGGGGCAAGCAGCGCGTTAAGGTGCCTGCCCTTCCATTCTGCTGTGGCTGTGCTCTCCCCCTGGACCAGTCACTGCAAACACTACAAAGGAGGGAGTCCATTCCCAAGGAGGGGGGGGGAATGCCCAGGACGAGGTGAACATCCAAGTGTCTCTGACCTCTTTCTCTGTGGCCTCCCAATACGGAAAGGGACACGCGCGCAGAGGGAGGCAGACACACACGCCCATACACAGGCACAGCCCAAAGATCCCATTCATTATAATTCTGCTCTGTGCCCTGTACCGACGAAACCCTGCACCGGGTGAGAGCTCGGAAGACGGACCATGATGTTTTCTTAGACATATAGTACCAGGTCCCTCGAGCCTGCAGAGCAATTGCTGTCCTGCCCCCAAAATGCCAAAAACACCACAAAAAAGATACTTCTGCCCAATTCTGGCTCTGTGCCTTTGTTATGTGTAAGATAAGACTTATCCTATAGGTGAGCTGTTATCAGTGTTACAAGCTAAAGAAACTTTTTTTAAACTCAGAAAAGGACCCCCGCCCCTCGTCCCTGCCCACAGAAAATATTGCACTACAGCTTATTACAGGCATTCTTTGCGATTTATTTTCGCCCTACTCAGCTTTAACGACGGCACCATGTTTATGTTCCCGTTAACCAGGACTACACCACACTGTGGATGGAATTCATATGGGCCTGAGTGCGAGGTAAACTTCTCAGAGGCAGGAGCTATCGTCCAACCCGTGCCTGGACCCGGCCGCCTCCAGCAGACTGTGATAACCCTCCTGTTATTGGCTTCCACTCTGCATAAACGGAAACCTTCCAGCAACACTGAAAACACACTGATTTGTGCATAACACCCCCCCCCCTCCCGCCACCAGTTCATACCTACTTCAAAAGTGCACCCTTCTCACTCAGCTAACATTTGTCCCTTATTTAAAGTGGACTAAAGTGTGTGCTCATAATTTTTTTAATTGGCAATATTCGGTACTTCTGAGCATGACCATGTCATTGCATAAATATAAGCTCCAAAGCCAAATATTCAAGGTTCTCCAAACTCAAACACCTGTGATGCTGCATGGGGTGAAAGCCACAGGAACATTCGTTTATAGACACGTCTTAATTAAGGGTGTTATGTCTACAGGGTGAGGGGACGCAAGGTCAGGGGCGCATGCGCGTCAGCGACCTGCATGCCCCCCAGAGACGCACTTTGCCCTGGGTCCTCTGAAATACCTTCGCCTGCACCCGTCTGAATGCAAACAGCTGGGGAAAAGTTTCCATTGGAGTGTTTCGGGAGGATGGCAATGGTGGAACTTCATACTAACAGCGGAAAGTTGCCTTCCAGTTGCCTGTGACCAGAGACGCGTTATGTGTCGGCATTTGGACCGGGGCTTCACGGCACCGCGCCGGGCTGCGCTGCTCATTATCCGGCTGGCTCAGCGCACCCGGTCCGCGGAGCAAGCGCATCTCCCTCTATAACCTCTGTGCCATCCGGGGTGGGGAAGTGAAGTGCATCTCGGCGGGCTGTCGGTGTGTCATTGACGGTCCGCTTACCTCCGGAGCTGAACACGCTGACCAGCAGGAGCAGCGCCGCTGGCGAGCGCAGGCAGCGCCGCGTCCTGCCGCCCGAGCCGGGCCACTCTCCGCAGCGCTTCCGCAGCAGCTCCATGCCCGCCACCGAGTCCGTCCCGGAAAGTTAAAACGCCGAGATCCGGCGCCGATCGCCGGGGAAAGGAGAGCGCTTTGCTCTGCGCGGCAGCCTGCGAGCCAAGTGGGGAAGTGTAAGAAAGTCCCGGGTGTCTGAGTCCGGGGCAACAGACTCTGGTTTCTATAGCGATCCCTGCGCAGCCTGTGGAGTTCGCTGCGCTATTCCGAGCTCATTTCCCGGGGAAGGCTGCCCTCCGTGGTGGGTACAGTGACCATCCGAGCGCTGAGTGACTCCCTCCTCCGCGCCGAGAGCCGCTCCAAAGACCCCCAGCCTGCCGACTAATTCACCCCCGCCAACCACCGCACGGCTTTCGCGCACCGTTCTCTCTCTCTCTCCCTCCCTCCCTCATTTCTTTCTTTCTTTCTCCCTCCCTCCGTCTCTCCACTCCTCCTTTCGCCGCTTCCGGTGTTCATGGCACACCGGGCGGGTAGCCGGAGAGAAGGAGCGCTGCTGCGACCTTCTGGCGGCGAGGCGCGACTGTCACCTATCGGGCGCGGGGCAGCGCGGTTCCCTAATGTACCTCCAGATATGCACCCCCCGCCCCCCCTTCAGCATTTAACATTCTGCATCAAATAAAACGACTCATTTGAAATATCATTCAGGGTTATATATATATATATATATATATTTATATTTTTAAATCACATTTCCAAATTCCAAAAACTCCACAATATCGTACTGACTTTAAATGGGATACTAATAAAAGCTGTGCACATAGACAGAGAAAGTTGAGTATATTATATATTCTGTTTGCTCTAGTCAGAACCACATGTGGTTAATGTGGCTCAGGACAAAACCGCACCACTCAGACCCGATTCATTTGGGCACAGTAAACACACTGAAATAATTTGCTAAAATGAAAGGAAGGTTTATGGGAATCTTCAACGCTGAATCCAAATGCTGATCAGATTTTCTGAACGGGTCCTTGCCAGCATGCCAACTCAGCAAAGCGGCTTTGACCAACGTACAAGGCCTCTTCAAACTGGGGTAGGACAGGGGAATATTGTTTGGATCCATGTGGCAAAAGCCACGGCCTCCCCACTGATTTATGAACTTTTTCCTCTGCAGCTATGAAGAGCTCACACATGAGGTCTGAAAAGCCCAAGATGAAGGCAATTTCAAGCTTTCGGAAGCATAAATATTTTGGCTGTTTTCTCCTGTATTAACGGCCCCACCTGAGAGGACAGCGGAGGTCCTCCATCTGCCATCGCTGGACCTTTCACATGTGTGGGATGACAGCCCGTCCAGATGGGTGGTGCCTGCCACGACCTCAGCTTGGGGCAAACTATCGCAGGTGCCAGTGTGTGCGGACTGGCCCTATTGTTGCACCTTTCAATGTGCTAAGGAAATTGCAAAAATATTACCTTGTATAACACACGCATAAATTTGTCATGCATTACCATATATTTAGCCATTGGACAATGAAATGCTATTATTTGCTTTCGGGCAAAACATTATGCATACTTAACTTAATATTACAGTAGGCTGAAATGTTGTGGTATAGGTCTCAAAGACATTGTATACTGACATCATCAATTTATGCGCCAAATATCGCAGGTCTATTCTTGTGATGCCTGTTTGTGTATGTAACACGGCAGACTATTGTCTTCATTGTTTCAGAGCCTTGTTTCAAAATTAGCTTCCCAGCTTGTTAGTTATGCATAAGTCATCTGGATAATTACACCACAAGATTTGACACCCATGGCAGAGACAGGATGATGCAAGCTCTATTCATCCTAAGAGCAAGAATATCTATGTCAGCAAACGGTAATCTTTACTGGTGGCTCAGTCATGCGTTTGCCAACAAGGTACCATGTGTAGACCCCACAGTTAGCCAAAATGTCTGAAAAGGCTGATCACAGACTTTCTCAGAACTGCTAAATGATATCAGTTACCTTAAACACTATAGAACATATGTACCCAAATGAAACTAAATATCGTGTTCTGATAATTTTCCACACAAATATTTTAGGTCAGAGCCTTTACATAACTTTTTTTTTTATTGAATTCTGGCTGCCGGTTCGCTGAGGTGGCTATATCATGCATTTAAAGTCTGCCTAGTGGGGAAGCACTTTGAAGTTCTTAAAAAGGCATTACATCATACAAGCTCTTTGGGACTCTCTCAGAGCCGGAAATCAAAGAGGCCAAGGGAAATCTGAGGGAATAGCCAAGTACCACGATGAGCAGTGCTTTGCAGCTATCAGACGCAAGCTTATGTCTGCATATTTAATTAACCAAGGTGCCCTGTCACGTCCCATCTGCCAATGAAGCGATTTGTTGGGGAAAATCACCTCCTGTCACTGTCCCGTTGGAAGAGTCAAATCGGGTGCACTAGGGGATGACCCTCGAACGGCAGATGCTGGATACCTACGCCCAATTTTAGCTAGAGGGATTTCTAGGAAGGTGGATATGAGCTGCACCTTCCACTCCAGCAGAGGGGTAGGAGGCACCTTGGCAGGGGGACGCTGCAGAATCGTAACGGACGTTGAGGCCTACTGGAGGAGGCCTCGTTGATTGAGTAGCCGGCTGGCCTGCTGCCCCAACGCCTTTGCCAACGAGATCATTTATTGCCAGTGACTAATTAACTGTGAAAGCCAGATTTCCCACCACATCACCTTAAACGTGCACGGATGCGGGTGCACCAGTGGACAGGGAGTAGTGTTTCCATGGCAACGATTACTAGACGACAATGAGCTTGGACATATTTTACATCTAATCTCTAGCCATGGCGTTCGAGACACCTTCGGTGCACAGAGTGACAGGCGATTGAGAGTCAGGAGCTCAGTAATGCATGAGGTTTACTCAGCTCACAGTGTGAAAACAGCATCCTTAGAGTTGAGGCTGATATACTCCATCATTTATTGGCATGGTAGCTGCCTTGAGCTCATGCTTACAATTATAGATGCTTCTTTTGCCTGTTCTGATGGGTCTTTTTGTTTGAGACCTTTACTTGAGGTCACAGATACCACTCCAGCAAGCCTCAGGAGGTCCATGGGAATGAACCGTATCAAAGATGGGAAGGTACGAGAAACAATATCAAACTGAGCAACAAACCTCTCGAGGCTACAAAAGCATATCCAAATTCTAACACTCAATATAAGTCACATAAGCCTGCATTGCTTTCCTCTCCAGTTTGAGCGCAGGATGGAGTTTAATGGACGTCAGTAACACAGTAGTGTAGCTTACCTCACCAGATGCTTCCACAATAACTATCTTCAATCAAAATTTAATAATATGATTCAACAATGTAACACAATGTTTCTCAGAAATGTGGACAAATAATGAATGGTCAAGATTGAGTTCAGTGTTTATTCTTGTTTATTTAATGTGATACACGACCTTCAGGGTTAGCACCCCCTAGTTTTGCTCTCACTAAATCGTGGGCAACTGGGATGTTGCAGGACATAACCTGGAGATTGTGATGGCTTGGTTTCCATGACTACCACACCCAACATAGAGAGCAGCGAGTTCAAATAAAAAAAAACAAAAAAAGTGGCAACTGTCTCAACCCACCCACCCCTCCCAATTGATGAAGGATGCAAGAGTATTTTTTGACACATTCGCTTAAGACGGTTAAACAAAACTCGACTGGAAGGAACCAAAGAAGAAATAATGACTAAACAAATCAGAAATGCGACCACCATTAACGAGCAATCTGTAAAAACAAGATGGGGATCAGTACCTATGCAAGAATAAAACATCAGAATAAACAGAAACAGAATGAACATACGATTCATCTCATTACACAAAGCAGCTCAGCATCATCAGCAGGCCTGATATTCATCAAGAAGGAAAAAAGCTTTTTTTGTGCAAAAGATTACATTCCAGCATTACTAACACAATTCATGCCTTTCAGTATTCAGTGTCCAAGTTCCAAGGATGTGACCGTTAGTCAACAGTATGTGATGTCACCTTGGATATTAATGGTGACAGGTCCATTGTGCACAGCTCGTATGATCACGACCGTGTAAACATGCCAAACATAAACCCATAAGTAACCACAACACCCTTGAGCCATGGTCATGCATTCTCTGAATTGCCAGAACCTGATTAACGTAAGTAGCCTGTGGAGGTTTTTGACCATCAACAATGGGGTGTCTATTAGGGGACCAGTTTGTAGGCCTTGGGCTTCCTTATTGCCCAGGAGTGAAACCATGGCCAGCACTCTGCTATGGTACTGATGACACCAGAGGGACTCAGCAGCCCTGATCCCAGATCAGCTAGAGATTATACAGCCATAAATCATCAGGATAATAGTGTCAAGATGATGCCTGTCTTCACAGCAGATTTTTATAATAATGCTAAAGTCTGCTTATTGAAGGTATAAATAGAGTCGTATGGACATATGCTATGCGTCTGGCGCTGAAGGTGCACCATGAACCAGGTGCATTCCAGCTCAAGTCCAAGCATCATTAAATATTCTGTTTATCAAATTAGTTGCACGATTGAAATCACACATGTACCGTATAGTAATGGAGGAAAAAAGAAGCTGAATTTATCTTGATATTTGGTCACATTATTCAATCAAACATAAAAGTATGGATTTTTTAATACAATGAATTTAAATTAAACCAAACAGCCAGTAGGGCTATCATTTGTTTTTTAACTATTATGGGTAAAAATTATTTTAAAACATCTTAATATATCTTATTATCTACCGCATTCTTAACTGACATGGTCAGTTTTCCATAATGGAAATTGTGCATGCATTAAAGCAATCTTGTTAAATAAAATATTCTATACTGAAGTGTAGGATCAGAACTGAAAACGGCTGGTACATCCATCCAGACATGTTTATTCCCTACAGGGTCACAGCGAGCCTGCAACCCTTCTAAGAGCACAGGGCGGGGGACATCTTTCATGAGAGCACTTATACTTTACAGAACATGATGAAGTCTTGGCATTAAAATGTGGCTTTTCTACACAATAATCTGCATTATGACACCAAGCCTGCAGGAACTTCAAACAGCAGGCAGTTAAAAGCGAGGGCCGTGTGCCGTAAGCCGCTGCGGTTCAAGACAGCATATCAGCGCTGGCATGTGGAAGTCTGCAGACGACAGTAAAGTGCCACCGAGACACAATCAGATGATTAAAGCTCAAAAAAGCAGGAGCTTATCTGCCAGCGGGAGGCGAGGAGCCCCCGATTTGGATAAAAGCTGATGGACATATGAGTACAAACCAGAAGAATTATGGGCTGTAAGCTCAAACCCAGGCACTATTCTGACTGCAGCAGACAGATCCCAAAGACATGCATATAATCCAAACCTAATCTACTGCAGATTTCTGAAAGGACCTAATTTTCCACAACTACAAAGAAAGGAGGGCAAGTAGAAAAAAAATAACTGGACGACCCTAAAGTGACACGACTCGGCGAGAATGGCTTGGGTACATCACTCGGATCATGTGCAAAGCTCTGTGTCACTGTCACTTGCTTGACACATAGTGTTAATCACTAATAATAATAATAATAATAATAATAATAATAATAATTAAAAAAAAAATCTAAAATATTTCTGTTTGTGATCTAGGTTCATTTTTCCAGTGACGTCTCACTTCCTGACCGCAAACAGGAGCGTGCAGGATACAGACGGGAGTAAACAGAAACAAAATCACGACGCGTGGGTGGCACAGGAGGACACAGGAAGAAAGCAGCACCAGAGCAACATGGGATATGCGTTAAAAAGCATAGCTGATTGGCTACAGCATCAAGGTCAACAGCTCGAGCCTGCCGGCCCAGGTCCAGCGGACTGGACCGGAACGGGACACTGCTGACGAGATGCTGGCTGAATCTGCACCCTATTCATGCGGCTTCTGCTCTCCCCACCCCCACCACAGCCTTGCAGTGCAACTGGAGCTTTGGTGGAGGATCTTGCCTCCACTGTGTAAACAGTCACGAGAAACAGATGAGGCTTCACTGCGAGCTTCTAAAATAAACAAGACGGGAGGTACTGCAAAGGACCGGGTCACACTGAAAGGAAGGAGCTGACTCGTCCCCCGAGGGCAGCAGTTTGCGGAGTGAAGTGGGGGCCCACAGGTCCTGAGACAGGTTACCGGCATGGGTCAAGGGTCAAGGGTAGGATGGATGTGGGGGGTGCAGCGGGCCTGCTTATTTCCCGCTGTAGAGATCGACGTTGCTGGAGCTCAGGCCTCGGCTCTCTCTCAGCCTCCTGGCCCCAGGTCCCTGTGAAGAGCCAGAGGCGGCGGCAGGAGGTCAGTAAGAGGGAAGCCCTCATACCCAGCAACGTCGGGGCTCAGGCACTGTCGGATAGCGGAACTTTCCAGATGCTACTTTGAATGCTACTCTTGAAAACACATTTCCAGCACTTACTTTAATCCATTTATACACATTAATGAGTATTGTACCATTATTTAAAGTCAGATATTTGATAGAACATGAGAGGCAAACAATAGAGCCTGCTGCTCCATAGATGTGTGCAGGAGCTGACAGACGCATTGCACAATACGCTGCTGTTTTTTTGTTGGCATGAAATGTGTTTTGGCAAAACAGTGGTATTCCTTATTATAAATTTTTCATTTTTAAATGATGAATTAGAAATGTACCAGTTACTGGAAACTCAGGTTCCATGTACCCTAGAAACACACCCTCAGAGAGTCTTCGAGGGGCAATATGTGTGTCACAGATAGAATCAAAGAGCGGAGTCACAGAGAGTCACAGCGTTAATTAGGATGCCATACAGTGCCTCACTGAGCACTGCAGGGCCATCAAGGGCGTCAGCTGCTGAACTCACTACGTAATTCCTGCAGTGAATCCCCCCTCCCGGGCGCCTCACCTGAAAGGAGTCATCACTGGTATTCAAGAAGTTCAGGGAGTTTGCTCGTTTCATGCTGGGGGACGGGAGACAAGCAAGCCTGTCAGAACAAGCCGACCTTCGCATGCGGTTCTGCAGGTTAGGCTGGTATCCCGGGCCTGACCCCTGCAGCTTGTGCACCGTCGCTTCACTGCATATGACCCAGCAATATAAGCACAGGCAGCACTCCTCTTTCTGAGCGTAAAATGGCTGAATTCCTTTATTAAGCGCACACTTTTTATGCAAAGTGATGCTGGATGGCTAGAGAAGCATGTTAGTATAAGGGCACAACAACAGGGCCCGTTCTGGGAAGCAGCCACTTGCTGTCCTTAACCATAATGCCACCTGCTGGCCACCATACATCCTACAGCTAAGTTTCTCCTGGTTGCTGTGAGCCCCAACAGATTTTCTGTTTCAGGGCATATCCAATGGGAGAATTTCACTGCATGAATCTCTGGCAGAAAG
>JAODKL010000062.1:4686231-4700510 GCA_026780765.1 Petrocephalus schoutedeni
CACCCCAAAAAAAAGCGGCATCCAGCCCCCTCCCAGACATGCTCATGTGACTTCAGACCGTGTGATGTGCCTCATTGGTAAACAGTACGGCCAGGATCCCGGTCCAGTGCCGTAAAGACATTGACTCACCCGCACTCGAGAGCGCGCTTACACCAACACCCCTGCCGAGCATCACAGAAGCACACCTTGACGCATTTATACCCAGTGGGGGGGATTAGCATTTACTGGGGGCCTGCAGAGCTCAGTAGTCAGAGCGATTACCTGCTCCCCACCACAGTGGGAAGCAGAGCAGGACTCTTGCTGAAGGAAAGATCGATATGCCCCCGACTTGACTTGGACACTTCCTATTAATACCACGTCTCTGAAAGTTCTGGCAAGGCTGCAGGAATGGCTTCATTCCTGCCAACGACTCTTGATAAAGGGCTATAAGGCAGCCATTTCGAAATTTCCCAGCATCTTACAGTCACAGTACTCAGCCAAAGTGTGTAACCCTATCCCTTATACAGCCCATTAAACAACAGAGGAGATATTCTATGCTTCCATTATCCAGTTCATGACGTCAAACCAGTCATATACCAGAAAACCACTGAGCTAAAGCAAATTATTATTACCATCCTGGACGGCTGACGTAAATTAATCCTCCCTGTGCTCCCCTGAGCCCCGCAGGAGATGGGATTTGAGGCACTTGCTGGCAGCAGACTGCTTTGCTATAGGCAGACAAGCTGGCCAATCAGCAGAAGGCCAGTGCGAGGAAACGGGAAGCTCTGGAGTGCGCGGCTGCCCTTACCGCCGGAGAGGCGTCCTCGTCATACTTCTTCAGCTGGTTCATGAACTCCAGGTGCTTCTTCTCCTCCTCTAGCTGGGCCACGCTCTGCTCGCTCTTCTGCAGCTTCTGCTGTGTGTTGGCCAGCTCGTCCCGCAGCCACTGGTTCTCTTGGCACAGGCGGCGCACCTGCGCCCGCAGCTTCTGCTTCTCCGACTCGACGGCGTTCAGGTGGCTGGACAGCGCCATCATCACCTGGAGGGAGAAGCACGGTCAGCGGGCCAGAGGGCGAGGGGTGAAGGGCCGCCAGTGCTCCCGTGAAGAACTTGAGAAGAGGAGACCATTTACTTGGATTAAAATCAATGAGGCTTCACTTCCAGGCCAAGGAAGAAGCCAGGGAAACGTGATTCAATGATGTGCAAGAGAAGGAAGCAGTGAAGCAGGCATAACAACTCGGGTGCCATCACACAGCCCCCCACGCTCCCACGCACCTGGGCTTCCCCCAGCCCCAGCTCGATCATCTCCACCGACTTGCGCAGAAGGTTGGACTTCTCGTGCACCAGGTTGGCCTCCTCATCCTTCTTCAGGCACTTGATGGTCTCCAGCAGGCTGTGCAGGATGGAGTTGTGCTCGTTCTTCAGCGCCTCCAGGCCCTGGATCACCAGCTTGGTGTTGGAGATGATCTCCTCCTGCGACAGCTTCTCCAGCTTCTCTTCCCGTGGGTAGACCATAGTGGACATCTTCTACTGGAGACGACCTGGACAGGAAGATGGAGTCGGTCAGCCTAAAAGCTCCCACCCAACGGCCAGGTTCTTACAGCTCGTCAGATGCTCAGAGCCACAACAAAACGTACAACTTTGGCCGGGGAGCCAGAGAGATTATATGTGAGCTTAACCTACAGACACCACCAGCCAACCTAGACTATCATGTACTCTGTGACGAGTAACGAGGGCAATAAACACTGCACAGCACCATCAGGGCACGTGGTTTAACCAACACCAGTTACCAATTCAGCAATTCTGTAACTACACAGGCTCAACCCTGCATGCTTAATGTGCGCAAAAACACTGGCAGACACTGAATGTCCACCTGAGAAAGGGGACCTTACTGAAGGCTGCTGCATCCTGCTTAACCCCACAACCAAGTGTCATCATGAATGCATCTCGTTCCAGGAGAAAAGCAAAAAATGACGATAATTTGCAAAATCTTTTGCAATTTCTTTCCTCAGGAAATGAAAATCGGTTGTTATTTTTTTTTGGTTGAGACATGGCCCAACGCGATGTGACTGACTAGCGAGTGGAGATTACAGCACTGTGCCTTCAAACCAAATGGAGGCTGGAGAGACTGAGGCCAGGTTCCATCAGCCACAAACAAAGCAGACCTCGGGGAAGGGGGTGGGTGGACCCCAGTGTTCCCAGCCTCAAGATAATGGGTTTTTCATATCAAAAGAAGCTTAGTACACATCAATTCTGTAAAAACTAGGATGTTGTGATTTAGACTAACATCATCCCCCTGCAGCTGTCCATTCTGAAATATCTGTGACCCGTGGTGACAGTCGTGCAGAATTACTAAATGATGGAGCATGTCGCCATGGTGACTGGACAGCCGTGCATTTGGAGAGCATTGACCAGACAAGCGAGGACAGGGATGGTGACACCCCATCACCCAACTCCCAAACGACAATCTTTCGCCATTCTAACAAGACAGGCACTCATCCTGGGCACATCAGTGCAATAAAAATTCACAGAAAAATCCAACTAGGCTGCCATTACATACAAGAGGAAAGCAAGCCCCTTAGCAGAAACACAAACCTATAGCATTATCATCAGCAACTACACACTTACCTTATATTGTCTGATTAATTATTAACCAGCAGGGAAATAAGAGAAGCTCATTTGATCTACTGAGTCACTGGGTATGTTGCAGGCGCGGCTGAGGAGGGGCGGGGCCTACAGACCGGGATCAAAAGGCAGCCAATCCCAGCGGCGCTGGCCAATTGTGAGAGACAGGAGGCGCATGCAACTGCAGCCACCCAGAGCCAGCTGCTGCCTGTCACGCGGCATTTATCAGCCTGCACCGCCACACTGTGCTCAGGCCACCTCCCAAGGCAGGCTGGAGCCCCCCCGAAAAGAACAAAACAAGGGCTAATTACTGTCAGCGAGGGAAAGAACAAATCTAAATTAATGAAGACTGCGGACAGATTAAGAACCAAAGGTTACATCCTGATGGGGATGTGGTTGTATACACTTTTGGATCTAAAGAAACAAGATGAAATATGTGCTAAAAGAGAAATATGCGCGGTCTAATTTATCCAAAAAACTATTTTGCTGCAACATTGGCACACATTTCCCTGATCTTGACAAAAAGCAGCTCCGTTGGAGCACGAAGTGAACATAGCATTAGCATACCAGCAATAACAGGAGAAGCCAGCTAAGCACCATCTGCTAACCCCTCAAATTAGGGGCCAGCAAAAGCACTGTGGCCGCACTCCACGCTACCCCCCCCGCTGGGCTGACGGAGCACTGCATCAGCTCTCCATGGGTGGCCAAGGGACTACACAAACAAGCCTAATGACAGGTTAGACTGTGCCAGACAGCAATTTTATAATCCGAAGAGGAAAAAAAAATAAACCATACAAGTGTAAATCCGGGTGTTCATATTTCAGTTAAATGATCAGTCTATGCATCCACAGGCCTCAGGCACATTAAAGCTGCATGAAGACAGTGTCCTAATATATGACAGCTCAGTTCGCAGCTGTGCTACATTACACAGCTCTCGGGCAAGCCTGCCACCCCATCAGAGGCGGAAACCCGCCATAAAGCCCCCCCGCGCAGCACTCCTCGCCTCTCTCCAGCAGGAGAGGCACAGTCGGCACTCAAGGTGACCTTTTATTTCCCAGTGTGCCGTGCGGCAGAGAGGAGGATGGAGCAGTCAGAACCGGTCGGCACAGAGCGGGCCAAACAGATCGGGCTCCGCAATGCCCACATCGCATTGTTGACAATAACAAGCCAATCAGGATGGGCAATGTGAAAAGGGCACGAGTAGCCAGCAGGCTAGACTCAGCTTTCAGGGTCTGACATCTTTCTAACCGCCTCCAGCGGGACTCAAGGGACACACTGTCTGCAAAGGGCTGGTCCAGGGGAAGCAGGCGACCACGGCGCCGGGCCGGTCCGGCCAGGTCAGTCACCCTGGGGATGAATCGCCACGTCCACCCGTGCTGCCAGTCTCCCTTTCCGAGCACCGGGCTTTTAAACTGCTTATGCGGCCGCCAAGCGTGTCCTCAACGAAATAAGTGACCTAATGGGGAGGTAGCAACAAAAGGACTGCCAACAAAAAGCAAATTAAGACACTGATTAGAGGAAGGCGGCATAGGCTCATTTAGAGAATCATTAATATTCATGAGGTCCTATCATGCAGCAGTTGGCCGGCACAAGGATTTGATGGGAGGGGGGGAACCACCAATCAGGTGACCTGGAGACGGGAGGCAGAGCGCACCTCAGGCAGGCTGGTGCGAAGCCAAGGCCGCGGTGACAGCATCAGGCTCCTCCAATCACACGAGTCGCGTGCGGGAGGCGTCGAGCGGCACATGACTCAAACGTGGCGAGATGTGAGGAAGTGACTAACAAGAAACTTTCCAAACTGGAGGCCACGTTCACAAGAGAGTGTGGTGCTACAGAGCCTTCCCATCGTTAGACACAAAAAGTAACCCGTAACCAGATACCTCATGCAATTAACTGCCTCCGTTATGCTCAGTGAATTTTATTTAAGCCACCAAGAACAAGGATTCCATATGTGCCCTGCCAGAAACCTTATATTCTCAGATTAAGCACACACACACACTCTCTGCGGACCCTGTTCATCAAAAGGGCAAATTCTGAAATTATGACACTTCTAATCCACGCTGTAAACCTGGTGATAAGATTCTAACACTACCAGGATTAATATGGCTTAAAATTCCAAACAAACTGCAGAGCGAATGCAGGGCCAGAGGCGGGAGCCTTTATGACAGCCAAGCACAGGGCTGACAAATGGCGGATGATGAGGCTCTTGCCATTCGATCTCAGCTCCTCCCTGGCTTATCCTAGGGGCCCCGTCTTGGAGCCCGCGAGGCCCCAAGGGCCCCGCAATGAGAATGAGCTCAGAAAACCCACGCCTGGAGCTTCTGAGAGTCACTGTGTAAACAAGGAATCAAAAGGCAGTCAAATGGTTAATGTCACCCTCAGTAAACGAGCAACTGACATGTGAGAACACAAGCAGGTCCGGAAAAAGCTAAATTGTGATGTAGTGCCAACCTGCATGTTAGTCAGGCTTTATTCTTTAGTCTGTCTTTTTTATTGCAGATTTAAAAATCTGAGCGCTCCATTATCATAAAAGGAGTCTAAATCTCTCTCCTGCATCTGTGGGCCTATTCAACCAGCAGAAATCAAGTAACTGCAAGTCATGTATTATTTACACTATTTTGGAGAGTGCCCAGCAATGAATGCAAATTTACGCGCTCTGATTTACAATACAAAACAAGCCGCTTTATGCAATAAGCATCCCCTGCTTTGAGGAAGAGCCCATTCAAACTGACAATACAAATACCATTTTAATTCTTATATGTTTAACTGCTCTGTTAAAAAGGTTTTTCTCCCAGATGAGGGCAAGTCACCACCAGCAGTACTGAGCCTACCCACCCCACCGCACCCCGCCCAAACAGAGGTCTGTGACACACCGTGCCACCCATCCGGGGACAGAGTGGTGATCTGTGAAGCAGAGGTTCAAGGGAGGTAGATGCACTTTTTTAATGCACAATAAAACAATTGCGACCGTGTTAAAATAACACCACCTACTGCAGGCAGCAAACTTCAGAAGGCCTCAGTTAAATTTTTAAAAGGGGGGGGGGCATGCATTTGTTTCAGAGCTCGGTGATCAATTATTTTAATTAAGGGCGGTACCTCAGAGACGACAGGCTGATTCCAGGCAACCGCCCTTTGTCTGACAGGGAAATGATATTAGCATCTCAGGACAGCAGCCATCACCTCTGCCCTGACATTGATCTATAATTCAATATGGAAGGCCTCGGGAACAAAAGTGGCCCATCACCATGTCCTGGGCAATGCTAGTCAGACAACACGAAGGATCTAGCAGGACAGAAGTGCAGAGAAGACTTAAGGTGGCAAAGCTTCTCAGAAGGTCCCTTCATTACTGCCAGCAAACTAATATGATAGAGACAGCAGAGCACGTTAAAGTCAGGTCAGTCCGGCAAACAGCAGCATGGGACGACGCCGCGCTTCCTCGGGACAGAACTCAGAGGATGACCGAAACATCTGAGCCCCACAGCGCCGAGCAGATAATGCCACCACGAGTGATCTGCTAGAGGAGTAAACAGACCCCCAGAGCATGAGAAAGGGGCTCGCAGAACGGAGCTTTCCGACGCGAATCAGAAAGGGCAGAAAGTGGGGGGGTTGGCCCCCGGAAAATGGCGCTTTACCTGGGATTCAGCAGGAGATGCTCATGGCCCGATGCAGGCTACGGCTCCTCCTTCCCGCAAGCAGACGGAACAATAACTCCACCAAGGGCGAGAAGCGAGCGGTTACCGCGGAAACCGCAACCGGGTGGGAGAAGCCGCCGAACTGAGCAGACTGGGGAAACAGGAGAGCCGAAGGGCACGGGAGGGGAACAAAAGGAGAATGATGCAGCTCTGACCTTCCTGCTGCAACCGAGAATAAGCTAGATCAGCGTTCTGCACAGCGAAGCAGCCCGGCAGTGCAGAGAGAGAGGGAGGGAGAGAGAGGGCGAGCGAGGGAGAGTGCGAGAGAGGGAGGAGTATGTCTGAACTGGGGGGGGAGGGGGGCAGAACCTTATGAAGTCATCGCCTCTGCAGTCGTCAATTCCTACAAAAGACACAAAGCAAGCGGCCCTAGCACCAGGCGGGTTCGCAAACAGCCACGGGGGCGGGGCCCCAGGCAGTAGCCACACCCACCTCCACTTTACAGCCCCTCCTTCCATCTGGTGCAGAGGCGAATGCTCAAAACCTCCCGGCAAGGCTGTGGAGAGCCACCCTCGCACGCTGGGAGGCACTCAAAACACCCACCTGGCTGCTGCCAGCCACTTCACTTCACATTATTTACTCTCATGCTGTACGGGAAGGGCAGCCTGCAAGGTTACAGATTTATCCAACCAGAAGAACCGGGTCCTTACTGAAGGCAAGCCACACACCATAAGCCAGTGAGGGCACAGAGGTACAGCTTGGCTCTCGCCGACATGGTCCCAGGGAACTTTCATCACTCCGCAGTCAGAAGGACCCGAGTAGCTGGGGATCCACTCCTCAAGTCCCACTCGAGTCCACCTGGCATCCAAGTTACTGGTCACCAGACTCGATGGGAGTAACAGTCTGTCAGCTGCATAAAACATCAGCAGCAGTGTCGTCGTAAAACTGACACCGCGGGATCCGAAAGGTGCCAAGTTAATTCTCAGTACTGCGAGCATCTCAGAAAGGAGGCCAAGCAGTGCCTGGCAGCATGGCTGTCGACCGAGGCCCTGTGATTCAGCTGGGAGGGAGGTGGCAGGGGAAGATGAGCAGTATCTTTCCCCGTCACCGGAACCTCTTTCTGTTAGTGGAGACTAAATAGCCTTCAGGTACAACGAAAACAAATATGAATTACTCAGAGGTCGAATACAGCAACGTCGGGGAGGCTCAGATGCTAGTATCCAAGTAAAAAGCTGAGCTTCAGATCAGAGAGATTTGCTTATTCATACCTCCCTTAGGGGATTGCCAGGGATCAGGCCGCTGCAGAGAGCCTTGGCTGGGGTCCAGTCTGCATCAGTGGCAACCAGACTACACCCCAACGCTCCCCTCTGGCCAACACCTCAATTCAAAGTGTAGAACAACAGTTATGTTGTGCTTTGCACCCTACTGCCTGCTGAGGTCACGGCTGCCACGGGGCTGAAGTGGCTTTCCGGGCAGCTTCGTCAGCTGGCACCATACTTACATCCCGTCTGACAGATGGGACGGGAGGGGGCTGAAGCACCAAGCCTCCTTACATCTCAATGCTTCCTCCCCTGAAATGCTCCACTGCAGAGCCGGACTCCCGCTGAGTGCCAAGACCCCTCCCGACTTTTAAGAGTGCTTTCATTGTCTCCTCGCTCAGCTGAGAAACCTTATTATGGACCATTAAAAAGAGCAGTTATCTGCGCAGCAGGCTTCCAGGGGAATGCAGGCCCGTGGACGAGGGCCGGCACCAAGAAAACCCAGGAATTACAGCCGATTCTGCCAGCTGAGAGATGGGGAACCGGAACAGCGCAGTGAAGGTTTAAACCATGTATGATGGGAATGGCGAGCCAGTCAGCCCGGCTGAAATAAACAAAAGGATGACAGCCGTGCGGAAAGCAGCAGTCTCAGCACATGACGGTACAGTGAGGGCAGAGTGGTGAACGTGGCAGCGGCACAGCGGTTAGCGGGAGACAGTGATCAGATATGCGGAGCGTGCAGCACATTCTCAGCACCCCCCCCCCAAAGCTGCCATGACTAGCTCTCCCTGCTGCATAACCAGCTCTGCCAACAGACTGGGCGTCTACGTCTTCCTCAAATAATTTCTTCGTTGTGATCCACCCTGACACACACAGAGACACAGACACAGGGCTCTGGAACGGGCAGGGAGGGGTTTGGACAGGGTGGGGCAGGGCAGACAGCTGCAAGCGGAGAGACTTACAACGTGGCCATGCACAATCTGCCATTAACCCTAACATGCACACCTCCTTGCACTGTAGCTTCACCCGTATGAATAACCAACACAGACAGTGCTAGATTTTATAAACCGACAAATTTATAAATCATCAAAAATATGTAATAGCTATAGAAAAAGTTGCTAAAAGGTGCTAACTAAAGGAATACACACAGGCAGCTGGAGATCTGCTGATGCACCAAGGCTAGGGATTTTTCTCCAGGGCATAATATAATTGGCTTCTCAGGATGAACACGTGGCTTAGAGCCCAAGTCAAAGTCAGCCAATCTCCCAGTGGCATCCTCTGGGAACAAGTCCCATGCAACCTACCTCCACCTCGGAACAATGCAGAGGGCAGATCTGAACAACATGCACTGTGGAAAATCCCTGGGTGCCACCAGGCCGGGGCTGACAGCCTAGAAGTGGAGACCAAAGCCAGGCCAATCAACAGCCTCCCATCAGAAGCATCACTCACTCTCCTGTGCATTGAAGTAGCACAGTAAGCATTTCCAAATTAGCAGATAATGGCAGGATAATTATCTTCTCAAAGATGATACTGGGTCAACCCCGACAGCGGAGCCAATGGCTTTCATAAACAAAAATAATCTCCGGGGACTCCCCCCTCCTGCCCAGAGCAAAACAGAAAACATAAAAGATCAAAGACAAACATGCAAGTTAACCAGGAAACGACTAAACTATGATACTTCAACGTGGGGACTAGTCTTCCCGACAGACAAAAATGAGGGTGTTTAACAGAAATATACAAAAGAACATTGCTCAAGTAGAAATGTGGATATATACAATATTACATAATTTCCTCGGGGATCAATAAAATATTCTGAATATTCTACATTATTTCAGGCAATGTACAGTGCTGAGTTTAATTATAACTTCAGAAAAATGTAGCAAATTAATACAAAATAAAAACACTGAAAAGCTTAACCTTTCCATAAAATCCATATCAGCATTTACACAGTGAAAAATTTGATCAAGTTTTCCCTAAACTTAGAAAACAAAAATTTCAGAATGCACCAGAACAAAATATCCCTTAGATTTGTAGCACATCTTTTTGCCTCGTTAGGTAGAGATACTAACCCTTGAGAGCCACAATTATATGAGGTCACTGAGGAAGTTTTGATTTCCGGATATGGTGACAACCACAGTACAGCCTTCATAGAAATAATATAGTCAAGCAGCTGAAAAGATTGCAGAGATGTTGGAGTTTAACACTGACTTGCGTAGAGACAGATCCCACAATAACTCGCAGTTAACAGTCACACTGATGCATTATGACCAGATCAGAGACACTGCCGCCAGGACATCAGGACCTTTGGTCCTTTTAGTCTTTGCGAGGACTGTTTATATGTTATGTATAGCGGCTTATAAACAAGATCCATTCAATCATTTCCCGAGCAGATCCATAGGCCAGTGGATAAAGCAAGAGGCTTCCGAAAGAGGCTTATAAAACCAGGGGATCGCATGGGCCCTGCGGCGATAAAAGCACTCAGGGGGAAAGATCAAGGTTCGCAGCTTAGGGGTGACCAAGCCACAATGAGCCCCGAATCACCGGCAATTTAACTCGCCGAAATGTGCTTCAAATGGAGGCAGTGATGAGACATTCTACCAAGAGACGCCATCAGTAAAATGCTGCGTGATTCGAAGAAAGAGACAAGTGTATGATCGTAGGGCTAAGAACCTAGGAAATCACATTTTAATGATACCATCCTATTTAATTCCATTTAACATTGTTTATACAAGCAGTATAGAGCTTACGCAACTCGTGTGTGTAAATATTGTGGACACGGCTGGCCTGACATTCTGGGGACCGGCTCGGTGACGCGACAGCGATCGGATGGGGTATACCGCGATTTCCCATCTCGATGCAGCCTCACCCCAGAACCGACAGAAATGCGCAATGATCAAATCCCGACTGTGACCTACACCGCATATCAGCTATAACATGAAGGCAGAGCACGGGAGGTGCGGTCAGGTGCTCCCCAGGGGAGGCTGGCGGCCGGCGGTGCCGCCGTCCCCGCTCCGAGCCGCCTAGCATGCTAACGAGGCCGGCAAGCCTCTGCGGGCTACAGCTGCCGGTGTTTATTCGGCATGGGCGGGATGGACAAGCGGGGCTTCGCCGCCGCACGCCACCCACAAATGAACAGGGATAAAGACGCGGATGATATGGGCGAAGACTGATAAGAAGGGACCGCGGCCATAACAAGCGGTATAACCAGGCGCTGCCGGCGCGGCAGCCTCACGGCTTGATTCGGCCCCGTTCCCTCCTTCTTCCCGAAGAGGACGCAGGTATCCCGTCGCTATGCGGTCAGCGCCCGAATCCCGCGGCGACCCGCCACTTACCGTCTCTCGTGCGGCTGCGGCGCTCGTCGCTCGCTCGCGTACCCGAGACCGAGAGGCCCGTCCCTCCAGCCGGCGCTTAAAAACACGGACTGCGCTTTATAAAAACACAAAGGCTTACGCGACGCGCATTCCGCAGCAGTAACCCTCGCGAATGCACACAGAATCTGAGCCCACGAAGACCCTTGGCGAAAAGAGACGTCGGGTGAGCCCCTTTAAATCCAAGATGGCTGCCCGAGTGAGTTAATGTTTTCCCAGAAGTCTTTGCGCACATTACGCATGACGTAGTACTTTTTCAGTCCGCGGGGTGCGGCTCCGAGCTCGCGTTCATAACAGTGATTTATGGTTAAATAAGACCAGCAACGTAATTTACGCCGTATATTTCCACTTGATTTTTTTTATCCTGGTATAATTTTCTTGCAAATGTATTCAATGACGACTGTATCTAACGAATTATATACTTTTCAATCTATAGTTTATATTTTTAAATGTTCTATTTTATCGTATTCGAATATAGCCTTTTCCACTGGAAACTTGGTGCAGCTGCACCACCATCCGACCAGATAGTGGAACTGGTTCCTTTTCCTTTTAAAATATATCTCCAGAAAGCCGGAAGTGTCAAAGATCCAAGGGTTTAATTTGTCACACGCAGGCAGACTGTAACCTGCAGTGAAATGCAAGAAACAATAATGAAACCATATAATACATGTCATACGTAAAGAAAGTTATTTAAACAGGAAATGTTTCGCCTGTGTAGTTAAATGTGAAGTTAAATGGCCCATTTCTATTCAGTAATCTACATTGAATTAATCTTTAGTAAGTGTTCGCCTAGCTGTAGATGTGGTGGTAACGAAGTTGGTGCTTTTCGTCGCATGTCCACCCACACACACAAGCACACACGAGCTTTTCGATGCCCAATGTGATGCGACAGGGCTGACAATCACCACTGTGAGGTGGGTAGATTGTGCCCCCTAGTGAGCGATGTTAATTATCTGGGGACCCTTTCCTCGTCTGTGGTCATGAGCTGGGAGTACTGACCGAAATGTCGCAGCTACAGGAGGTCTAAATAATGCTGGATCACTCTCCGTGACAGGGCGAGGAATTAAAAAATCGGGAACTATTTCTAAATATATCTGCCGCCCCTTCAGATCAAATGGAGTCAGCTGGGGAGGTTCAGGCGTCCCATAAGGAAAGGTGCAACCTAGTTGTTTCCCAAGTGAGATGTTCCGAACGTGTCCCACTGGGTCACTTTGGAGGGATTAATATACAGTATATATCCCAGCTAGCATGGGGACACCTGGGGGGATCCTCCAGAACAAACTAGTCTGTAAAATCCCATAACGCGTTGTTGCAGGATCCTGCACGCCTCCTAGCGGTGAAACATTTTTTGAAGATTCCTGTCTGTCGTCATTTCTGCGCGACAGACTGGCGCAAGTGCTCCTGTGACCTATACGAACAGAAATCTTACCGGTGCTGTTGTATAATATTGATAATAGAATTACACGGTACGTAAAAATGTGGTTTGAGTTTATATACGTTAGATTCATTTTGCCATAACAAAGTATAATATCTGGATTCTTAATGGGGCCCGGAATGCTAATGCTAGCGTTACCTGCACGGCGTGGGGCACTCTGGCTGGGGGTTTTATATTAGGCATGCATGGCTCTATGAAAGCATATTAACTATAATGTCATCTCTAACATGGGGCTGTACTCTGGCGAATTGTTAAAACGTATTCATGTGTTTGCATGCTCCTCGAGTAAGGCGGATAATACGGAGCTGGAGTGACTGTCCTCTTCCTTTCCCAGCGGTAAGGTTGACGATGGCAGTAGCGGCGCTGTCCCGGGCTCTGCGCTCGCTGTCTCTCACTTCTGTTTGCGGCGTCGCACATGGGGTCTGTCGGCCAGCCTCGTTATGTTCGCAGGCAAGGACAGGATCATGCTTTTTCAATGTCTATTGTATATATTAATTACCAACAGAAAACTATTAACTTGATTTTTATTTGCTAGCAGACAGTGGGGCTGCCCACACCGAGGTTTCCACCGTGCACTGGCTATCTGTTATACCTCCAAAACACCACCACAACAGTGCAATGGCGCGGCTTCTTAACAACCGCCCATTTAGCTCAGAACAGAACCCTGTGGAAGCAGACAACCAAGTACACGGTGCGGCCTATTGGTATGAAGAAGACTGGGGGCAGGGACCACACAGGTGCGGTGACCGGCAGCCTAACCAATAGTATTGCTATATTATACATGCTACATTAAAAGTAATGAATGTTAAATTATATGTAATAAATATGCTAAATTATATATAAAATTGGAGGGGGCAGCAAGGTGATATTTTTCAGGGGTCCAGACTTTCCATGTATACCCCTGAAGGAAACATTTGTGGTATGTGATGTGTCCAATCACGGTACACTTTCTGCACCTCTGATGTAGGTAAAATCCGCACACACGGCATCGGTGGTGGCCACAAGCAACGATACCGCATGGTGGACTTCCACCGGCTACGCTTCGAACCCGGCAAAGAAAACCTGGACTTTGAGGAGAAGGTCATTGAGGTCCGATATGACCCTTGCAGGTGAGGCAATCTGTCCAGACAAGGTGCTTGGAGATGGACGGGCAAGAAAGAATGCAACAGATCTTCTTCGCTGCTGTTAGTTATTAGCCTTGTGAAGATGAGGAGGCCGCCTTGGTATTTTGGCTGCTTTTTGATTGGTGGTTGAAAACCAGGTTAGAGTCCTTTTTGAGGAGCTTTGCTGATGTATCACTGAGAAGCTTAGAAGCCAAACTCTGATGCATCACAGGGCTATAAGGCTTGCAGTAAGCACACGCGGTTGGGTTTTCTCGTAAGATGTCGACAGGCGTGATGTACCACCCTGCGCATTGTTCTGATGTGACCGGCCTATTCAAGGATGATTCTGAGAGTAGCCTGGAATTGTCCTGCCAGGCTGACCCTTGATGCGTTTCCCTGACAGGTCGGCCGATATCGCCTTGGTGGCCGGTGGCAGCCGCAAGCGCTGGATCATCGCCACGGAAAACATGGAAGCTGGAGACATGATCAAGACCTCCAACCATATTGGCCGCATGGCGGGTGAATGCTCCACTTGTCCTCACATGTCTGACCTGCAAGCTTTGTTGTGAACTTGGAACACTGGGATATGAATGGACTAGTTTTGTGGCTGATATATGCACATGTATACAATAAGAAATTAACAGAATGAAAAAGCCACATTTTCATTGTATATATTATTAACTAGAACTTCCATCCATCCATCCATCTTCAACCAATCATTTGTCTTATATAGGATGGCAGTACAAGAGGACATGTTTAGAGTATTTTATATATATATATATATATATACACGTGTGTGTGTATATATACAGTGGTGGCCAAAATTATTAGAACACCTGACAGATCTGAACATATTGACTTTTTTGCCTCCAAAACAT
>JAODKL010000062.1:4713488-4723895 GCA_026780765.1 Petrocephalus schoutedeni
GGTTCTGAATGGGGGGGGGGGGGGGGGTGGGCAGTGGGCTTTACCTGGGTGACATTGACATGTGGTTCTGAGACTCCGTCTTGCAGAGCTTGCCCAAGGAGCTGGATAGCCAGTCAGCGTTGACATCCCCCAAGAAGCACTGATCGTCATCCTCGGCACCCTGCAGGCGGACACCGGGTGAGCAGACATGCCCGTCCCGCTACAGCGTGTCGCGGGGGGGGGGGGGAGGCGAGGCGGGGGGGCATGTTTACTCAGATAATCAGCACTGCAGAGTATACAGGACAAATCGCAGGCAGACACGCACTCTGAATCACGTTCACGGGGCAGCAGTTGAGGGAATTGGTAGGGTTGCTATAAAATGGAGAAAGGGCTCCTGAGTGACAGGGGCCACACAAAATTGGGAAAATAATTGGATTAGTTTGAGTTGGGGTCCCAATATGATATGCTGTCATGGGATATGCTGTCTCTAGCCGCACCCTTGGGTACAGGCTATTCCTTTTTGTGAGAGAAGGAGCAGGACAGGAATCGGAACCACACTATGCTAGAGAACAGATGCACTCATCGCTGCCGGTCACCTGACCACCTGACTCCTGGCACGTGACAAGGCGCACCTCCAAACTGCAGATAAACACCAACAGCGGGTGCAGCTGCATCCAGCTCATCATAAGGGTGACGGGGGACAGATGCCATCCCAACTAACATTCAGTCATTTTGTGAGGGATTGGACAAAATGTGAATAAAAGACAGATGTAGCACAGAAATATTCAAACGGCACGGTGGTGAGAGACACTGACCCCTGGGGCGGTTTCTGTGACATCGTCCTCCTGCTTGGCTCCCGGGGCTTTGCCCTTCTCCGTCGACAGGAAGTCGCCGCCCTGCAGGCCAGAGCACACAGGAGGCATTTCCCAGCGTGTCCTGCGGGGGTCAGTGCTGAGACGCGCGTTGTGCTTTTGCTCGCCCACAGTCACTCAGGGAGAGCACGGGCCCAGCGGCATCTAAACGCCTCACTTCCTGTTGACTCCTTTGAAAACCGACCAAAATCGAAACGGAGCCCTCTGGTCTAATTCATTCTCTCTGTGACCTCTTTGTGAACTCGCGGGAGTCCGGATGCTGGCTCGGGATCGTACTGGCATTGGGGGGGGGGGGATTAGCGGGGCCCTGCTGCCCCCTTTCTGTCAGGAGGCCCCGCATGGGTCCCGCGGGCAGATGTCACTCCTGCGCATGGACCCACTGAGTCACACCTGTATCCAAAAAGTCACTGTCACCCAGTACACAAGCCCCCCCTCCCCCCCATCAGCACTATAAATAGAAGCTGGGGGGGACCCTTTTGGGAGGCCTGACACTAAGGACTGGGCAGCTTGAGCATGAGCTCTGAGCGGATGGGGCAGGGGGGTGTGGGGGTGTCAGTCTGTCTCCTTGGCCGCCTGGCGCACGCGCTCCAGATTGGGGTGCGGTTCTAATGAGAATGAAAAAAACGAGGGGTCATATTATACAACCCTGATGGACCCGGGAGGGGGGGGGGGATCAAAGGCTCCTATTATTATTTACCCCAAAAAGTCGATATGTTCTCCCACCCCACCAGGGTGCCATTTCAGGCACAAACAGTTAGTGGAGGGACTTGTCCCTCCCCCCCGCTCCCCAAACACATCACGTTTCTCATGGCCCAGTTAGCTAGAGGTGTAGTGGGGGGGCATGGGGGAGGACGTGCATCACTCACTGGGCAGGTGAAGTCCCGGGTCTGGCTTTTCTGGCTGTGCAGACTCCCGATCTCCGTCTGGGAGCTGGAGTGGGACATCCCTTCGAAGAACGGCCTGGTGAGCAAACAGCCAGTCAACACCCGAGCAGACGGGTAAACGAACGTGTAGCAAGCGACCCGCACGGGCAGAAGGAAAGCCCAGGGAAGCAGTGAGTGCATTGTGGCTTTTTCTGAGCTGGGTGAGGCTTTAGTGAGTCACAGTCCCCACAGTACTGGGGGTTGGCCTACTTCAGTTTGGGTTTGGGCGTGCTGAGCAGGCTTTCGGTGTCCTCCATCTCTGGCCCGCTGTCACTCTGGTTGTCCAGGCTGTCATACAGCAGGTCCAGATCCTCCTCCGCCTCTTGGGTCTGGTCCACCGGGTCCGAATCCAGAACCTGTGACAATTAAAGTCAGTTCCTCTGGTCTCTGGAACTTAACGACGCATCGCAGAGCTTCCAGTTAGCTTCTCTACACTGTAATGACGGCAGGGAGGAGTGGCAGTGGGTTTGGGGGCTGCGATCGGAAGGCTGCTGGTTCGAATCCCAGGGTCAGCAGAGTGCTCATGCCCTTAAGCCCCAGTTCCTTTAGGGACTGACCCTGGATGCTCGATCGTACATTACTTTGGATAAAGCATCTGACAAATAAATAAAATGCATTTGTGTTAAGAAATCCATGTTCTGCCTCGTGTTCCACGTCTGGCTCTAAAAGGCACAGCAGCAGAAACATGCCAGCTTTAGAACAATCCTGATGCAGCCGCATTCCTCTTTTTCATCCCAGGGCCGCCTCCGCCCATCCCATAATGAGACTAACGTGTTGCTCAGACAGCCTGCAGCTGAGCCCGGCAGCCTGGGCAATGGCGGCCACATCCCGCCACACAGGGAGCACCTCTGAATCTCAGCGGCGACATGTACCACGAAACCGGGAGGTACGCTGGCGATGCTGGCGCATTCCCGCGCAATGATGTCACCCAGAGGTAACCAATCAAATGCAGGATGTCCCAGCTGACAGCGGGTGCCTGCGGGCCACCTGGGCTCAGCGGGAAACAACGGCGTGTGTCACAGCAGCTTCTGGTTGGATGAAACTAGTTTCATCCAGTTGCTCCACTTGGCCTCAACATTAGCAACTGGTTCCTGCACTGAAACTTAAATTCTGACTAATAATAATGAAGAGACAAGGTGGTTTATTAAACCCTAATTTTCAATAAAAAATTACATACAGCTCAGAGCCACACATCTCAGTTTGTACCTTTTATGTTACATTTTATTTAGCAGACACTTTTATCTAAAGTAATGTGCATTATTATTTGAGAAATCAGGGTCAGACAGTCCCTGGAGCAATTTGGGATTGAGTGAAATCAATCCAGCCACCCCTAGCATCCAAACCTGCAACCCTCTGATGACAGCCACAGTGCCTTAACCTGTTGAGCCACACACTGTCCCAGTACTCTAACCGGACACGTCTTCAGAGCCTCTTCCCCTGATAATGGCTGACAGGCCTGATTTATCAGTCGGGCCCACTTAACGGTGCAAAATTTTGATTGACGTGTTTTGGGGGGGTGGGGCTCTCTGTCACCACACCTGCCAAACCCACATGTGATGAGACAACTGAAATGGGGCCATAGATAAAGCAACGAGGCAGGGGTGGGGGGGGACAGTTTTCGTGTTTGGTCGTGTTTTGTTTGGTCGAAGCCTGTCCCCCAGGCTTCCAACACTGGGCTGTAAAGTGATGAAGACTGTGTTCACATGCTGCCCACTCATAGTGCCTCAGACGGGCAGACTACAAAGGAGCTGCCCCCCCCATGCCATGGAGTGTCACTAACCTCATCTGTCACCTTGAACCTTTTCAGCAAGGCCACAAACTTCTGCTTGAAGTTGGGTTGCTGGGGAGAGGGAATATGGCATTAGAAGTGGGTCAGGGGTACATGGCCCATCACAGCAGCTTCCAGATCATCCCCTCAGTGTCCAGCAGCTTGATGTTTCCATACCCTGGTCATGGAGGTGGTCCGCACCATCTTCCTCCGCGGTTTCTTTGGCTTACGCACCTCGTCGTCTTCGTCGTCGAGGTCCTGAAACGGAGATGGGTCAGGTGGGCGGGGCCTTCTGGCACACGCCCCAGCTGACAGGGGCTGCCTCCCATGCCCCGGGGCATCCTGGCTGACATTTGTGTAAATGCGAAACAATAAAAGCACGTGCGGAGAGCCGCGGGCAGCCTGGCAATCGTGTTCACTGCTGTCCGCTTTGTTTCCGTTGATGTATACCTGCACGGGGATTTGCGCTAAACTGTTAGTAAACACACGCTTTATTAAATGAAACCTGATCGACTGACTCATTGACCTGCGGGTAACATGATCTCTCCTGGGGGAAGAGGCCAATTTACACAGATTAGCCCGCACCTGATACATAAACTGCATTCCTCCTACAGTCCCAGCACTCTGACAGGTTTGCAAACTTAATACTTTGTAAAATTATCTTATCATATATTGTATGAGCAAAGAGTCCTTTTTATTACTACTGTAGATCCCCTGGGCATTGAAGAACGAGATTCATTGTCAGCACAATAAATATGAACGGTGCAGAACTGTACCTCTGACAAGGCTGCTATAATGAGTGAGTGCTGAGTGAGAGATGAGACATTAGCACCCGTGGTTGGTCAGATTACCTGTCAGTCACCCATTGGGAGCCAATGAGGTAGCAGTAAGACTTGGACTGACAGAGTGAGTGCTTGCGTGCGTGTATGAAGGCACGGATGCTGCCGCAGGCCCAGTGCCCCCACCTGTCCGTGAGCGGCGTCGTCGCTGGCCTCCTGCTCTGATGAGTAGCTGTCGTCATCTTCCTCGGAGTAGTTATCCATGTCTGGAGAGCGGTCTGGGGAGATAAGGATCACACGGCGGCACTCAGGCTGTGGCTGACGGCTCGGGCCTCTCTTTCTCCTATCTGTTGTGCCAAATGGGAGCGTGACCTCCTGACCGGTGCTAAAATGAGCCCCCTGACCATATCCGTTGGCTGCTGAGCCGTCGACCCCCAGGACCCTGAGCTTTGGGCCTGGCTGGTGATGCTGGTCAGGCTTGTGGTTGAGCTGAGGTCTAACCGTGACCCACGTCCCAGCTGAAATGCTAAAGCTGAGTATTATGTAATGGAGAGGAACGTCTCCAGCTGAGATGAAGATCTCCAGCTCCACATATGTCAGGTAGGTGATGGCAGAACAGTGTGGGGCAGCGGAGTGTGTGTGCGTGCGCGCGTGTGTGTGTGTGTGTGCGTGTAGCGTGGCACAGGATGCGCCTGCTGGTAATTTAATCACATGTCCTGTGCCCCCCCCACGGTGCATTACGGCTGTCATGGTACAGCATGGCTACAATGATGTCAGCCGGCTGGACGCAGAGTTGTGGGGGAGGGGTGGGTGTAGCATTACTATGGTTACGGATGGAACAGCCACCTGAGGCCTTGGCCTTGGGCCCCGCCTGCACGCTGCCGTCCTCGTGGTCAATTGGCTGGCTGGACAGCGACTGCACGCTGATTTCCGCTGCCCGCACGGGTGCCTCCTTCACGTTGCTATGGAGACCCAGGATCTGACTGCCCTCTGTCGGGTGCTGCATCACCTAAAGACACGGGGAGTCACAGGCACCGATATCACCGTCACTTGATTCCCTGCGACCTGCCCCGTGAGCGTAAGAGAACACAGGCATCTGTCGTAGAAAGCCAGCATCGTAAAAGACTGCGAGAGTCGCTTTCGATAGCAGCGACAGTGGATGGCCTGCTGGGTCTCCTAGCCTCGGCTTAACCGGATCAGCGCCGCATAGTGGTGGCACAAGACAGGGCAGCCACAGACACAGAGCCGGTGAACGTGATTTTGAGAAAAGGAGAGGTGGAGAGAGTGTGTACCTGGCTGGTGGATCGTAGAGGTTGGGGGTGTGGGAGGAGTAAGGATTAGATTGGGGGGGAGGGGGTGATGGGATATTGCTTCAATAGCATCTAACTCAAACTTCAGGCCACTCACCCGCTCAATCTGCAGTCAGCCAAGGGGTGGCTGAAGTCACAGTCGCGCAGTGACAGCGCCCAAACATAGCAGAGCTTCCTGTATATTTAATATCACCCGGTCTCTGCAAACCTGAATAAAACAGGCTGAAATTGATTCAGGTGGCGAGGAAGAGCTCATGCTGAAGTTTCGTATGCAGAAGCTGAGAAAAACACCGTAGAGGTTTGCGATGGCGGGCCGTCCAGGTCGAGCACCAAGCAGGAAAAGAGGAGGGCCAGAATGAGGTTCCGGAAAGTTCCAAGCTGCTCTGCCAGGTTACCATGCAGCCAGCGAGAATTGGACACAAAACTGTATGTTTTTGTGAGTAATTCAATGCTGTTCTTTTTCTGCTAAGTATGCTGATCAGCCCAATTCTATGTGCCAGTTCTAGGGTTCTATTACTTATTTTAGAGTAACTGGTTCCTTTAGACTGGTTAGGGTTGTTCCTACAGCTTCCCAAAGCTGTCTACTTAGTATAAGACACAAACAAAAAAAAGACAGTCAAATGTTTTTATTATTCCTATGATGAAAATAACAAAATCAAATTAAGGGATTTAGTAAAGGCCAACTCGGAAATGCATCTCAGAAAACGTCATTTAGATCTGCAGAACTGGATAAAGATATAAAAAATAATAATAAAATCAAGAATGCATCAATATTCCCTCCGCTTCCAGACAGCAGGGCCTGGCTGTCACGGGGAGCCAAGTGCTGCTGGTCCAGATGGTCGATAATCTACGTCTCTTTTCCCCGTTTGCTCTGCGAATGCGGATCGCCCGTGGCGCTGAAGCACAGACTGGGAGAGGCGGCATGGCCCGGCCTATGGGGACTGGGGGGTTTGAACGCGTGTATTTTGAAGCATGAGCACGGGACAGATGATCTCTGTGTAAACAGAAGTGGCAGCTTGGTGGCCTTAATGTCAGGCCTCGGAGGGGGCAGCTGCTGGCTGGCTATGCGACCGTATTTCAAGCCATTAGACGAAAACAGGTCAGAAAAGAATGACGAGGGGAAAGGAATGAGCGGGAGAAGAGCCCCGACACACTCAAGCCGTCGTTCAGGAATGGCTTTTCAGCTTCTAGTTGTCAGGGTTGGGGTCCTCTCAGATCAGGGCTGTATACAGCGGTTGGGCGTGGCCACATGAGCCAGAGCTGAAAGCTGATAGGCCCCCTCCCTTGTCACTCACAAATTCAAAACATATCATTGGCTGATGACAAGGCCTGCCCCTCTTATGGCTCCTACCTTAAAAAATCCTAAAACCCATCCTTAAGATTAAGACGGACTTATTATATTCTGTAATGTGATCGCCATCGTTGTTGTTACCGTCTCTGTCTCACCTCGGCCATGTTGATGACGCCCACCGCCAGGGTCTTGTAGCCCAGGATGGTGCGGTTCTTGTACCGCTTGCGTCTCTGCAGCATGATCTGGAGCCGGTTAGCATCTCTCTTGAGGAAGTGGGGGTACTGCCGAAAGACGAGACAAATGAGCCAATCAGAGACCAGATCAATGGGCAAGCCACGCCCCAAGGGTGACCGCTGCCCTTCCCAAGGACCCACCCACCTGCAGAGAGAAGGTGAGCTCCAGATCGGTCTCCATCAGCCCACCAGGAGGCAGCGCATATTCGTTTGACCTGAGGACCCGCTTGGAGCCCTGGGGGGGGGTACATTGAACAGACAGGGCAGACGGATCAGAAGCGGCACGGCACGTATCACAAGCTCTAACTGGATTTTTAGCTTTAGCCGACGGTGGGGCGGGCAGGGGGGCGGGTTCCTGTCAGGGAAATTCACAAGAAACTTCAAATTAAGGGGCCCACAGTGGATATCCTCCACCCCTCCAGAGAGGGTACTTAAAATTCCAAAGAAAGACTCTCCAGCCTAACAATAGAAATGACAAATGGAATTCCTCAGACTGAGCGAATAATAGAGGGAGTCCGTGGGATACGACGTGAGAACAGTGTGTGGGAACAGCCACACGGGCTGGGCTAAAACGAGAGGGCGCCGAAGGGCCAGCGAAGGGCCGCTGCCGGAGGGCCACTGCCAGAGGGCTGCTGCCGGAGGACCGCTGCCGAAGGGCCACGCGAAGGGCCACCGGCGAAGGGCCAGTGAAGGGCCGCCACTGAAGGGCCACCAGCGAAGGGCCGCCGGCGAAGGGCCAGCGAAGGGCCGCTGGTGAAAGGCCACTAGCGAAGGGCCGCTGCCGGAGGGCAACTGCTGAAGGGCCGCCAGAGAAAGGCTGCTGGTGAAGGGCCCCTGGCAAAGGGCCAGTGAAAGGCCACTGCCATAGGGCCGCTGGCAAAGGGCCAACGAAGGGCCACTGCCAGAGAGCCGCTGCCGAAGGGCCAGCAAAGGGCCGCCGCTGAAGGGCCCCAGGCCTGGCCTTTCGCCACAGTACAACAATACCTTCATGTATCGATCCAGAGCCCCGGAGACCCTCGCTACTACATCCTACTGTCCTGTGCCTGCTTAGGTACTGCTTAGGTCTCCTCAGAGGACCAGGGCATACACTGTGTAAGGCGGAGAGAACATTGACATCTGTGTTCCCTGCAATAAAAAAAACGAGAACTTGGCCTCAGGTAATGTTCAGTAAACAACAGGCACCCCTTCTAATCCAACCTGCCCCTTCACCCCCTCCACAACAGGAGCTAAAATGCAAAACGGGCCCCAAATGATGTCTACATCATGGGGTGAGTAGTGTCATTCCACCAACGCCGTCCCGTTAACTTGGTTAAAGCGCATCCGCATTGTGTCACCCGTTAATGCTATTGTGTTTATTGTTCACTCACACATTGCACTATGTACTGCACATACACCCTTGGGCCCAGTGCCCCGTCTCACACTGTATTGTTTTGCACCCCCCTCCATAACTGTTGTCTGTAAGTTGCACCATGGTCTGGGGGAATGTTATTTTGCGCCTCCTTGCATTCTGATATTCCAGCGTGACCTTGGCTCCCTCCTAACAATACGATTCCCTTCCCCCAAACCCAGCTTGTGGCCCTGTTCATTTGGGGCCCTGTTAAAAATGCTGGGGCCCCTGAATCTGCCGGGGTGTCCATGTCCATGTCCAAGACGCCCCTGCATGTATATGGACGCTATGACAATGAAGTCCGCTTGACAAGACCCGACCTATAAGTAGCTGTTCCCGACTCGTCCGGCTAATTTCCGCCGCATCCGAGTCTCATCCTGACAATCACACATCCGTCAGCCGCCTGGAGACTCCGCCGCATCCGGCGTCCGGGTCCGGAGTGGAACAGAATCGCACCTCCGGTCGCAAACAAGCACTTAACACTCTGGGGATCCACTCTCTCGCGCTTTTGACGAAATCGGTGGTGCCACTTCGAGCTGCGGCAATTAGCACCTCCGCCCCGCCCCCAGCACACACACCTCTTACCTCACACCCCCCGAATGTGAACTCGGGCCACCGCACCACAGCCACAGCGCGCCCTGTCCATCAGCCGCTCCGGCAGCATGGTACTGCTGACCTCAGATCAGTCGGAGCCGCTCGTGGTATGAGGATTCAGCACAAGAGGCAAGAGTCTATTAAAAAGTCACCCATCCCCACCCCTGCTCTTTAATTAAAGGCCGGCGCTTTTCAGATAAGAGCTGCAGGTAGCTGGGGCTGCAGCCTCTACGATGCCGGCTGGTTAGGATGTCATGTGGCGAGACAGGGCTCATTAGGAAGCCTTTTGTGCAGGAAGACACAGGGCCTCCACGTTCTGGAGGTGACTAATACCTGCCGGTGTGAGCGCGCATGTGTGTGTGTCTGTGTCTGTGTGTCTGTGTGTGTGGGTGGCGGGATTATATTTTAATAACCTGTCCTCCCAACGGGAGGCACTCTAGCAACGAAGAAGTCCCCCCTGGACAGCTACATGCAGTCATTTCTGTTCAAATGAGCCTTTATGTTTCACACTAATTCACAAGTTGAGTGCAAAGCAGATCCTGAGGCTAATGAACCCCCACTCACGTGAGGTGGGGGACCAGAAATTACTCAGTAGTACTTTAATTGAGGTCCCGTGTTCCGTCTCGGGCCAAGCGGAGCGTTTCATCCCTAATCTTTTTAAAAGCTGTGACGGCAGGAGGGACAAAGAGCCCTGCTCCAGACGAATTTCATAAAAAACACAAAGCCGACAACAAAGATTAATTATCTCCCATTGAGCATACAGGCTGCGCTTAATTACCACAATCAGGCATAAGTTGATTGCAAATTTCTTGGCCACCAACTCCTTTTCACATCTGAGACCAATCTAATATGGAAGTGGTTTCTTCTTCTTCTGTTAATATTGACTTGGGTGCTGGCCACGCCCCACTTGGCCCCATCTGGACCAATCGGCAGCGAGCAGCCTACTCCAGGATTCCGGAAGGTGGCCTCGTTAGCGGAAGCGTGCGGGAGCGCTGACCGTGTCTAACTGCGCATCAGGACGCGGATGACGGGGTCCTCACCCGACACATCACCCGAATAAGGATATCACGGTGCTGTGACAAATGTATTAATAAATTATTCTGCAGGTGTTCATTTAAGTATATTTATAGCTGATCGGAAGAGTGAGAGCCAAAAAAAAAAAGAAAAGTAATTTGTATTCTTCCAGAAATAATCCCCGACGAGCTATAAATATACTTAAATGAACACCTGCAGAATAATTTATTAATACATTTGTCACAGCACCGTGATAC
>JAODKL010000062.1:4739356-4756139 GCA_026780765.1 Petrocephalus schoutedeni
GAAGTGGGGCCTCAGGACAGCTGATGAAGCAGCAGGTGTCTCAGCACATGGGGGGCGGGGGGGTTCTCAGCAATAATAGTAACCCGCCCCCCGCTTCTCCAGCACGCATTTGCCTTTAGAGGCAGTATCAGCCCCCTTCTGAATAATCTCTGCCCATATGACCTCATATGTACTTAAATGCATATTACTCACAGGTATCAGGTTACGAATGTCCATTTCCTGTTGACTCAGCGAGTTACTGTCAGAGAATAAGCAGGTTAAGAGGAGATCAATTCTGTCACTGCCGCGGGCCACGCGCCGCCCCTCCATCCAGCCCTGGCTACCGGGAGAGAGGAAGTGACTCAGTGAGCACTCTGCCCAGACAGACACAGCCCAGCTGACGCGGATGGCGACTTCCCTGTGGGAGCAATGGGTGGGCAGGGCAGGGCCGGGTGGGCGGGGGCCCCGCGATATAGAAGTTCCTCCTGGGAGAATCAGCCACGTCGCGTACGGCCACCCCTGCCGTGAGCATGAGGGGAGGAGGCCCGGTATTATGGGGTGGGCAGGGGTGCATTCTGGGATAGCAGACACTTTTATCCAAAGCATCATACATTTGGAAAGCAGGGTCAGACACTCCCTGGGGCACCTGAGGGTAAGGGCCAGCACTGAAACCACTTTGCCAACGCTGGGTTCTGAGCCAATGATCTTCGGATCAGAAGCACACACAGCCCCCCCCCCCCCCGACTGCCTATGATGTTTCACCAAGCATACCAGAATCTTATACATCTGGGGCATAAAAATTCTTCAACTTAATAAAAAATGGAGCCAATACTGGGCCCATTCAGGTACATAGCAAGAATGCGGGTGCATGAGCCCAACATACGCAGCCGCCTGGCCTGGCACGGCACTCGGCGTGCCGGGGCGGCACATCCTGGGCTGAGGCCAAAGGCCAGCCGAGTCAGCCGCCATGGCAGGCTGCGTTCCCAGCGGTAAAGGCTATGAGAGGCGGCCTCTGATGGCAGGGCTTCGGGCTGGGAAGGGAGAGAGGCCTGCCAGCGTGTGGGTAATGACAAGCAAAGACCCCTGAGCAGACATACCGCGAGCTGGCTGCGCCACCTCTGAGGTCACGGGCCACACAAGAGGCCAACTCTCGCACTCCCTGCAAGGCGACCAGCCTCCGGCGATCCACCCTCCCCTGCCCCCCCCTGTGGCCCCCAGCACACACAGAACACATCTGACCTCATTTACTGAACGCCTGCTCGCGTTTCCTTACAGACCGGAATTTAAGAGGCCTCCAATCAAGGTACAGGGGTCAGCGTGACCCTGCGGGCAAAGGAACAGGAAATTCTAGAGACATGAGGGGGGGCAAACCCCCCCTCCCCCCCCATGGAAGGACGAGGTATGGAAGGGGTCGGTCACTTGCCACAGTCACTAGGGATACAGATCCTGGTCCGGGGTTCAGCTGCTGCTTCCATGGTAACAGCTTCAGGGTAGCTTGATGGAGGCAGGTCAGGGCTGGAGCAGCATTATCATCGAGAGCTTCCGCCAGGCGCCTCTGATTAGCTAGCCAAGGCTGTGTGATCCGATGGGGCAAAACTAACCGCACAAATCCTTCTTTAAAACGACTCCCCGAGGTCCGAGACTCAATGAGAGGGTTACACCTTGTGAGCTTAAAGCATTTCAAAAAAGTGTTTAAGAGTCACTTTGGCCGTGGCGTCATCTCTCACATGCCGACTTACCACCAGCATCCAGTTTGTAACATTCGCCCTCAACGCAGCCCAGTAACGGTGCTGTTCATCAGCCAGATCGCCGGTTCTGAGCCGCCGAAAGAAACACCACTTGAGGAGCAGATGGAGGTTCTGTTTTTTCACCAGTCTGTCAAAATGACGGATGGCCTTTTCCGAATCGTTAAACAGCAGGTGATTAACAGTAAACAGATACCCCCCCGGGTCGATAGCGGAAGGTGTGCCGCTCAGAGAAGCGAGACACCCCAGTGCTTGTGGAAGCACACTTGTGATCGAAAGGTTGCAGGTTTGAGACCCCGACCAGCATGGTGGCACTGCCCAAGCACTGCTCCCCAGGTGCTGAATTAGCTGCCCACTCATATGGATTAAATGTAGAGGGCACATTTCGCTGTGGTGTGCTGCTCTGTGCCAGCAGTGACCATTACTCACTTTCCCTTCACTCTCTCTTTTTGGGCTGATACGGATGGTCGAGGTGCCATAGGCGACCTGGATGCACGTGTGTGTGTGTGTGTGTACATGCCAAGGTGCTGGCCACACCCACTGCCGGTGAGCACGCCACTTAGCCCCAGCTGTCCCCACATCTGGCCCGATCCTAACGAAGCAAACATGCCTTCGCCCCAGTTCCGGTCCGCTTGGATCACGACAGGGGCAATTCTGTAATTTTTTTATGGTTTTTAAAGGGAATACAAAAGGGGCAATAAGTCATACTAAGGGGTTAACTTTATTATTAGCCAATGATATATATTAAATAAGCGAGTGACAAGGGAAGGGCTGCTCCAGAGGCCAATCAGCTTTTTGCTGGGGTCAGTGACCCTGTGGCTCCGCCCCTGAGTAAACCCCTGAATTCCACAGAATGGAAGATATCTGACATCTGACCTCAAAATGCCAGGTCACCTTGAATGGGCTTTTCCAGTGGCAACCAAAATTACACCGATCCGATGCCCCGGCCCTTCAACTATGGTAACAACTGTCACCGCCCCTCCCATCTCAAGAACCACCCTGCTAATCTTACACCCCTAAACACTGACCAGACACAGCTGGACAAACTTGGTTCAGATGGGGGGGTGTGTGTGATGAAGCTTTGCAAGCTGGATTAATTCGCTACAGAGGTGGGTGAAACCGCATCCTGGAAAAGAATTTTAAGCACTTTATCCCCTCATGTCTCACTCTGATTGTTCAGCAAATACGTCAGCTTTCTGTGAGCGCCTCAAAAAAAAAAACACTAGGAACCACAGATGCCTAAAGTCTGAAAAAAGATTGGGGGGGCATCTTGAATGCAGACGGCACCAGAGATGAGGAAGGGTGGCGAGCTTCATTGTGGAACCCGCCAAAGACACATTCAAACAAATCACTCGCCACTGCAGAGACTAAACCTTCCCCGCGGAATTACGATATCGCCTTCCCAAAGTACGTCAATAAAAACCTCGGATTTCTCTTCACGTTTATACGAGACACTCAAAACTGTTTATGGACACGGTCGGGGACAATGGAAAAAGTCGATGGGGTCAGAGGTCATGGATACGTCTCTGGAATCTATCAGCATTTCCTCTGAGTGAGCCTGACACCATCGAGTGGGGCGTCCGCAGCCCGCCCACCACTGCTCGCAGACCGGCGCAGAAATGGGACAGCTCGTCGTTGAAGGCGAAACCACAGGAGATACATTACTGTCATTATTACATTACTGCGAAAAACCACAGACACTACATGAAGAGTTACTGACAAAAACAGAAAAATAGCATCAAACTCCTTAACAAAGCAGGCAGATTCCTGACTGGCTGACTGTTTGTGTTTCTGTACTAACCATGAAACATTTTATTGAATTCGTAATCTTGAGAAAGCCTTGTGCTTTAGGGCGATAGTGTGGAAAAGAGTGCTGTATAAAAAAACTGAATAGGAGCGTCTGTGCTTTCCCTCATAAGTGTAAGCATTCCCTGACTGTGAAGGGGTATCTACATTAAGTTCCCGGGAGAGATATCTGGACATTTCTGCAGCTTTAAGGCCCACTCATGGCCAGCTCACATTCTCATCCAAAGACATGCAGGACAAGAACATTAAAGTCCTTGCTGACTGGCGTAATTCAAATCGCTTCGAGGCCTGGAAGCAGCCTGCAGGGGGCGCCTTACTAGTAACTTCAGCACACGGTGGGCCCGCCGCCATGTGGATCGCAGCCTTCGCCAATGCCGCTCCATGACGAAGCCGCATGACAGCGGAGGGACGGCGGGTGCCCTCCACCTCGACGGCGCTCCGTGACAGACGGCATTAAGTGCTTGCGGCGCGTTCCGCCACAGGGTTCTGCTTCTCGGGCTGTGCTCCCATGACACACTGGCTCTGACTGGGTCAAACTGCTGCTCAGATTTATGCAGCGCCGTTGTGCTGTGGGATCGGGGTGTTAGACGCCCCCCCCCCCGGCTCACGTGTGCTTGGACCACGGTCAGAAGTGGCGGCACGGAGAATCCCAGCCGGCCTCTGAATCACCGAATGCGGTGCGATTCCCCACACTGGTCCCAGCCGGACCCCAGAAAACGTCCCGCCTCCTCCTGGCATTTTTCTGTCATTCTTCAGCAGACCTTTGGCCCCCTCCCCCCCCCCCCCCCCCCCAACCCTAAGACAGAAGTGAACACATGGCTCTGATTTGGGACTCGCTCACCCGTCCCCCTCAGGCACGCCTCACATCACACCCTGAAACTAGAGGAAAGTTAAACTGCTGAAACCTCTTCAAAAATTAAGCAGACTCACAAGGAGAAAAAAAGATCAATTTCTCTGCAATGCTGCATGCCCCCCCCCCCCAGTCCCGTTAGAGGGCCTGAACGCTTCGGTCAGCTGCTGCACCGCACTTCTGTCCTTCCCCGTTCTCCACCGGCGAGCCCACGGGGGCTGCGGTGTGGGGTGGGCAAGGCGTACCCTCCCCCAAGCCAGCCACCAGCAGCAGATACGATCCAATGAATCAGAACGCGGGCGGGCAGAGTCCCAGGCACCGTGCCATCCGCCCCAGGGCTGCCTCCATCATCACTTTTCCTTTTTTTTTATTTAAATATGTGCACAACGGGTTATTGTATTCGACAGTGGCGAAAGAGAAGAACACAGTTGCGGGCCGTCGCAGGGGCTGGACTCGAACGGCAGCCAAGATCAGGCAGATAAGAGCCAGCCCGCTTTCGATAACCCCAAAGCAGATGGTTCTGCGTTCACGGAGATAGCCAGCAGGGGGAGTGGTGCTTAAGGAGCCAGCCAAGAATCACCCAAAGGAGATGAACACAGTCTGCACTGCTGCAGTATCACCGTTTAAGAAGGTCTGCCACTTAAGGGCAGCCCCGACAATGCCTGCGGTGTCATGAGCTTGTGTGGTCCGGCTGTCTCGAGACTTTCCGCCAGCTCCATTCAGAAGCTCGCCCGTGGTTTGGGTCAGCGCTGGTACCCAGCTACATTTCTGTGAGGCTGCGGGGAGTCCAGGGGGGCAGGAAACAGTCCCATCCACATGCTGCTGCTTGGTTATTAATTGTCATAAATGTAAAAGCAGAGAACAAACGTCCTACATTAAGGTGCTCATGTTTTCCATATCAGTTTGTCCTGCTTGAGCCGTCTTGGATGTTGGCTGTCTTTACTCTCACTGTCGTGTGGGTCTGTCTGTCACACCAAATCTTAAAATGTCCAAGCCCACATACAATATTAATTGAATTGAATTAAAAAGCATTCACCTCCATTTCCTGGATGGAATGCATGGTTTACTTAACTGTGGAAAAACTGTAGAGAGGTCCTTCAAGGGCAGTTCAGCGAGGTTTTAACTAACCTGGTAAATGGTTTTATGGATGAAGCCTTAACCAGGCTCTCAGGCAGAAAATCCTACCACGAATGGGAAAGGGCGCAGCTGAAAAGTCCTCAGAGTCACGGCAGAAATGGGAACAAAGAGGCCGTAGAGGCGGGAGGACAATGCAGGGGAGCGGCGATGTCAGGGCCACTAAAGTGGCCGAGACGGCGGCGTCTGGCTCTGAACGGGGAACATGGCCAAATATATACGCAGCTGAAAGATCTACAAGGATGAGGGTGACGGACCTGGCCGGAGAGCCCAGTTCTGTGAGGGACAGGCTTCTGGCCCCCAGTTACCTTATGACATGCAGTATAATAGGGAAGTGGTTATGGCACATGGATGGACGGATGGATCTATGGGTAAAAAAATCCAGCAGAAGAATAGGCGGAGCTAAATAAATGAAACTGAAATGAAAAATTAAATTTTTTTTTTTCCAAGAAAAGCTTCTCTGGACAATCTCAGCACATTCACCTCTCAGTGCTCTGGGCCTCAGTGGGGGGGGGGGGGGGCTTCTTCATCACCCGAGTGTGTCTCTGGGCTGGATCCCCCCAGATTTCACCCGTAAAGCGCCTATTGGGAACAAGCAACAAGCTTGGGGGAATCCCGGGTTATGATCCAAAAGAATCAGTGAGGTTGGCGCCGTCTGGGTCTAAACAAATCTGCGCGCAAACCTCCCCCCGGAGTGGGGCGGGGTGTGGGTGACACCTCACGGCGATACAGCTGGTGGGACGGCTCCTCTTCACTCCATCTTAATCAGTTTCAAAGGGTCTCCAGCAGTCGCGAAGCAGCCGGGGATGAACAAAGGCATCAAAAGGGGGTGTCTGATCATCCGGGGGGGGGGGGGGGGGGGGGGGAGTTCAGATCTACACATTTAAAATATAATTGCCTAGGAGCAAGGGCCGTATCTTTTTAGTGCAATCAGCAGCCAGTTAAAAGGCAGTTTATTTAATTTTGTCCTTAAGAGACACACATACACAAAGTCTCCACCGTCTATCACCAGTAAGGTGTACTTTTTATCCAGTGCCTTTATAAACATAATTGTCCCAAAGGCGTCACAAAAGGATCCAGAAGAAATGTTGCAAGATTATAAACAATTCCCCTTGATAACAACATCACAGACAAGCATGGCAGCGGCCTGGAAGCCAGTGTGTGATATAATCCATTTTAATTGGACATCCCTAAATCCCAGGGCTTGAGATACCATGAAGAACTCTCAGCAAAGCTGGATGACAAAAGGAAACCCTCCAGAAGCTCCTCATGGAGAAACCACCTGGGAACCCACCCCATGCATTCACCTGGGAACCCACCCCATGCATTCACCTGGGAACCCACCCCATGCATTCAGCGAGATTCCCACACCGAAGGCTGTGCTATAAATCTTTATCACATGTACAGTACTTAATTATACTTAATAATTATAAATACATCAAAAGTATAGCATAATATATACAGAATTATGCATCCATCCATCCATTTTCTGTAACCGCTTGTCCTATTCAAGGTCATGGGGTATGCGTTGACAAAAAAGTATCAAAACAAACAAAATAGTTCTGGGTGAGGCAGCTCACTGGATTGGGACTCAGAAGGTTGCTGGTTCTAATCCCGCTGTTGCCAGAGAGGTCTCACCATTTGGCCCTTGAGCAAGGTCTTAACCCCAATCGCTCCAGGGACTGGCTGTCCCTACTGGCTCCTCTAAGCCATTTTCATGAGGTGGCCTCCTGGGAGGCTTTTCCAGCTGTCCTGAAGGAGGTCCCATATATATGCTGAACTCTCATTGGCCGCTTTTCCTTAACTCTCTGGTCAAACTTCTCCAAAATCACTTCCACTGTATTTAGATCAGGTGGCCAGATCATGTGATGCAACACCATCGCTCTCCTTTGTCACCTTTTGACTGGTGCTGTATCTCTCCTCCTTCCCCTTCCTTGCCCCATCTCTTTGATCGACCCACCTCCCAATTAGCATGCCGGCGATTTGCCCATTGCTGCATCGAACATAACGAGAGTTGCCAACCAATTAAAATCCAATAGCAGATATTGTACAGTCATCCAAATTGACCAATCAACCACCTTCTACTGATGTGTGTGGTGAGTTCCTTTATCACATTCCCACTGCCAGAAAGGGTCCAATTATGCCTGAAATCAAATACCATGGTGATCAACATCCGGGCATCTTGATGCACAGGCTTAGCAGAGAGTTCCCATGACATCTACACGGACATCGCCCTAACCCTAACCCTAACCCACCGGAATACAAGCTTAGAAGGGCATTGTGTGTGGTGCAGGAGAGGATCTTAGACAGGAGAGATGGCCAGGTGCATGTGCTGACAGAGGGTGTCTATAGCTAGAAAGGAAGCAGGCTGGTCCCACCGCCCGTGAAGGGTTTGCGGTGCACATTGAGGTATTCGAGGCAAGGACTGGAGCTGTAGATCACTGGCAAATTCAGAGCCGGTCACTTCAAGTGCGCCTCTGTACTGCGACATCCTGAAATGCTCCCAGGTTCCACAGTAACAGAATACCAGCTAGCATGTCCACACATGAAGTCGCAGACAATGCAGACTTGGCCCGCTGGCCTGGTTTGGCAAAGGAGTTGGCTAAGACAGAAACGAAATCACTGCACAAATGGCGAGGTCTTGTTGGCTACAGCACCATCACCCATGAGTCCTAGATGGATCATCAAGTGTTGTGCAGAAGAACTGTGTGACACGTTCACAGTATTTACCTACCCTCTCTGGAGGATATTGCTGACAGATAACCCAGGTAAGCAGCAAGCATTGCATCTAAACTGGACCTGTACCCCACAATGTGCCTGTCCAAGTCCCAGAAATAATTCAGCAGTACTGCTGAACATGGAGTTTAACTTTAGATAAGCTTGAGGTAGCCGATTTTATAACACATACATTTAAAGATGCCGCTTAAGCAGACAAGAGCTACCCAAATAAATAAATAAAATTATGCTAATATTTGCAGGATGAAAGGAATCTGACATATAACCATAAGAATTATGCACAACACATATCTACAGCACACGTGTCAGTTTTAATGTGATCGGCTGCTTTGAGGTCAACGGGAGATAGAAAACAGCAGCGAAAACGCGTAAAGCGGAGAACGATCGCCTGTATCACGCTTCAGCACCCTGCAAATCAGTCTCCGCCAAAATAGCATGCCATTTGGTAAATGCAAAGCACTTCTGATTTGATCCACCTGATATCGGCTCTTGGACCCTTAGATACACGTACTTTGTAACAAGGATGCTCCTGTGAGCTGTGAGGCTCAGTGCCGGATTCAGCCCTTATCCCCCAGGCAGGCGTCATGTAACCATCACCACGGAAAGAAACAGCCACCAAATACCCGAATCTGCCGCTGCCAAAACGCCCAAAGAAGCCCAAAGAAATCAGCTCAAAACTCAGTTCAAAACCATGTCTCATCGATGACTCCTTCTAAATTCAAAAGTTCACCTACACACCCGAGAAAACCAAAAATGTCCAATTACGCCTGACATCAGTACAATAATAATTTTCAGACTACAATCAAATGGAAATTCACTCAAATATCTCGTGGCTGACTCGCCAAAAATTACTTCAATCTGACCATAATATGCCAAGAATTTAGAAAATTCCTTCTGCTCGAGAATCACTCATGAAAGGTGATGTTTATTGCACTTGATGACATTTTAGTAATTGCAACTGCTAAATTGCTCAATTAGTTAAAGGAGTGTTCAATAATTTCAACTTAAAACGTCTGCGATCACTAAGTCAGCGTCAGAATACACGGCTGCAGGGATTCCGTAGATCTGGCACAATAAGATACAAACTTTTGCAGTATCCCGTTTTTAACGAAAAAAAAATATATATGGTTAGATAAAAAACAGCCCAGCCTTTTTCGCAGACAATAAAAAACAAATACTCCCAGAAAACGGTGAAGAATAGCACAGTGCAATATTTCCTGGTATCCAGCAAGTATATTGTTTACAAGGCAGTACTTCGAAAGGATTTACAACGGATGGGGGAGGCGTCCCCGCATAGCGAGAGACACCGAAATCCCACTTAAACATGAAATCCGTACGAGCGACAGCATGCGATCGTGGGGCTTATGTGAATAGGACAGTAAGATGTCCACTGCCGAAGCTGAAAACACGCATACAATGAAATGACAGGCGGATTATGGATGTGACACGGGCACTGACCCATCCCATGTTATTTAGCAGCCGCACATGCCCCCCGAAAGTGCTCTCCAAATGAAAGCTCCACTCCGCACAAAAAGTAACCGGCGACTCGGAAGCGTGCAATTAAAACAAAGTAGCAGCGTGCAGGAAAAATGATACTGATGTATTGTTCATACTCTACCTCGGGACACAGCTGGGAGAAGATCGATCTATTTCCCAGGTTGCGAAGAGGTTCATCGGTACAGGGATCGGGCCAGATCCGCTCGAACCGAAGCCAGCGGCTCCGGCTCCCGCACCGGGTCCAGCCGGGACGGTTGCCGGAGCTGGTCCACCGCCACCGCCGCTACCGGGATTTAGGAAGGCGGCCCGAACCGCTCCTCTGTCTACAGCGGCCGCCATCATCGCCTATGCCGGGTCGCGGCTCACGCTGGCCGATCGGCAGCACACTCACTGCCCTCCTTCACTCCCCGGCGGAGCGGCGCATCTAGCAGCGGAGAGGCGAGGCGCTCCCAGTCCTGGTGGGCGGGGCTTCGCGGACTGCCGACAGGCTCGTATCTGCCGCCAGGGGGAGCGACTCCTGCATTTGTCTATTTGTTTATTTCAATCCCCCCCCAAATTATTACATAGCACAACAAATATTTCGTGCGGAATGCCTATAGTATTTCTCAAGCACAATATATTTACCAAATTATTTTAAAACTACAACTAATAATTTTACTGACTTGTACATTTAAGTTAGGCACGACAATAACAATACATTTTATAATCTTCAGGGACCAGCAGTGTGTATAAGTGAATTACATTATATTACTTGCGTTTAATGACAAAAGAGAACAGTTAATACGATGAGCGAACCAACCCCATACTTGGAACTACTGTGCATTGAATGTTTGATTATTATTTGCTTGTTTATCGTAGTTTAACATATTCTATGTCGCTGCAAATGACCAAATCACATCATCCGCCTATTTATTTCTAGTTATTTTGTCGAGCTCTTCTGACTGGCAAGGTGGAATGTACGCCATTTGTCTGTTCATCAAATTGACAATAAGCAATATTTATTTACAATTCAAGGGGTTCACTGAAAGCAGCGCCCGACTTTCTTAATGCCATTAAATAGGTCACATCTGGCTGAAGTAAGTCCGAAGCGCGGTAATGCGCTCGCGAGGCCACGCCGGGGACCAGAGCGAGTCCTTACTTGCACGTGCTCTTGCGCAACAGCTGGAGCCTCCCTCGCGACTCACACACCCCTTGGTGCGGTGTAGTAACGAGAACCGAACAGGTCATAGCGCACTTCGTACAACAACAGTGACTAATAATCGGGGAATCTTGCACACATTTTATTTAGATTCCGTTTTTTTCCCAGTAACACCAGCTGGCTACGTGCCAGTAAAACCGTTGTTTGTACCGATGGATCCTCCTATTTTCATACTCACACTTTAGACCAGCCCCACCGGACCCGAGACATTTCTGCATAATGAAGGATGCAGCTTTGGGAGAAAACTGCAAATGACAGTGTAGCGTAATCGGTGCCTTGGACGTTACTCCAGCGATGTGTTTCATAAACACGACTTGACATAGAGTGCTCGGCTGCGCCATAATTCATGCTTTGCAGACCACACAGGAACACCAAGCACCGTTGTAATCGGTTTCTTTCCAGCTATAATACCAGACACCGGTTGTGTCAGGAAAACCATAATGGCCTCTTCCTGTCGCCAATGTTGAAATAAAAAAGACGAAAAGCTATTTTGGTTGGTTTTCCAGCACATGAAAATTATGTTTACATTCTGAAGTGGATATTAGATATATTTAACAAGGACCGCATTGAGCGTTCAGACGCGAGCTCAGTGAGCTGAGAAATAGGACGACAGGAAATGGCATCTGACCATATACAGTATATTTTCCCCTTTCCTGTAAAAGTACTTTTAGTTCTGTTGAGAATGAACAACAAAATTTCAAGTCCAGGATTTGAACAAAATAAAGCGGCCATAATACTCGTCGTAAAAGGTTACATCATTATTCAAGTGACATCAACGCATTGACGGAAATGTTTAAAACTTTCAATAAAACAATACAAAATATACAATAAAGAGAATATTACTCTTTTGCAAAAGAGCAGGTAGAGAGCGTAAGGGAGAGGAAGAAGATGCGTGGCAAAGAGCATTTATGATGAATTAAGCACATGAGTGCCGACAGCTCAGCGTTACTATGGCTGACTCAAATCGTCCTCAGGGTGGCGCTGCTCCTCGCCTTCTTCCCGCAGCCACGCACACCGGGACGCCAACTGTCAGGCGTGCTGCTGCGCATGCGTACGTGTGCTCACCGCGCGCCCTTACCACGCTGTTCGAGCGCAGCGGACGTCGGTCGGCGGGGATTCCGGAAGCTCACAGTGGCCTGCAGGGACCGCTAACGTTTGTTAATGCTGCCATTTAGCGGCCATGAAACAAGATATCGGGGAGGTTTAAAAACGAAACCACTAATGCCCCTTTTCCACTCTACTGGTGCCAGTGCTGGCACTGGGGCTGGTACTCGGCCGGTGCTGAAGTTGGGCACCAGCAAGAGCCGGCCTGCATTTCCACAGACTTGAGAGCCCAGTGGGAACCGGGTGACAACACTGCACCCACGTGACAAACCACGCCCACTATACAGAACAACAATGGTGCCCACCTCTCATGACGACACAGGTGCTTCATCCAGACCAGCAGAGGTTTGGTGCTGGTTCCGAGCCGGTTTTGCGGCACTGGCGCCATTTTTTTTTCTGTGGAAAAACGTGGCACTGGTTCTACATTTGGGATCGGCACCGGAACAGCACCGGCACCTTTGCAGTGGAAAAGGGGTATTAGTAACCCACTCCTCGATCTCCTTATCAAGACTTTTCAATTTAAGGCCTGTAAACATCCCATTGTACCTACGCTACTGTCCATGCTTTATTCAATTGCTTTGGCTCAAGCAACAGTAGAACAGTAGTAATGGCGCCTTTTCATGTTTATTTTGGGCCCGATTAAGTAAAACATTATAAATCACAATGATTGTCCTTAAGAATTATTAGTGGGTTAATGTTGACCTGTAGAACTATTCCCTAAGAAACGTCATCATGCTTTTAGCGCCACCCTCTGGCAACTTTGCTTTTCTGATCAATTGATTCCATAAAGTTAAAAAACAAAACACACTGTTGTGCACTATTCTTGTTCTACTGAATTTAAATTAGCTGGTATAACAAAACAACCAACAAGTGGAATAAACATTACATTTCAGACCCCTCCCACCCCCCCAAAAATGTTCAGAGATGTTATAGAGTGATGGTTAACTACATTGTTAATAAGAACTGTCTACTTGAGATTGCATGACTGCACAATTTTAGATAACACTAAGAAGCTTCCACAGCAATCTGTGGAATTTTGTGGATTTTCCCACTTGTGATTTCTTAGTCTCATGGCATAAAGTCAGGTGAAGCCTGTTTGGTCTGATCTCACAGGAGAGATACTGTATCAAAAATTACAGAAAAAAGGTAATGCTGGCTATCATTGAAAAGTATCATATTACGCGGTGCATCACAGCTTGTTGGAATGGCTTGCGGGATAGGAAAAAGATCTGATGGTGTTGACCTGGCCTCCAAATTCCCCAGATCTCAATCCAAATCGAGCACCTGTGGGATGTGCTGGACAAACAAGCCCGATCCATAGAGGCCCCACCTCACAACTTTCAGGGATTAAAGGATCTGCTGCTAAGGTCTTGGTGTTGGACACCACAGGACACCTTCAGCGGAGTCCATGCCTTGATGGGTCAGCGCTGTTTTGACAGCAGGAGGGGGCCCTGCACAATACATTACATTACAATATTTAGGCAGATGGTGTTAATGTTATGGTCAATTTGTGTATATCTAGTGTTTAACTCTGACTGCTTAAGTGTTTACGGATATAATCAAAGATTTCAGTTTTACATTATTATGAGCAGTTTTATCTTGCATCCATCTTCCAAATCCTTATCCTGGCTGTTTTTTCTATTTAATTAGTGACAAAATGAGAACATTTAGCTAATATAAATATTATATTAATATATTAACAAAATTATAATTTAACTCAGTTATACAACTGCTATTGCTTTTTAAAAGGGAGATGAGATTTAAAATCAATAAATCAAATTTTTTTCCCGTTAACAAAACCAGCAGGTGGCGCAATTTACCCGTAAATTTGTGCTTGTTACTCGTGCAATATGGTCACTAATGCACATTGAATGATTTTTAAATCCACAGATGGCAGACTTTCACTTTCTGAAAGACCCTCCTACTGCTGTGCGCACAATTTAGCAGCTGTGTCAGGAGAGGGACTCTGTGCCTTAATTTGCGAACACCATCAGTGGGGTCTGCACTGATGGAATGCTCCCATGACAAAAGCTCCCTGCTGGCGAGGCATCACTGTGGGATTTTGCACTGTGGGAAATCAACGATTAATTTATTAAAACCTTGTAAAGTGCCAGCATCTGAAGGAGCATGCGCGTCCCTCTGAAATGGCTCTTTATTGATTTTTTAGAGTTTTGTGGTCCATAACTTTATCTGGGAAAGTTTATCCGTAATTACAAGTGACACCATCTCAGAAACTAAGTGCCAATGGCTGACAGTCGTCTTCCAGTGCAACTCTAATTAATACACCATGCAGCAAATAAGGTCACCCAATAAAGTCAGCATGGCTGAAAATGACCAAGTTCTTCCCAGTGTAAACGCCAAGCTGAATTTCTATTCAAATTAGGTTCCTGCTCCTGGAGTCAAATTAATCTGTCAATAGGAAGCGAAGTGAAAGTGTATTACGTCCCGATTGGCATGAATTATGAATTGCTGTGTCTCTCATTGAAAGTAAGGAAAGATATTTGAAATGAGATGCAGCACCATTATTACCTGTTGGTCTGAGGGCCCAGCTGCAACAAGAGGGGGGGCTGGGTTTTAACCCAGACCTGGAGGGGGGGGGGCATATTACACCTGTACTTCAGAGCCCTCAGAGTGGCTTTTGATCCCTGTTCCCCAAACTCAGGAGTGGAGTGCCACTGTGAATAGAAAAGGCATAAGATTAAGCTGGGGGGTGGGGGTCCACATTTTCTGAGCAGTCCTCACATGAGAATGGGGAGGGGGCTCTGTTGAGCAAGCTACCTGATCCATATATTGGTTTGGTTATTGGTGGAAGCTAATGTAGCATCATAAATCTTCATGGTAAATGACCATTACAACAAGCTGCTGATTCCGCTCCCCCCTGAGAAGAGAGCAGTGGTAGAAAAGCCAGTATGAGACTGACATGGGGTGACATCGTTGGTATGCTTGAGGTAAAGGTCAGACACTTGTTGTGCCCACAGGTCTGGGTGGAACCTGGCATATAGAACTTGTCCAATGCAAATTATCAGCATTTCAGCTGGCTAAAGATCTGATTTAAACCACCCCGATGGTGGCTGTAGCTCTGCCTAAAAATCCAGACAAAGACCAAGCTGATATGCAGACAGACACACGGGGGCAGGGAACTTGTCTGCCTTCTCTTGCCATTGATGACTCCACGGATGAAGGGGAAATATAATTAATTCCTGTAACTGTCAGGGAGAAGAATGAGCCAGACAGGAGGTTTACATATGACTGCAGAACTCTTAAGGAATGACCCCCCCCACCCCCCAGGACACAGAGATAGGCAGATACCTCTGGCTAGCCTCACACCCACAAGAAAAGTCTGGATGATGGCCAACCACTTTGCACATTAACCCACACAGCAGCCTGGAGCGTATGGAAACACCCTAGGGACTGAGGGGCCTGAGGGAACAGGATGGCCAACGACTCCTGCTGGCCAAATGTCAGATGGGACTGGGCTAGATTCTGACAGGTTGTGAAAAGAATGCGATACAGGTTTGCTAAATTACATGCAGAAAGAGTTTGCTGGAATACAGATTCCTTCTGAAAATGGGGGACCATACTGAGCAGTGGTGTCCATCCTGGGGAGGGGCGGGTAAATGGCCTGTCTTCTGTGGTCCCCATCGGGCTGCTGCCACGCCCCCCCTCAGCAAAGCCCAGGCCACGTGGCTCCTCACAGTCCCCCCCCCCCATTATTATTATTAATATTATTATTATTATTAGTATCAGCTTGTGGGAGGTTCTCTACTAAACTCAGCTCCAAAATTGACTGGGCAAGTCCATTTCCGGGCATGGATATTCAATGCATTACTGACGATTGGCAGTCAGTACCCGAATTCAATGTGTCAGGTTATTATCAGCAAAATAGCAGGAAAACTGCATGCAGGAGGATACCAAAGGGATGTTATTTTTCACTACCGTACAGTGACATTGTGCAGCAGTATCACCGGCGATCGCACCTTGCACTGCCCAGTGGTCGCCAAAGAGAGCTCAGTGAGAAACCGTGCGGGACAGCCGCTGTCTGTTCTCCGGTATCCCTGTGCGGTCCACAAGCCGGGCTTGGCGAGCCGGATGCGATCCGGGGTCCCTCTCTTACTCACGAGTCCCCGAGCACGTCGCCATGGGCTCAGACACCCCGGGTCGATTGGGGCGCATCCAGATAAGACTTATCTCAGGCGCGCTAAATGCTAATCAAAGCGGAGCGCTCGCTAGGTGCGCAGAAATTGCTGATGTAATTAAGGTCACGTCTCGTCGGGGCGGCGCGGTGAATCGCAATCAATGCGAAATTCTCTCCAATTTAGCCGGTTCATCTCATTTTCAAGCCGCTTCCTTCCCCACTTCTGAACTGTATTCTTTCTCTTTTTTCCCCCTCTTTAACACGGGCTACATCTGCCCGCCGTGATAAGTCATTTTACGGCTCGGCTAAGGTATGAAGCTTTCTGAAAGGAATTACCAGGTTATTTGTGTAATGACCTTCAGGACACCCAATTTAAGCGACGGTGAGGGGGGGAGGGCTGAGGAACAGAGCGGGGATCCCTGTGCCCTCCATTACTTAAAACGGCTATTTCCTTTACACGCTAATCGTATGGATCATTCTTGATTCAGCGCACTGGAGCTTCTAGAGCCTATATGGGGGGGCCTCAGCCCTCGCATTTTTGTCTGAAAAATAATATGAAAAATGTAAATGTATTGGGGGGGGGGGGGGGGGGGGGGGGG
>JAODKL010000062.1:4768866-4791066 GCA_026780765.1 Petrocephalus schoutedeni
TCCCTCTGTTCCCCTGGTGGGTGTCTCCCCTGTGTCCTCTCCTGGTCCCTCTGTTCCCCTGGTGGGTGTCTCCCCTGGTTCCCCTGTTCTGCTGCCCCTGTGTCTGTTGGCCCTGCCCGCGGTGTGTCGTTTGCTGTCCATGTTGCTGCTGTTGTGCCTGTTTTGTGTGTCTGTTTTGTGCTCTGTGCCTTGTTAATGCCCTGTGTCCCCAGTCCTGTCCCCTCACCGGCTTTGTCGCGCCTTTTGGGGGGGGGGGGGTACTGTCAGGGTTCCCCCCATCCGGTCCTCGTGTATACCGTATCCATAGGTAACCCAGAGCAACGATATTTGATTGAACAACATTCAATTCATAGTAAACCCAGAGCAATATTCAATTCTCTAACACATATCAACAAAAAACCTCAACAGAAACCCGAGTCATAAGCTGAATGACGGACAGAAAGATGTTTATCCCAGAACCAAGGACTAAAGCTGATCCTCTGCTTTGATCGCAAATTGTCAATGTACCTTCTGTTGATTTTTATTTTTATAAAAAATATACAATTTTTATTTTACAGTAACACACCGCACAGAGTGTTTAGTGAAGGCCGGCCTTGCCTTCCGCCCTACATTCACTCTCACTATTTCATTTTAAAGCAAATCCAGACACGTTAATTCAAAGTTTCATGGGAAACACCTCATGAAAAGTGCTTATTCTGAGTTTGCAGGTGCATTTCTGCAAATAATAGGCAGATGCTATTCCAAATTCTACAGCCATACCTGTAATAGAAACATGAATCATTCTTTCCGGTCTATTCAGGCAGCACCTGGATGCGTCTTGATGGCGGAAAAGGGCTGGTGGCTCGTCATGGTGATTTTACAATTGGCCTGCTCTGTATGGGAATAGACTACCGGGGAAAAACATCCAGCAGGTTTTAAATGCTGATGTGGAGAAGCAGCATTTCCCAGCCATTTAAGGGAGGGACGGCACAGGTGTCCCTGTCGTATGAATCTCTGCAGCCATGTACTCTGGAGCTCAACACTGGTTCTGCTCCAAGGGCCAACTCTCCATTAGAGGCCATGATTGAGTGGAGGAGGCGTGAGACAATTTGGAGGTAGAGCGGGATTCGGTACCTCAGACAATCAAGACCTATGGAGGGAGAGACAGCTGATTTCTGGCTTCAGCTTGGGATACAGAGTGTTATTCTTGGTGTCCATCGATCTGTGTGTGGGTGAGACTGAGACAGACAGAGACATTGGAATGAAGGAATGAACGAAAGTTGCATAAATATAGCGCTGGCTCTTGCTTGGTGCCTTTTGAGAACAGGGAAAGGCAGAGAGGGAGAGAGAGAGAGAGGGAGAGAGATAAAAAGGATGGAGAGAGAAACAGAGTGAGAATAATTAAAGATTCACTGAAAATAACAAAAATGTGCAAGGTGAAATATACAGAAGTAAAATAAAGCTGGATTTTACTTGGTATAAGGAGCTAGTGATTCAGACCAGCGATACCCTGCAGTAAAGCAGTGTTCATTAAATGAGGCATCCTATGCTCAGGTACGAACAAGAGTGGACAGGCCTCCCTACCTTTCTGCTAGCGACCATAAAAAATGTATGAAATGCAGAGAGACGTACGAACTGAATCTGACCCAGCAGCGCTGTCAGGCCGGCCACCAGGGATCGGTGTCCTCCCCACCACCCATTTGGGTGGGGAGCAGCGTGACCATCCATAAGGAACCTGCATGCTAAAATAAAAAGGCACCCAAAAAGGGGTGGATATCCCACCAGCCAATTCCACACCAGACTGGTTTGAACTGGCCAAATAATTACATGTATTATTAATTTAGCAGATGCTTTAACCCAAAGTGATGTACAACTGGGAAATAAGGCAGGGTCAGACAGTCTCTGGAGCAACTGGGAATTAAGGGCCTTGTTCAGGGCCTGACCCTTGGATTCGAACCAGAAACCTTCCAAACACAGTTTCCTAATTGACTGACCCACACACCTCAAATGACCCCAAACACATAACGATGGTTTTTAGGTCCCATTCATGCGTGTCCAGCCTATGAATTTTGGCAATCCACTAACAAATGTGCTGTTAATTTTAATATATATGCAGACTCAGTGACAAATATTGCCATTGACTTTTAAATTATCACAAGGATCAAAATCCCTTCATGAAATATGACTAACCAGGAGCTTGGCGTTATGGCTTCACTCGCGGCGATGCTGATGTCCACTTCCCCCTCCATCCGCTCAGGTACAAGGCCATCCCACACACAGTGTGGCTGCTTCATGGACCCGCCTGTTTCTGCTTGGGTCAGCACTTTCGCAAGCTTCATTTCTGTGATGGAGGGACCCTTGGCATAACCTATAAAATTAGATTATTGCAGTGGCTGTGTGGCCTTGACACACTTGGGGGATAATGTCCTGTTTCATTGGTCATTCATGCAGACAGACTAAATCCTTCCCAAGCTGCTTCTTGGCACAAGCCTCAGAACCACAGCCGGTTCTGAACCAGAAGCCGAGCCGGATTTAGACGTGACGCTCCAGTTCTCTGCACTAGAAGCATACTTCTTGGATCCTGCCTTTCTGGGAAGGTTACAGCTCCGTGCAACCCGGGTCTTGCTCTGGTGCAGATGGCTGGATATGTTGCTGCCGGCTTGATCTGAGCCCCCGGAAGATTGACCTTCCTGTGTCACTGCAGTATATTAAACCCTACAAGGCTACAAGGTCACATGGGCCATGCGAGGCCCCGCCCACCCTGGCGGGAATTGCATCGCCTGAGGACTACAGTATGTGGAGCACTGCTCCAGCACCGTACAGGAATTGGATCGTTTTTTTGCAGCAATTTCCCGCACTGCGTCATGTGGCCAGACTTGCGGTACTACAAGGCATGCGACGTATACAGCTTAACAGCTCTAATATGAGCAAAAGCAGAAAAAAAAGAAAAACTGTTCCCATGACGATCCCACTTGGTTCACATTACTGCGGTAAATTACTGTTCCTGGAGACCTTCTGAAGGCAGGCACGGTAAAACAGCACCGAAGCTCCTGAGGCAGTGGGATGCAGATATTGCCTGGACGGGGCCCAAGCCCACTGAGTCGTCTAGATGGGGAGCTCCCTGGCCAAGGATGGGGCTCGAACCTGGCATATGACGGAAGGGGGGGAAGGTTCCAGACACCAGGGTGTGGGTAAGTTAGGGTGGGGGCCTCTGTCATTTCATCATGGCCTTCATACAGCCAGACGCTCTGGGGTGCATTTCCCAAAAGCATAATTGTTAACTATGTTAGCGATTTACATACTTTAGTCAGAACCACACAACCGAATGGGTCCTGAATCACTCTGCCGACCCAAAGACATCGATGGCTATTCGGTGTTTGTTTTATACGAGATAGAGAAACCAAACAGCTGTACTGAGCCTGACTTCCTGCAGGTATGGTTTTATGATCTGACATTTCTGAGATGATGGCATCCTTTGGCTGTGAGGTCTGGCAAATTGGGAGAGAGCCATCAGTCTATGGCTCTCAAACCACGGCACGGCACGGCCAAAATGACTTCTCCAGCCATATTCCAAAAAGCACACATCATCAATAAGTGACGTGATGACAGAGAAATCCATAACGCTGTGTTACATTGGGCAGCTGGTTTAATTTGTGTGCGGCTAAGAGTCATATTAATGAAAAAACAAAGAAGCATAGGATCACCCAGCAGAAGAAACCAGAGGATACCTGTGCGAACTCCACACACAGAACCCAAGAGTGGGATTCGAACCCACAGCCCTTGTGGTACAAAGCTATAGCACCATGGCCCACCCTGGACCACCAATCACACATTTGGATCTAAAGATCTAAACTAGACATCTAAAGAAATATACTGTAGTCACTGATGTATGAATGTTTTCTTTTCTTATAATAACCCTGAATGTCAAACTGCGAGTGAAATTTGAGCCAGGATCATTCTGCGGCCCCTTTTTGCAGTATTGTGGTATTTCTTTGCCCCCCCCCCCCCCGTCCTTTTCAAAATAAAGAATAACAAAGTGTAAAGTCTTCTTAATCTCAGACCCCACACACACGCATCATAGCCTGCAGGAATCAATACTTTTGTTCTTGCCCGTTCACTGTAATACATTTTCATGCAATAGGTACATTATATGGAGAAAAACACTTCAAAACTCTTACAATACTTACAATTACTTATTTTAAATTCAGCTGCCTAACAACAAAAGAACACGTGTGGTTTAAAGTGGCCTCTCCAGCGTGATGGTATTCTAATAAATGTAGGAATAAAAGACATCCTTGGAGGTCTATCTGGATCGATGGGTTTTATAATAATAATATTAATAATAATAATATATTTTATTTGTAGCATGTATTTCTCACACCCAGTGTGCCACACGCAGTTAAAACAAAAACTAGATTAGAATAAAAACCACAATAGCAATAATATATTATATAGGTGTGCATTGAACGTTGTGTATTATATGTGTTGATAGTACCTATCCTGTCATTACTGGCTGAAAGGCTGAGAGCGTGTGAGGTGAAGAACAAGGCGTAGCTGGTCTGGAAGAGAGACCTATGTTGGCTCCCAGTATCCTTGTGTGGGGGGGGGGGGGGGCCCTGGTTTCGCATCCTTTTGGAGAACAGTTCAGTGGATGTGTGATGCTTTCTCTGCTTGGCATCACAGAACCGCGTGATTTGCTGTTTGAAGATGTGGAGATCCTGGAAGTGGGCTTTGTTTTCACCTGTAGGGGGCGCCACATGGCTCTGACTGGACATAGACTCTAGTCCTGCCTTCACTGTAATATACCCACCATTAGGGGTATCCCATTAGGTCATCTAGGGCGCTATCCTCTGGGGGGCGCTGGCTTTGCCAACTTTGTTTTGGATGTATTTGTGTCCTCTGGGGTGATACGCGATGGTGGCGATCTTTGCCTGAGAGTCAGGGCTTCCGTTGGCCCTAAGTCTTCCATGTATCTCTTATTAGGAGCATAGGACTCCATGGTTTCCATCTGTAGGGGAATGCTGATGCTGTAAACACATGCTGTTGAATGACAGTAAAGAAATGATTAATAAACGCACCATCCAGAAACAATACAAACCTCCTGCATGTCTTGTCCCTCCGCTCAGGGTGGCGGGGCGGTTAGGGAGACCCTTTTAAACTGCCCGATTCGTGTTCAAGGTCTTGTTAATTGTTCTTTTCACCACTGCCTGAATGTAATCAGCTTGCATTTGTTCTGTGCTGTGTTGGCTGAGCTTGGCTTGCTGGGCTGGTGTTGTGGGTGTTATTTCTGAAGTTCGTAAAAAGGGGGTCGGGATTGATTTACCTAGTGGCAGTTACGGGGGGGGGTCCTAACAAGTCTTTTAGCACTGCTTTGTTAACGTTCACGCTGTTTTCTCTAACAACCTGCCCAGGCACGCCAATAAATTTTATGCCCTGGCCCCTGTTGCGTTCCAGCTTTATCTGATTTAAGGAAACTCAAGTATTTTTCTAGAGAAAGACTACTATCTTTGGTTTGTTTGCTTGTCACTCAGGTTTTCAAAGAAACTATTTTCTGCCCCATCTGATCTGCAATGATACAACACAATCAAGAATTGAACTATGGAACTTCAGCCAAAATGGGAAATGAAGTCATTAGGGAGCGATTAGAGATTATAGAACAAAGAGTCAAAAATATGCAGTCCAGGCCGCCCAGTTTGGGTTTTCAGTAATGCTCAAAGTCATACTCATTGGTTACTTTCCTGGAAACTACCGCCTCTGGCTGTTGCCTCTTTAAATCTCACCCATCTGTTTAAAGTCTTCTGTAATTGTAACAATTTACTGATCAGCCTGAGCTCTCCGGAAGCCCAGAGGAACTGAAAGAGTGCCACATTTTCTAATTAACCTTAATTACCATCCACACTCGTGGAATTCTCAAACATGTGGCGCATGGGGTGTCTGGTGAATAAACTTTTAAAAAGCCTTATGGGGGGTGGGGGGACCATATGCGTGCAATAACAGCGGAACAAGAGCTCTCTCAGCGACATCTGAGTGGTGTGGCGTGAAAACAGGTTAATGAAGCTGTCGCCTGAAAAAGACTTATAACCAGCAATTAATTTAAAGAGGAAAAAGTCCCTGGCCAGCTGTTTAATGCAAACATTACATGACATTATAATGACCTCTTAATAAATTTAGATAATTTACATTAATCACTATGTGGCAGATAAAAAAAAAATAATGAAACATCATCCAAGGGGTGAGTTCAAAATATAATAATTATTATTATTACATTTTTTAGGCATGTGCTTTCATCCAACAGGTACAATTGAGAAGGTTGGCGCAGTTAGCACCTGGGAATTGAGGGCCTCACTCAGGGGCCCAGTGGTGAAATCACTCTGCTGGCCGTAGGACCGATGACCTTCTGATCACAAATACAGCATCCCACCCTGAGCCACTAGCCCCTGCAATCAAACAGCAACAGCAGTGCGTTTACACCTATATAAACACAACTTGTCCCAGAGTAAATGAGTCCAAAGCAGCAGGATAAGATATGGGTGGAGACACATAGGAACTTGTATGCGCCAATTGGTGGCCGCACTTGGCTCGCCAGCGCTGCCCGAGACGGCTTCGCGTGCCTTCAAAGCCCAGATTATGCTGACTGACACAGAGCACCACAGAAATCAAGGCTCTGGAATTAGGTTAGCAGCTAAAGAGATTACCACAACTGAATTTCCTGGCCCATAACTATCAGAGACAAGACAATTACTTTGAGGCACTGGTGGGCCTCCTCGCAAAGAATGCTGTCTCAACAGATACTAATCCTCAGATGGATTAAGTCCTCGGGCGCTTACAGCCACCCTTAGTGTAGCGACGGTGCCGTCTGACTCCCATTACAATGAGTGGCATTCCCTGGACATGTGGTGACTATTGGCAGGAAATCGGGGGGGGGGGGGGGGGGAATGAACAGTGTGCACCTACTAAGGTAAAGAGCACAGCATGCCTTGACTTTTATACCATACCTGTGTATTAAAGTATTTACAAGTGGAATACACACACTATCTACTGTATATGAAACAGAATACGGTAAACTCCTCTAGATCAGATGCAATTTTTCTGTGATAAATGGGAAAAAAATAAAATAAAACAGTCAGCATTAAAAAAGGGGTTTAGGTACAAAAATGCGCAGTGCTAAGTACAGCCATGCGAGAAGGACAGAAAAGGAGTAAACTAGAGAAAACATTATAAATATTCATGGTCTAGGGCTGGAAGGAATAGAGGCAATGGGAAATGAAACGAAGCGAGGGGCCTGGAACAGGCACAGGGCCATATGGAGTTTGCCAGTGAGGATCTGCATTTTGCAGCTGGTCATGACAAGAATCTCAAACCATGTGTTAAATTAAAGGTCTTATAGCAAAGCCCAAAAGTCTTGCATTAGAGTCGGATGCAGAAACTACTATAGATGATTGCTTGGAAATCACTTTCAAAGACCCCAACAATTGTTTTCTCAGCAGCTGTACAACGTGTATACTTTGCCTTGGCACAGATTTGTGTTAACAAGACTTACATTATTTTTCATTTATCTCCAAATCCATCACAGGACCAGCTGTGGAAGTGAGAGGATCTTGGTTTTGAAAGCCTCAGACCCCAAACAATACAATCCCTGCTCAATTAGCAGTACTGAGAGGCTTTTGCCCAATATAGAATACCAGTCAAAAGTCTGGACCAATCTACTTTTAATGCATTTGCCTATTACTGATTATGTTATTATTAACATAGCTTATAGTAAGAGGCCTCGTGGCAATGAAGTAATACATATCAAATATTGCAATGACCATGAATAGTGGTCATCATCACAAAATTTTCTCAAATTTCAGATTCTTCAAAATAGCCCTTTTGACTTTGATGACAGCATTGCAGACTCTTGGCATTCTTTCAACCAGCTTCAGATGTAGCCACCTGGAATGCTTCTCCAATAGTCCTGAAGGAGATTCCACAAGTTCTGGGCACAAGTTGGCCATCCTGCTCTTACTTTTCGATCCAACTCATCCCAAACCAGCTCTATAGGGTTTATGTTGGGGCTTTGTGGGGGCCTGGTCATCTGTCTCAGCACTCCCTCTCTTTCCATGTACACAAGATAATACAGTACCTTACATAACATCAAGGTGTGCTTAGGGTCATTTTGCTGTTGAAAAACAAATAATTTTCCTTAGATGTGTCCAGACTTTTCACTGGTACTGTTCAGGTTTGTGTGGCAAAATCAGCACGATAACAAGGAAAAAATGCTCTAGGATAAGATACCGGCTAGACACCAGTGGTACCAACAAGTATCAGATGTATAAGATCCTGACAGTTATATGATGAAATTACCCAAACACTAGATTTGCATGCACCACCATCCCAGCTTCTCCAGTGCAATTTTCTGTACTCTGACAGCTCTGCAGAAACTTATGTTGACACTGCACAGGCATAAGTATTGATCCAAGATGCCTGCAGGTAGCCAGTCAGCATAAATTCAGTACCCTGGAAGTGAGAATCAGCACTGGCTAATCCCTGGGTGAGAGTAACCTGTCCCTTAACCCAAACTTGCTGAAGAGAATGTGGGTATACTTTTTTTACCCCCCCACCTTGGGGGGAATTGGAGATGTGTATAGTATCCCTCAGCATGCCATGCATTTGTGAAGTCAAGCACTGAAGTTGGATGAGATGGCCTGGGTCGCAGTCTCTGCTCTAATTCATCCCAAAGGTGTTCTATTGGGTTGAGGTCAGGGCTCTGTGCAGGCCAGTCAAGTTCCTCCACACCAAACTCACTCATCCATTTCTTTATAGACCTCGCTTTGTGTACTGGAGATGTTGGTAGAGGAAAGGGACCATCCCCAAACTGTTCCCGCAAAGCTGAGAGCATGAAATTGTCCAAAATGGCTTCGTATGCATTAAGCATTAAAAGTTCTTTTCACTGGAACTAAGGGGCCAGGCCGAACCCCTGGAAAACAACCCACACCATAATCCCCCCTCCATCAAACTTTACACTTGGCACAATGCAATCAGGCAATCAGGCAAGTACCAGTCTCCTGGCAACCGCCAAACCCAGAGCCATGGAAACCCATTCCATGAAGCTCTTTATGCACTGTTCCTGAGCTACTCTGAAGGCTACATGGAGTTCTGTAGTTATTAACTCTGTAAGTTTGGAGGTCTGCAGCTATTGACTCTGCAGAAAGTTGGTGACTTCTGCACATTGTGCACCTCAGCATGCGTTGTCCTCACTCTGTGATTTTATATGGCCTACCACTTTGTGGCTGAGTTGTTGCTGTTCCCAATTGCTTCTAGCTTGTTATAATACCACTAATAGTTGACCGTGGAATATTCCGGTCGCGAAGAAATTTCACAAATGGACGTATTGCACAGGTGCCATCCTTTCACGTTACCACGCTTGAATTCCCTGAGCTCCTGAGAGCGACCAATTCTTTCACAAATGTTTATAGAGGCAGTCTTAGGTGCTTGATTTTATACACCCCGTGGCCATGGAAGTGATTGGAACACCTGAATTCAATTATTTGGAGGGGTGTTCCAATACTTTTGGCAATATAGTGTACATCAAATCTTTCACAAAACAGTCATTATGAAGAACTAGAAAAAATATATAGGAAAGAAAGATGGGATTTCTTACTACATTAATGTTTTTCTAACCTGCATTATAGTTATGGCACATTCAGAGCATAACTACTGTATTTGTACTCATTTCTACAACTATATGCCATAAACCAGATAAAGAGTCCCAACTCCATTTCCCAGGAAGCAATGGGTGCCTTGTAGCCTTGTCTATAAACCTCTGAATTGTTTAAGGCAAAACAACTCCATTCCATGGGGAATTAATATAAAAGCAGTCATGTGTCTCAACCATAGTTGGTTAAAATACAAGCGCAATAAAGAATATTAAAACAGAAAATAGAACAGTTCAAAGGCTTTTGGCGAGTGCATTAATGCAGATTGATTCCACGGTTATTGCAATTCCTGTAATGCATCAGCAACCCAGCTGATCGCATTAAAAAGACCAAGTTGGAAACCTGCATCCTGAAATGTCTCCATTCTGGAAAGACACCAGCAGAGCACAGAACCCAGTGGACCACACTAACTTCTACCTTGATCAAGAGGCCTTCAAGTTTGTCTTCCCTGCCCCATTCTCCTGGGTCCTGAGGGATCCAGGCTGCCAGTATGTGCCCCCCCCTCCCCCCCCCGTGTATACAGACAGCAAACAGCAGCTGCAGGCCCCAAGCAATTTTTATTTACCATGAGGGAGGGCACAGGGGAGGGCATAGGTGGGCCAGCATTTGTGAAACGCTAGTCTGACAGACAAGCAGCCATCCGGGCGGAAGACGGGACGCCGGTGATGACAGCTGGCGGGCCAAATGGGCCAGAGAGCATGGCAATTACAGAGCAATTATGCCGCCACCCTCCCCTTTCCGTCATGCGGAGCTGGCGGCAAGCAGGTATGTCTTCATATCATTTGCGGCCTGCGGGTCGCCCCATTTCAGCGTATTATCACAGCGAGTTATCAGGTGCCAATAGCAGGAGCCAGATTATACTGGTGGGCAGCAGCAGCACCTAGCAATCTGGCCGAATGAACCGGAAAAGACCTAATGAAATATTTTACGCATCTTAGCAAGCTGGATAAAGAAGGTAAATAAGTGAGAGAATGAACTACTTTAATAAATTTACAACAGCGTTTCCCAATCCAGTCCTTGGGGACCCCCAATACAGTCCAAGTTTTTGCTCCTTCCCAGCTCCCAATGAGCCCGTAACCAGATACAGGGAGTCCTCGTTTTACGACACAGTTCTGTTCCTGCAACAGTGATGTAACCCGAATTTTGGTGTAAGTCGAAACACACCCTAGCCTAAGTCACTTACCTATCCTAACACAGTTGTAAAATCATAATTTAGAGCATAAAAACTATGGAGCGGAATTCGTGCCACCTTGAAATGCAAACACGGCCACAAGGGTCATTGCTTTACAGCGCACAGCACGCAGAAACTGTGCCATGGGGAAATGCAGTGCACAAGGGTCATTGCTTTACAGTGGACAGCACGCAGAGACCGTGCCATGTGGAAATGCAGTGCACAAGGGTCATTGCTTTACAGTGCATAGCACGCAGAGACCGTGCCATGTGGAAATGCAGTGCACAAGGGTCATTGCTTTACAGTGCACAGCACGCAGAAACCGTGCCATGTGGAAATGCAGTGCACAACAGTCTTTTGCTTTTTAGTGAGTCGCGAAGTGAACAGAACATAATAAAAAGCAAAACCATCATTCCATTGTTTTGCATCTTACCATTCAGAAAAACAATTAGAAGGTTTTGCATTATACACAATTAAATGAAGAAATCGTGCCACATCACACAAATGTAATGACCACCGGGGTCAACTGCAAGCAGGGTTTATATTTCTTTTAATGAGGGTACACAGGACAACACTCCGTCTCTCATGAATCCTATCCCCAGCTCAACGTAACATCACGTAATGTACAATCTCCCCCTCGGGGGGGGGGGGATGATGCATACTCTAAGGAAATATTGGATAGTGGGATTTCTTATCACTATTCATCACACCACCTTTGCTCTGCAGGATCGGCTCATTTTCATTTTCGAAAAGTACATGCTGGAATCGTTCCACCACGAATGAGTATAAAGAAGTTGCCGCGCGCAACCAAACTAGTTTGCCCACGTCTTAAGCTCGAAACGTTGTATGACGAGAACCTCTAATTAATTAAACCCCAGAGTTTACTTGACGGAACACTGATGCCATTGCTGGTTACGTATTTGAAGGGAGACTGTAAATTACTTTGACAGCAAAAGGAGTCGGCACTCGCAGTGATGCAAATACCTGGTAACGAGGAAGGTGGTCTCCTTCCCACTCCCATGATAAAGCACATATCAGCAAAGGGGCAACCATACACGTGTGAGCTGCCACGCGATGGCAAACAAAATAAAATGCAAACGCATGCAAATTTAGCTGCCCCGTGTCAATTCAATCTGCTTATCTCTGGTTTGAGACAAGCTCTGTTGTGTGTGGTGCAGCCTGAGGAGCTGCCCAAGGATAGGAGGGTGGAAGGAGATGCTGGAAATCTTAGTTTGGCTGATGCAGAGACATACAGACTATGAAAATCACATGGGATCCAGCCATACATTCATTCTAATAATCTCTCAACCACTGCAGGGTCACACTGAGGCTGGAGCCTGACCCACAAACATGGCAAGATACACTCTCGACAGCATGCCAGGTCACACATATAATTACAGCTAGAGTCATCAGTTCCCATAAACCAAATGCCTTTGGACCAGAGAAAGAAACCACACAAATGTAGGGAGAACATGCAAACTCCACACAATGAGCAGACAAGCAGGGAAGAATCGAGCGCTGAACCCTTTACTTTACCTGCTTTTTAAAGAAACTACTGGTGCCAAAACATCAATTTCAGAGCCTCTCAACATCAATTTGTACCCCCATTAGCACTGTCACACATGTCACACGCATCGCTGCTGAAATGCATCACCATTGCTACATCCATTCCTCAAATCTCACATGGTAGCACGAGAAAGATGAGAGAAAAAGAAATATCTAGCTTCTGGATTCTAGGACAGCTTAAAAAACAGTGATGGCTCAGACTAGACTAGAGATTTTCAGCCTAGTCCTAAACAGTCCATATTTTTGCTCCCTCTCATCTCCCAGTCAACCAAAAACAACAAATATCTGGTAGAGGTGCGTTGGAAGTTGGGAGGATGTGAGGAGAGATGTGAGAAGCTTGGGTGGCCGAGGTGCCATACCACACAGTTCAGGCCATCGTGGCATGCGGTGGCTGGCAGCCACGTGTGCGAAACCCCCTGCAGATCAAAGGTGGCTGCTCACCATGACCGGCAACCGGTGACCGGCAGGGCTGCCAGCTCTCACACATCTGCCTTTCAGACTCTCACGCTCACACAAGTCACCTTACTGCAAATCTATGTTATTCCATTATAAACCTAAAATTAGCTACATCAAAAGCCTTGGGGTAGTTTGCAAACCCAGACTGTTTTGTAATTTACATGTAAGTGTTACCTACATGTAAATGCCTGTGCAGATTTGTCTTGAATTGAAAATCTCACTCCAGCCACGAACAAACCAGCACATACTGGTGCTCCTGACCCACGTGCTGTGGTCTCAGGCAGAAGTCGCATGCATAAACAAGCAAACGTATTCCCGAGGTTACCGGAACAAAATGTCAGGTGTCTGCAGCTTCCTTCAACCCCACCTGTACCACACCTGTGGTTATGTGTTGGTTCTACGTGAGATTGGAAATCCACAAACCGAGATGAATGTCACTGTGACGATGTCACATACTGTCTTGTATTTGTTAGGCATGTACCCCTCTTGCTCAGTGATGAATAACAGGACTTCACCTACTTCTCACCTGTGGTGACCCTGACTGCGTATCCTGTCATATTTCCCTTGCAGTACTATAATATGCTATCATCTCTAAGACAGGGGACCTGCTTCATGGAAAACAGGAAAGGCATATCAGCCACACATATATGGACTGAAAATAATAATAAATCCTGGTGGGGAAATTCTCTTCTCACCTCCCCCAAGCTCCATGAGAGCGAGCTTGGCAGCCACCTTGTGTGGCCCACAGATGTAACCCCCCCCCTTTTTTTAAATAAATTAATTAAGTAATTAATTTGTTTGTTTGTACAATCTATTATAGCACGATCTATTACCACAAGCCACCTTGTGGAAGTTGGCTGAAGCTTGCAAAAAGTCTGTAGCTATCGACAACTAGTCTGTGATTGGCTGTTCCATGCCTAGCCTGTTAGTTATTGGCCAAAAAGTCCTAATGGAGTCAATTAATGGGTGGTTTGCTTGTGCAGGCGACAGGTTTGCATAATAACTTTGCCAGTCAAATGAAACAAGGACTCGTATGAGTCCAGATTGACAGAGAATAGTAATAGTAATAGATTTTTGTTTATGAAATCAGGTTGGGTGAAGGAATCTAGATCCTGAAGCTTATACTATCAGAGTAAAATGACTCCCCAGATGAATCTATATCATACACTTATTCTACATTCTGCTTGATGTGTACCTTTAATATCATTATCCAGAAGCCCCTTTGGATCCACTGTAATTCAATCTCTATAAATGGGTTGACATAATTAATAATTTTCATTTACATAAATTCATTATATTTTATTTCTACTTACACTGAAGAAGAATTATGAAGTAAATTGCTAAAAAGTTTATGAAAAATGGTGTGTTAATTAAATGTGATTGCTTGCACAAGAAGAATTGTGTCTGTGAATAAACATGAAAATATGCTGAAGCTTTTGTAAAACGTGAAATATTCCTTAACAGAAGGGGGGCATGGTTTGCAAATAAAGAAGTTAACAGGAAACTGTAATGGAGAATAAAAATATCTTATCACAGACTAAGCAAAGAATTTTACAGAATTTTGCATCATGGGGGATTCTATGAGGCAACGTTGTAGTGTTTATGTGAGACAGTATAAACTCTTTACAGTGCAATTAAAGTATACCTGAAATTCACATTTGTGAGGCTTGCGTTATACTGCAAGGTCATTAGAAGAGATTTTGATTTCCTTCACAGCAGAGTAACTATGGGGGAGATATTGGGGACATTAAGGTCACTCTGACAGTCTCAAGCAGACGTTTCTCCACATTAATAAGGGCCTTTCGCTTACTTTGACATTCTCTGTGACCTTGTTTTTGTTGCACCTCTGTTTCAGGGGACTTTGGAAGCTTCTCTTTCTGCTGGTAGAGATATCAGTATTTTTAATGATTGTTTTGTGCCTGCAAGGCTTCAGAAGATCAGTAAGAGCGGGTGCTGTCCCCCTCACGCTGCTGTTACCTACCTATATGTTACCCCCTCCCCCTTCTTTGATGCTTTGTGATGTTTCCTGTATCATGGAGGAACACCAGAATGCACACAAGGAGCCGTGTGGATCTGCATACACTCCTGCTGATCTGCCGCGGATACGCTGTCTTTCCACGCCTCGGCAGAAATTTGTGCGGCTTGCCTCTGACATCAGGGAAAAATCTACAACAAGCTCTCCCAAATATTCAGCCCTATTCCCCTGCCCTCTGGCAGAGGATTGCACAGACTCTCAGCATCTCTGACGGCGCACAATGAAAGGCTGATGGGATGTTCAACATTACCTGTGACTAGTGATGCTACATTGCAGGTTCCCACATGAAGGGCTTATTCCAAAGTAAACGGACAATAATAGCCAGAAAATCCAAATTCAGGTCATGTGAGAGGGTTGTAGCATTAGCATTAGCATTAAGGTGATAGCACAGTTGACTGCTATGTCTCATTCAGAAGCCTGAGCCACAATCTTGAGTCTTTAGTTATTTTAAGTATAGTGAATAGAAACTCACTTCGCCAGCATAAGGTGAGGGTGGAAAATACTGCAGATGTGATTCTGTGACCCACTGAAGCAGTGAGGTGATACCTGTTGGGTTGTAGGGCCTACATGACATCCCAGTAGATAATGATGTCTCAAGTATTTTTCTGCTTAGTAGATCAGAATTATAACCCCTGGCTGCAGTAGGGAGCCATTGTGTAGAGAAATGAGGCAGAGCTGTGAGCACCAGCGGAGTAACTGTTTTGTGCCAGTTTAAAAGTTTTGGTAGCAGATATGAGTCATCCAGGCACAAGGGGGTTACAGAGAAAGGACAGGCCCTGAGCCAGGAGCTTCAGAGAGCGGGCTGATAGGAACATGTGAGTCCTGACGTTACAAAGATCAAATCTGTACGTCCTAGTTGCCGTGGGGCTAAATGGTGAGCTGTAAAGGTTGACACCGAAGTTTCTCCATAGCCTTGTAGAAGGCTGCGCCTTCGACAGTGAGGATAAATCCAAAGTGGCGGGGTTCCACTACCTGGTAGGAATGTAGATGAGATTAATCTCGGAGAGACTGAGCCCCCGCTGGAGAGACGACAAGCAAACAGAGACCTTGCCCAGACATGCTGACATTCAGGAAGAATCAGCAGGACAAGAAGACAGGAGGGGGGGATGGATGTAGAAAGTCAGAGAATTTCCAGGGCAAATGTAGGAATACACTAATGAATAACACAGAGGGCACGGAAAAGCATTAAAGAAAACTGCTGTGGGGTACCCATGACAAACAACACTGGAAGCAAAAATGCTGGCGGCAATGGCGATTTCATCCTCACAACTGCACAGTGCGAGTGTGGAAAGATAAAGTACAGCAATATTTACGCCTCTCCTACGGTCACCCCGCCACTAGCGGTACAGCCATTACAGCCGGTCTGACACACCGGCTTGCTGCGTCTTCCACAAATGAGCCCGGGAAAGATGAAAAAAAAGCAATGGTAAAGTTCCATGGAAACAATCCAGCAGCAACAGCAACGAATTTCCCCCATTGTCGTGTCGTCACACAGCAGGCCTCGCATCCCCCCACACTACTGTCACAGTACATGACAACCCATAAGTCACATACCCTACAGAACACAGGCTGCAATTCCACCAAAACAATAAACACGACACGCTCCTCATTCCTTGCTACTTGGGTGACCGGTATATGTCATACTGCATGCAATATCTATGCAATCCAGGTATTTGTCAAGTGTGTACCCTTGGCACAATACTAGTTATTTAATATAAGAGCAAATGACTGACGCTTACGAAGCATATTACAACTGATTGTTGGAAATGTTGATCGTTATGTGTCTGTGTACGGTATGTGGGTATGCATATCACATGACAGGCTACCTTCTCAGAAATACATTCGCAAATTCTTCTGAAAGTGCATTTTTCATCTGATATCCATCCATCCATCTATTATGGTGTAATCCTTTTCAGGACTATGCAGGACAAGGAGGAGTGATGGACGATCCCTCTGCAGTTTGCAACAAAAGGGACGTTAATGAAACTGAACTGAAAGGAAAAAACAAGAAAGAAAAGAAACCACAAGGGGTCTAAAACAAAGCAGAGAACTGCGCAGAAAGTAACACTGAACATACATACACACAGGAGCAAACACAATGACCAAGTAAGCAATACAGTAAGGACAGGCACCTAAATATACAGAGGAGGGTGAATATATATATATATATTGGTATAGGTGTGAAGTGAGCCAATTAAACCCAAAGGACTAGCGGCAACATGTTACAGGTGCAGGTCATAAACAATCAACAGGCACTAGACACTTGGAAACACTAACACAGAAGATACAAGGAGTATAAGATGACTACTAAGTTTAACACGGGGCAGCGAAAACCAGGAGTTAAATTACAACAACCAGAATCATCACTAAAATACTAAACACAAGAAAACAATTAACATGAGGAGTAGAAAACTAATTATGAAAAGTTGAGCATAGATGAGGCCAGCTTAAAACTCACTAACGCAGGAGTGGACATTTCTTAACCACATGCTCAGCCCATTCAGCCATGCAACAGCCCAGGTAGCAGGGAAGCACACTAGGGTACAAAACCAAGGGGGCACTAGGGGAACATGAGAGGAACAGGATGGCTAGCACCACCAGCTGGCCAAACGAGTAAATGACAAGGCTGGAATAGATCCTGACAAGAACAACCCAACAAATAAGTAAATATTGTCGGTGAAGGAAGAAAATAAACTTGGGCAAGTCTAGGACATGCTTACTGGCAGCAGAACATGTACTGTATATATCATACGAAATACAGCAGCTCTGTTAAATATAAGTCTATACAGTACTCACCTTGGATTGCCTTTTGGAGTCTTCACCGGGCTCCCTGGGGTGCACCAGGGGTCGGAGCTCATGAATTATGGAGGAAGCTTCTTTTCGATACACACAAGAGACAGGGCCTGTTCTAGCCGATGTAGGCAAGCATTATCCCTGGCACCGTTCGTGTGAACAAAGTGAGATGCTGGCACCCCAACATCTCGTCACTCTTATCTATGGCACTCCGGAGGGCATACGAACTTCTAGGGTTGGTTAATTTGGCACCTCCTTAGAAGTTGGTGCCCTAGGCAGCTGCCTATAATGCCTATAGGATTGACCAGGCCCAGCAGAAGGGATTTCTCCTGACACGAGTCCCTACTGACAGAACCATCTTTGAATAATGCTGACTCCCGCTAACACTGACTCTGTAATACAGACTAACCAAAGGGCTTTATGGAATCATGGTTAACTCTCTTCAGAGTAGATTAAAGCTATAAATAAATGCTGGTCTCCTTGGGGCGCAGCTCACTTGAAGGGGAAAATTAGTTCAAGAAGAAAGAATTAAAAAAGCTCAGCATTGTTTTTGTTTCGTGATTCACGGCATCATAATTTAGAGGCTCCTCGCCATTAATTTCCTGCCACAATGAGGATGCCATTCATCTGAGCCCACCCCCACAGCCATCCCCACAAATTAGGCCACCACGTGGTGTGGGGCAGAATAATCACTGGTCTCTTCATCAGTGACTGGCGAAAACGAGACAAATTTGCGGCCGTCGCAATTAAACACTCGAGATGCGATTAGTGTTGCATCCAGCTGTGTTTTACAGCGAGCTGTGCCCCGAGAAGGACGCTGCACTGAGCTCTAGGGGAAGATGTTAATTCTGCTGCCATGCCGCTCAAATACTACTTCCAAGTGGCCAGGAAATTATGAAATTGCAGCATTTTTTCACTTGCAAACCAGAGCCTCCTGAGGCACCTTAACATTAACAGAGGCCCCTGGGCTACTTGAGTTGTCAGGACCCCCTACTGTTTTCTACAGTGATATAGTTCCCAACTAGGGGAGAGGGTTAAAAAATGTACAAAACAATGGTTTATAAGGTTAATAAAGGCAGCAGCCCCTGGGTCTCAGCCTGGGTAAATCTGTGCATAAAAGCACGCCTGGTAGCTCTCATTTTCGAGTGAAAGGGCAAAAGTCTTATAGCATCCAAACTAAATGTAAGGATACATAAACAGTCATGACATCTTACTCAGCTCCAGCTAAAGGCAAGCCGGTAAAGACCGTGACCTTCTCTACCGAAACGTCACCAGTCTCAGTGTTTGCTCTGAGGTACGACAGCCAGACAAAATAGCTTCAAAGAGACCGTAACAGCAGCGGGGGTCAGGCCGGTCCTCCGCAGGATGGATTTTACTCTGTGGGGAGTCAGACTTGAGGATCTTAGATGAGATTTTAATGGGAGAATTGTCCCTGGAAAGGAACTTCTTTTCTGGTGTCTGACATGGGGGTACCTCATAGACCAGTGAGGAGGAAAGGGTGGAGTGACAGAACAGGAAGACCGGCAGATGTTTCTCCTAAGATGCTGGTGAAAAAAGACTGCAATTTAGCAGTGAAAACAAAAAACTAAAGATTTTGGTTCTTGCTACCATGGTGTGACGCGTCTGGGGTGTTGATAAAACAGAAATGGTCACTTTCCCCAAGCGGCACTGTTTTATTTAATATTACAAAAATAAAAGTACAAAAAAACGGAGGGGTGTACAAGGACGCGTCCAGTTCCCCTGGGGTACCCACGCGAGCTGCGCAGATAGCCCAGCCTCCCTACGTGAGGCAGTGTCTTAATGGAACATTATACTATCTCACCCGTTACAGTGGCATAATGTTTCCTTTTCAAAGGTAACCGGGTGCCCTGAAAGTTTCAAGGATTCTGTTTTTCTAAATTCCTGAAGGAATTAGATTTTTTTTTTTATTCTAACATTTGTAAGTAATAGGAATCTGCCTCTTCATCAGTCTTTGAGTGGCTCAAGTGGAGAGAGGGGCACTTTACCTGCTGGACACGGAGGTGGGGAACGCGGCTGGACATGAAAACGGCAAAGGACTCATCTAAGAACAATTTCAGGGCAGCGCCCGCTGTTCTTCAGACTGATTACAAGCCGCTTCTAAGCCCTTTAAGGGTGGTGCTGGGGGGGGGGGTAGCTTTTGGTGGTGCTACATTGGCAGAGCTGAGACGCAGAAGTACGGAATGTTTCCCTCTGCTCCAACATTTTTCTTCCATCAGACTCTCCCCAGAACTAAAACCTCGGCAGGATGTGTTTATCACATAAGGAGAAATTGCTCAAAAAATGAATAACTCTCTCAACTCTGAAAACCCACTCTGACCTGTAAACAAAAAGGTTTTTCCATCTGGCAGACTTTACACAACCTATCTACCTCTACTTGAGGAATTTCTTTTTTCATGTTTGTATCATATTGATATATTTTATGTATATTTGTCTACTGCACTATGTATTTTATATGTTTACGTTGCACTCCGAGTTTTTGATATTCTATCTTATGTTTGATCTGTGTCAACTGTGCCCATACGGAACTTTCAGAGTAAGATTTTCATTGTACGGTGTAACTGGCTGTCTTATGACAATAAGCACCTTAATAAGGAAACCAAACACATTTGTGCTTTTTTAACTCATATTACAAGCTGTACTTTTTAACCTCTGAGTGCACCTGAGTTCATATTGAAAACGCAAAGAAAGAGAGGGTTAGGAGGCAAGCAGAAGGCAGCAGGCAGCCGCTTGCGGCCAGTGCGGAGGGGCCAGGCGGCTCCGGGTGACACCGATGCTGCAGGGCAGCTGTCCCCGGGAGCATGGCCACTGTGGCCCCCTCAGGGTGTCAGCGTGCAGCACCGGGCCTTTCCGTCACCAGCCTGTAGCAGGAACAGGACAGCGGGAGAGACAGGGCTGTCCATAAAATGCACAGCAGGCAGGGGAGACCCCAGCAGCAGTTGTTTAGCACCACTCAAACCAGCATTTGCCTGGGGCCCCAGAGGTTTAGGGGCCCCCTGTTGGTCACAAACAGGTGAAACAAGTGACTGTTTGAGTGGGGGCCCGGACCCTGGGTGACTGCCCCCTTGCCATCTCATATTTGACCTGCAGTTAAGCCTGAGTAGAATTTTTTTTGTTAACTTTAAAGGGAACTTCAATGCTTCTTTAGTACTAGAAAGCAAGAAGAAGTGTTTTGGTGAACAGAAATGGATCTACAAGAAACATGTGCCTTCCCCTTTGTGTTTGAAACAAATAATCTTTCCTTTTGAGAGCGTGGCTCCATTTCTCAGCCCAGCTCTGCCAAAAGTGAACAAAAACTTCCTGGGGTTAGACAGCCGGGCATTTAAAGGCTGTATGAGGTCACGATTCATGAGACGGGATGTGATGAGCATTAAATACAAAGCATCACCAAAGCACATGGGTGGGATTTTGCTGGCTTATTTCTCTGGTGTGCAGAAGGCAGCGGGGGCTGGGGTGAAGGGGGGGCACATCTGTGGAATGTAAAACCCGGGGAGCCTGCGGAAAGCTTTAGGTGAGCCACGGAATGAGCAAGCAGACCTTCACGTGCGGTTTCTGTCTTCACTTCTGCCATATTGCTCCAGTGATGACAGCAATGGACACACCAGGTGGTTAATGACTACTCATGGGAATGTATTTTTTTTTGTCGCCTGTAACCCTGGCAACGGAAAAGATGCCTGATCCAGTGTAGTGGTGCCTCTGACAGACGCCTGACCGCTTTAAACGACTTCCTGTCGGGCTGTGAAGAAGTGATCTTCCGCGTAAATCGGAATTGCCCTCCGGTGGACCTGGAAGCCCCCACCCACGATGGAAGCCCCCGCAGGCGTGATTTGAGGGGACTGATGCAGATTTGCCTTCTGCGAGCTTCCCACCTCTGACTCATTCTGGCTTGCTGCAGCATCCAGGCACTGTGTGGAGGGTTCCTCCACGGCTCAGTGAGGCCGGGTCTGAGGAGCTCAATTTGGGTCACACTCAGCACAATTTTAGAAATCTAGCTTGGGTCTGGTTAGGCTTTGGGTTGAATGTGCTTGATAAAACCTATAAATAACCTAGAAATATGCAGGGGGGCGGTATTCAAACCCCCAATCCTGGAGGTGAGGGGGGGCGGAGCTGCAAACCCTGCTGCCCCCCACTGCTGCGCTGCTTGGCGTATATAGATACCCCGATTTGTGCCCTGCGATGGACTGGCATTGCGCCCGGGTGGCACCCCAGCCTTGTGCCCTGCGATGGACTGGCATCGCACCCAGGTGGCACCCCAGCCTTGTGCCCTGCGATGGACTGGCATTGTGTCCGAGTGGCACCCCAGCTTTATGCCCTGTGATGGACTGGCATCGCACCCAGGTGGCACCCCAGCCTTGTGCCCTGCGATGGACTGGCATTGTGTCCGAGTGGCACCCCAGCTTTATGCCCTGTGATGGACTGGCATCGCACCCAGGTGGCACCCCAGCCTTGTGCCCTGCGATGGACTGGCATTGTGTCCGAGTGGCACC